>OZ010799.1:286684397-287216897 GCA_963932465.1 Maratus speciosus
ACCCTCCGTTCAAAATTGATATATATATATATATATATACATCAATATATATATATATATATATATATATATATATATATATATATATATCTGACCTATGTCACACTGTAACTCTCGTATTTATGAACCGATTTGGATGTAATTCGGTGTGTACATAGTACATACCAATGTCTCGACCGAGTTCGTTGGCCAGTTTCATCCGCCATTTTGTTTCAAAATGGCGACCATTTAAAAAATTTAAAAAAATTTTAAATTTGAAATGTGGTACCAAAAAAATGAAAATGAAAAAATATTTTTTTCTTATGTATTTGACCTTTATACAAAGACTCCGTAGCAGTTTTTGTTTCGTCTCTATCTTAAAAAATTGCTGAGTTATAGCATTTTGAATTTCTAGCGAAGCTGACATTTTGAAACGTCCTGAATTTTGTCACCCGATAAAAGGCGTATTTATGAACCGATTTGGATGTAACTTCGTTTACACATAGTACAGACCAATGTCTCGACCGAGTTCGTTGGCCATCTTCATCCGCCATCTTGTTTAAAAATGGCGGCCATTTAAAATTTTAAGAAAAATTTTAATTTGAAATGTGGTACCAAAAAATTGAAAATTGAAAAAATATTTTTTTCTTATGTGTTTAACCTTGATAAAAAGATTCGGTAGCAGTTTTTGTTTCGTTTATATCTTCAAAAATGGCTGAGCTCTAGCATTTTGAATTTCTAGCGTGGCTGACATTTTGAAACGTCCTGATTTTTGCCACGTGATAACAGACGTATTTATGAACCGATTTGGATGTACCGTGGTGTGTACATAGTACATACAAATAACTTAACCGAATTCGTTGGCCAGCTTCATCCGCCATTTTGTTTCAAAATGGCGGCCATTTAAAAAAATTTAAAAAAAATTAAATTTAAAATGAGATACTAAAAAATTAGAAAATGAAAAAGATTTTTTTTGTATGTGTTTAACCTTAATACAAAGATTCCGGAACAGGTTTTGTTTCGTCTATATCTAAATAAATGGCTGAGTTATAACATTTTGAATTTCTATTGTGGCTGACATTTTAAAACGACCTGATTTTTGTCACGCGATAACAGGCGTATTTATGAACCGATTTGAATGTAACTTGGCCTGTACATAGTACATACCAATGTCTCGACCGAGTTCGTTGGCCAGCTTCATTCGCCATCTTGTTTCAAAAGGGTTGCCATTTTAAAAAAAAATGTAATTTAAAATTTAAAATGAGGTATTAAAAAATTGGAAAATGAAAAAGATTTTTTTTATGTGTTTGGCCTTGATACAAAGATTTTGGAGCAGTTTTTGTTTCTGAAAATTTTTTCTTTTGTTTATATCTTAAAAAGTGGTTGAATTATAGCACTTTGAATTTCTATCATGGCAAACACTTTGAAACGATCTTGTATTTGTCACGCGATACCACACGTATTCGCCTATTTCGATGTAAGAAGGCATGTGGATAGGATACATCAATATCTCGACCAAGTTCTCTGGCCAGCTTCATCAGCCATCTTGTTTCAAAATGGCGGCCATTAAATAAAAAAAAAATATATATTTAAAGTGAGATGCAAAAAATTTAGAAATTGAAAAAGGTTTCTTTCTTAAGTATTTGACCTTGATATAAGCATTCAGGATCATTTTTTGTTTGTCTTTATCTTAAAAAATGGCTCAGATATAGCAGTTTCAATTTTTAACGTGGGTGACATTTTGAAAAATCTGATTTTTTGCCTGCAACAGCACTCGTATATATCAACCGATTCCGATGTGAGTGAGCATGTGCACAGCAATTACTAAGGTCTCGACCAAGTTCACTGACTAGCCTCATCCACCATGTTGTCTAAAAATGGCAGGCACTTTAAGAAATCGCCGAATTTGGCAGCCAAATATTAGTTACTTTAAATAAAAGCAGCTTGGATACAGATGACTAATTTCGCGAAATTCTCATTCATAATGATTTAGTATTGATAAAAATTAGTATTGAATCTCCTACATTTGGTTTCCACTTAATTGAGCTTCGTGTGTTTGAATAATATAAGTTGGCTTTTTTAAAATAAGGAATATGAAAGCTACCTCTTCCTCATGGCACTGGCCGGAAGGACTTTTTTTATTTCTTGTGTTCAAAATCTTTTATTTTTAATTTCTTTGAAATAAATTAACTAGCAAATCCTAGTACGATTCTATCAATAATACCGTGTCTCAAAACGAAACTACATTATTGTAGTTCTGTTTCGTTCCACATAGAGCAATAATTTAAGATGGCAAACATCCCTAAATCGTGTCAAGACTTATATCATTTAATTTGTATTTTGTCACTCCATCCTCTCTTTTTAATTTGTTCAGAAATTTTCATAAAATTCGCTGTGAATACATAGCATTTTTATCTTGTTTACTTCTTTTAAAGCAAACCCCGATCGATATACATGTATCAGTTTATTGTTGCTTTTTAATCTTAAACGTTTGCTATCTTAATAAAAATTCTTTTTATAATTTTTTGTTAAATTATAAATGCTTATGTACTACGTAAATAGAGCTATGGGGATAATGTTTTTGAATCTCTCTATTTTTGCCACAACTGTAAACAATTTATATACAAGACTAGAGGAAGGGTTGTTAGTACCCTTATGCAAAACAGTAGTTGCCCCCCTTCCACACACACCTTCTTCGCAAAAATCCTATGTGTTTTCATAATACGTATTCTCATATTTTAATGTTTAATTAAAAGTAACAATAAATAATATTATTATTCTATAATTATAAATTTACTTTTAGATCTAGTCAGGAAATACTTTTCATCTCATAAAAATTGATTATTTTAAGCTTAAAAGATGTGAACAAACATTTAAGAACCCACACAACATTATTTTGGAAATGAAATATTTTCGTGGAAGCTTTTTGTGTTTTTCAATGTTTTTTTTTATCAGCTATTACCTAAACATTCGAGGAAAATGAACATAAATTAGGAATATATTAATTCCAATTGATGGAAGTATTTTCTTTCTTTCTTTTATTTTTCTCTTCATAGGTCAATACACTTTTTAAAAAATCTATTGCTTGTACTTTACATAATATATCAAACTAATACAAAACTAAATAATAATTTTCTGTTTCATGAACTTGTGTTGTTTTAGTATTATGACAGTTTTGTGTTTTTTAATTTAATGGATTTTGTGTGAAAATTACCCATTTCTGATAAGTAAGGTTTACAGTACGAAAATTTATTTATAAGAATACTTAATTTCATGTATACTTTAATTTTACTATTTATTATATGCAGGTTTCAAATCACTTAATATTTAATAGGATATTTACTGTATAATTTCAAGCCCGATTAAAAATAAAAATAAAACACAACTTGAATTTGTTTTCATTTAACATTCACTTTTCTTTCACTTTAATTTAATTTTTAAATGTGGGTTTTGATTGGCACACTTATTATTATTTATTTATTTTGAAATAACTGAAAGCAAAATAATTCAATTTATGTGTTTAAACTACAAATTTATACATATATATGTGTATATATATATATATATATATATGTGTGTGTAATAATGTATAATGTCTTGTTTTTGAATATATACCAAATAGATAATTGATATTGTTTCTAAATTTCAAAGTAGAATAAATAATAAAAACTGTCTACTAAAATAAATTTAATACTTGGGATTTTTTTTTTCATTAACGAACGAATTTTCTTTAATGTACCTTTAATTCTGATGCACATTTTCATTGACACAGTGATATTATTTCATAAATATTGTTTTTGTGTTATCGTTATTATTATTGTTTCGAGTGATCGAAATTGATTAAAAAGCACTTAATTAGCGTCTTTAAACTATAAGTTTTTATTTTTTTCTCATATGCTGTGATAATAAGTTGAAATATAGAGGAAAGAATTAATATGTTTTAATAACGCATGTGCTCTCCACGGCTGATCTAAGCCCCGCGTCGTGACCGTCACGAAACCTTGTGTCTGGCTTGTAGTCTTGAGGCGGCTTTGGGGGAGCCGTCAAAGCGGGTACGCTGCAGTGATAAAAAAGACTGAAGAAAGTGCTTTAAGATTGTTTGATGAAGTAGTAAGTGACATAAACGATACTGAAAGTATTTCAGATGATGAATATATAAATTCTGAACACGAAAGTGACTCAACATTGCCAAAAATGCATAAAAAATGCACTTATTTAGAATATGCTGCAATATTTACTATTAAATATTTTGTTAATTTTACTGCGTAATATTTTTTTCTAATTCATATCGTACCGAAATACATAAAAATATTAGCATTTATTTAATTATTATGACGGAAATTTTATATTTTGAACAATAAAGTGTAATTTCAAAATATTTTCTGTCTCCGACATTCAAAACTTATTTTTATACTGTCATATTAAAATATTGGTCCCGTTAATGCATTACTATTAAATATTAAGTGTTTAAGTTCACTATTTGGTTTAAGAGTTATTTTCCTTTTAAAATATTATAGCATTTTTTTTTTAATTTAGCACTCTCACAGAAGGCACGTTTCCGTTTGTGCACGGGATTTTAATGTTTCCGGTTAAGGGTTAAGTTAATTAATTATGAAAATTTCTTACTTTCTTGGACGCTCTGTCCGAAATGGGTTTCGCATACTCAGATGATAATAACAATTATTTTATGAGGAAATAAACATCAGTGCTGCCATTTATTGGTTTTGATCCAAAGTCAAAACATTCAGCTAAATAGACGTAAAGACAAATGTAAAAAAAATAGTTAAGTTTATATCCTCCTAGGTTCAGAAGTATCACATGTGATACTTCAGAACCGAGAAGGTTAAATGAATTTCCAAGCATTAGTTCCTGAGAAAAAACGGCCACAAAAATTGTGTCATGTACAAATTAACAGACAGTCTGATAAACAGATATTTTCTGAAATTATTCGTATTCGTGTAATACCAAAACATGCAAAATACATTAAAAACTTTTAGTAAAAATTTTACGTTTAAAATATTTTTTATGTATATAATAATTTAAAATTTCACTGGCATTTTTCATCCCAAAACTTTGTTAATAATTATTGCAATCTTTAATGTTGTTTTGTGTAAAACCTAAGCAATATTTACCACGTGAAGCGTTCTAAGTGAATCAATTCCATAAATTATTATTAGCCCCAGGTATGGTATGCTATTTTCTCACAGCTTATTTTGTGTCCAAAAAATAACGTTACTTTACAGAAGCCAGCAATAAGCAAAGCACATGCATGATTGTACAATTAAATATTCTATAGGGGAGACCGGGCTAGTTGGCTACAGGGGTAAGTATGCGCAGTCCTCATAAATCGCCTGTTTGTGGATAGATTGGGCACCAGTCACAGTGTACCTTTCTTCTTGCTTTTTATAATCCTCATTGTAGTTTTGCAGCGTTACATACGTGCAGTGGACATTTATTGTGATTTTTCTGTTTTTTGCACTCATAAGTAATTTTTTGTTGCTTCAGTCTTTTTCTAATTTATAATACTTATCTTAATAATTGCGATTTAACTTGTGCAGTTTTACTTAGTGTATGATTAACTGTACCTACCCCACATGTGATTTACTTGGATTACTTATGCTTAGATGTTTACGTGTCCATTTTGTGAAGAAATTTATTTTGGGGCTAGTAGGCGCAATGAATACGGGGCAAGTTGGCTCGGTGTCTGTTGTGTGCTGGTAGCTTGAAAAACAGCAAACACTCAGAAAATTGGTTGCAAGGCAAGATTTTGGGCACACGAGGCTTGCTCAAACGGATACATTCGATTTTTTATTTGTGGCAATTGTAACTCTGATGATGTTATCGAGTAGGATAGAAGTTACTCAATGTTAATGTTTTATTCATTATTTTTATGTCTGTATAATTTAGAATTTACATTGTATGGCGATAACGCCTTTGTTTAGCCTTAATGGTAATAATTAAATTGATTTCTCTTAAATGCGTGTCTTATTTGAGTTTCATTTAAGTTTTTATAAATGAACAACATAGGGTCATTAGCCAACTTGCCATAGGCAACTTGCCCCCATGACGGGGTAGGTTTGCGCACAATTTTCCTTTTACTTTAGGCTTCTTTCTTTACTTTAGGCTAAACATAAACTGCAAAAGCTACAAACTCAAAACTCCGGGTATTTATAACCCAAAGCCTGTTCTTTAAAAGTACAGTTAAAGTTTCATAAAAAACTTAAACAAGAAATTAATAAAAATTAATAACTAAAAACTGCGCCTACTAGTCCCGGTGTCCCCTAGCATTTTTTAAATTTTCTAAGCATCGCACATCTTCAATTTTTATACTGTCGTATAGGAAAAAAATAAGTACTTTTAAATGCAATTTGTTTGAAAACTGTATCTCCATTGATTTTGGAAATATTTATTTTTTTGTAATTTTTAGCACCATTTGTTTAATTTTGGAAACTCAAGTACTCCATTTATGTAGAAAGAAAAGGGAAAATAGTTGAAAAATAGCAATTATATCTTTTTGTTGCCATTTTCTCATAACAACCTAAAAAAATGTAATTAAAATACGTGCTATTTTGAAAAAAATATAAACGAATAATTTCTGTTAAATCATGGAGCTATTACAAACTATATTTAATTTCAAGTTATCTATATTAATGTCACAAAAAAATGAAGGCCTGTGAATCATTAGATAGCCGTTTTTTCTGTCGAGTTTCTTTAATGACGGCATCTTTTTGCTGCATTTATGTATTATTTTGTGATAGTAACATCCTATGCATGCTTTAATGTAGATGTTTAAGAGTGGATCGTAAATGTGGAATTCTTAAGCGGATACGAATGACGTCATCTTACATAAAATAAAAGTTTGTGTTTTAAGTTTCAAATTGAAATATATTTTGTTCTGTTTATATATACACATATTGTTTTCATCGGGAGAGACACTAAATTCTGAAAAAGCAGAATTCCTGTTTTCTAGTTTAGATATATTTGAAGGTATTATTAATGGTCTCTATAAGCTTCCATTCGGAATCATCAAAAAATATCTTTAATTATTACTTATATTTTTACACTAAGAATCCATTTTTATGGCACTTTTAAGTAAATTATAGTCCATTAAGCTAGAATTCCCAACCACCTCGATTAAATGAAAAAATAAACGGTATATTTTAACAGATTTTGACACCCAGACTCAAAAACAACACATCTCGTTGAAATGTCAATATATATATATATTATATATGTGTATGTGTATATTACATTATTAGATCTAATTCCGCGATTTCCTTATCTTATTCTAAATTACTACTTTATATTCTCTAAATCCTTATTCTTAAATAATCTCTATCGTTAACTCTGTTAAATTGCCTTTAATTTAATGTCTGGCTTTTCTAAATTGCTTTTAAATATTACTCTTTTAGCATTCTTAAATTAAATGTTCCATTTCCGCGCTTCTTTTAACAACCATTTTATTTTCTCTTCTGAATTTTACTTTCCCGCGCATTTCCGAGGTTATCCTTTTTCCCTTCAAATTCATCCGCTCGCTCTGTCCGCACTCTTTCCATGACGTTGTTTTCTTAATTATTCATTGGTTGAGAGCGCAATTTACGTCATATTTGTATTCCTATACTTGATGAGCAAAAAGCCGATGCTCGCTGTGTTTCAGGAGATCTAAGATATTTGAGTCGTATTTCTATTTTTCATACCACCCCCTGGTCTCCGTCCATTTATTCGATTATCTACAACTTTGTTTAGCCTTAATTACTACTATCGAGAGATGGCTAATATTCTTGGTGGAAACTGCGCCGCCGAAAGATGTTTTAATAGATTGCTGAGCTGACATTATGTTTTGTCTCAATTATTTCTGAGGAAATTTTCACGGAAAAATGTAATCCATGGCTTTCATTCGTCGACTGCTACAGCTTCCAATCATCATCCAATTTTCGTTATACTGATACATCAGGATCGAATTACCTGTTCGGACAACTTATATTACGCTATTACTGCTGGATGTGATCCACTACTGCTATCGAGACAGCCAGTAACTGCATTAAATGGTCCAAAGATGCTATTAATGCAACATTTAGTCGACAGGATAAAGAATGAGTGCTGTAATATAACATATATATATATATATATATTATTTTGTTACGCTGTAGCACTCAAATTTCTGAAATGATTTAGCGACTGAGCATGTGCAGAGGACTTAGCAAGGACGCTGAGTTCCTTGTGCAGCTTCATCCTTCACAGTGTTTCGAAATGAATGTCATTTAAAAATTTCAAATTCATGAAGCTGAACAAAAAAAATTATAAATTGAAAAAGTTTTTTCTATTAATTTTTTGACCTTGATACGTGTATCTAAGAGCATTTTTGTGCCGACTCCATTTTAATAAAAGGGCTGATATATACCAGTTAGAAATTCAAATTCTGCTGATTTTTCAACTATCAGGATTCATTTATGGGATTTTAAAAAGGTTTTCTCTCTCTCTCTCTCTCTTTTTTTTCTTTTTCTTTTTTTTTTTTTTTTTTGTAATTGCTGTAACTATTGTGACCATACTCTTAAAACCACATAGTCATATCCGACAGCCTCAAATTATTGGGGACCAAAAATAAATTGACATAATTGATGCCAACTTGGATGCCTGGTTAGCTTTGAGAAAATTGGCCATCAAAGTAAACATTTTTCAACTTTTTAAATTCTAATTTGAATATTCTAATTTATTTCATAGATAATTGCAAAGTGTAGTTTAAAGAATTTAATTCAAGAAAAATTCAGATTCTACAGTGCGCCGAATGTGTACTTATTATTTATTCAAAATATTATGACTGCATACGATGTTGATAAACAATATAAGTTCTATATTTGAAAACTGCAATATCAATTTTTTCTACGAAGAAGAATTGTTTAGTCAAAGACTCAATATTTTAGCCAAAGAGCACATATTGTTGTTTTATTGATGTACATTTAGAATTAAAATATGTATATGTTTAAATAAAAACTATTGTCGTAAGCTTCTTGGAATTTTCATGGGGTCTCCAGTATTTTAGACTATGGAGTTTTTCTTTAATATTTCAATCACGAAATTCGCAATCAACTCACTTAGTAGGGCAAGTTATGCGATTAATAAAGTCAAAAAATTCTGTTAAAAAGTGCAGTAAAAATTACGAACACTGAAATGATAATAAAAAAATTAAAATTAAGTTCATTATATTTATTTTGCATCATATTCCTCAATTAAAAAAATATATACATTTGTGATTCTTTATTAAATAGTGTTTTTTAATTCAAATCAAAGAATAGCAACAACTGGTGCAAAACATGTTCCTATGAAATGAAGTCTTTTCAAATTTCAAATAGCGCTATTTTTCTTGGTGAAGAGAAAAACATTCTTTATAATTTTCTAGCGATTTATAGTATAATTTAAAAATAAGCTTTTACGGTGGTAAAATCATTTTTCTTATTTTATTCGTTGAAATAATATTGAAAGTTACTGTAATACATTTAAGTAATTCGCAAGTAAATCGCATTTACTTAATTAATGTCTTCACCTATTTAATATTTAATTAATTAAATCTACCGGAAACCCTCAAACAAACAAAAATATATTCATGTGACATTTCTTTATTTTGCATCGAGTTAAAGTGATATCCATATATTTATTTAAACTTTAGATTTTCAATTTAATTAATTGTAAGTCTAAAAGAATTTGTTAAATTAACGATATATTACAAAGTAGTTTTTTCCATAAATGAATTTAGATATTAAACGGTAAACACATTTTGAAAGACTTTGTTATTAGCTCAATTGTTGGAGGAAAAAATTACTTGTCGTTTCTATTTTATGTAATTAGTCTTACAGTTTCGCATTGCCGTAAACTGCAACGATGCTCAGACCTAACTCCTAAAAGAAATCTTTTGATTAATTAATCGTAGATATATCCGACTAAATTAGGAATCCATTAGGAATTAGCAGCGAGCAAAAATCGTAGGAGTTGGCTATTATTAATATTTTCGTCAAAATATTAAATTTTTCGAATCGTTGCTTTAAATACTAGCAATTTTCCTCTGACTGCCACTATTATTTTTATTTTAAATGAATAGGAAACTTCGGTATCTTTGTCGCGAAAAATGCACTCTGTTGCAAGAAAATACATGCACCCAGAAAGAATTGAACCACAGCTATGAAACTTGGTGTGCTGATGTGATTTGATGAGTTATGTAAATGATTAACATTTCAGCACCAATGATCAATGAGGACTTGTGCAATGCGCATTTAAGTTTCGCAGAAGGCGACATTTAACAGAGCTGGTACTCGAATTCGTGGGTAATTTGAACTGGAATACTATTGTTGATACATGGGATTTGAAAGAATTGTATTTTTAAGACGTACTTGATGGTACTAAAAAAAGTGGTCCGAATTTGAAAGGGATCGAACCAAAGGCCTCAGAAAAGCGGATTGGTCCAACAGACGTATCCGCCAAAATGTTGGTCGAAGTGATATTCTAGTTCTGCGATGTTGGCAATAGTGGATCAGAAAAGACATGGCCAGCCACTGCAGTGCTCCTGGATCCCAAATGCATGAGAAGATCGAGCAATCAGAAGAGCAGCCAACAATGTAACTAACATCTATTCGATGATAATTGCAAGTTTATATAGATGCAGTGGTATCAAAGCGTACTCTTCGTAGATAACTGTCCGCCTCTGGGCTCAGCTCTGCAAGTCCATTTAGGCAGTTGCTTCAAACCCTTCAACATAGGGTGTGTCGTCTGGATTGATGGCGATCTCGAGTAACCCGGGCAGTATCTGATTGGATAAATGTGGTTTTCAGCAACGAACCCTGCTTTTCTCCCATTTTCACCCGGCTACTGTATGTGTGTGGAGTCAGCGACTCAAATCTGCATTTGTTACTTCGATTCCTTGCCATATTACGTGAGTGACATTCTTTTTAGTGATCTGCTGGGACAACTGATCACTTTTGCTCGTGCTGCAAGGCAAGGCACTGTAATGGCTCGCAGATAAATAGACGACATTTTGCAGCCGCTGGTATGGCCTGTGATATCAAGTTACCTACTCAACAAGACAACGGTCAGCCAAATACTGCAGGACTCTCCTAATAATATCTACAATGATATAATGTCCTTCCATGTCCATTCAGGTCAGCAGATCTGCTTCAATACAGAGTGTTTGGGAAATTTTGGAAAGGCGACCGTAGCCGTCTCGGAGTACTACAGAACTTATTTAACAGATGCTATACATATGGCAAAATCTACAGCAGAAGGACTTATTAGCTTAATATATATTTTTTATTTTTAAACAATATTTTATTTCTGTTTAAAAAAATTAAAAGAAAGCTATAATAGTTCAGTAGGTAAGTTTGAATGAATTTTATTTGAACTTGGCATCCATTTACATATCAGTTCTTTTCTTGGCTGATTTTTTTTTTCTGAATTTGACTCTATTTTTCACAGTTATGCTTTTGATATATATCATTATTTTTTGTAAAGTTACAATATAGTCTGACACTTTACTTAATGTTTTTAACCAATCAATATTTAATTCAAATTAAGTTTCCTACAACAAAGTATCTGGCTGTCAGTTTGCGGCAGAAATCTATATTTTAATACTGCTCTATTAAATGCATGCTTTGAAACTAAATGTATTCATTCAAAATTTTTATTATTTATGAATCAGCAATAATCATATTGAAAGTATTTACACAAATCAAACTTTGAAAACATTTATTTCTTTATTTATTCTTTAAAATTTTTAGACTGTCAGTAAAACAGTGCAGACATGTACCAACATATAGGACAAGTAGATTTTCATTAGAAAATTGGTGAAAACTGTTCAAAATTGTTCGTGAAATGTAACACTCGTCTGCAAGTATTTTTTATACTTACATTTCACTTTTTGTTTTTGACGTTTACGATGTTTATTTTCGTCTTCTTCATTTTCTATATTTTCTTGCATAGATAAAATGCTTGAGTGCATAACACATTCGCGGTTCGTAAATTTTTTCACTTGTTTTCCATTTATTGCCAGTTTTTTAATCTGACAGGTATAAACTTCTCTGTTATATTCCACTATCGAGCTTTCCTGAGGATAAGCAAGCATGATACAATCTTGATATTTATAAACTGCAATCTTAATGGAATACATATTTGCTGCTTCTTTTAATTCACAAGCAGCTCGGAAGGTGGACAATTGAGTCATACTTCTACAATAACCCATTTTCGAATTGAATGGCTCACCGTATTCGTTGCTCGTCAGTAGAGGAAAATCTTTCCACTTTGAAAAAACATTATCCAAAATTGCTAATCTAATTCCGTTTGATCTTTGTTTATCGAGCGAATTGCGCAAAGAAAAATTTATAGCGTGGAACAGGCAATTTCCAGCTCCTGGCATGACAATAATTTTATGCTTTACCATTACAGACTCATTAACATATAAATCAAAAGTCCGATTCATATCTTCAAATAAAATGACGGAGCTATCCAAATAACATCAATCAAATGGTATAAAATTTAACAAGCACTAACAAGAAAATCCGGCTCTAACTTTTAGACCTTACTAATGTAGGATTGTAGTCTGGTGAAAGAAAGTATTGGCTCAAACTATGATAATGCACCTTTTGGTTAATTTTAACATTTATTTGACACACAACATATAAACTTGAAAGTTAACAGGAATTATTCACAAATGTAAACAAAAGAATCATTCGTATGATTCAAATAAATATTTATCATTGATATGCGGCTACCATGAGTCTAAGCAGTAGAAGCGGAAACGTCATTTGTTATTCCAAATTCAAATATTTCAGTGCTACTTACTAGTTTTGTTTTAATGTGTCAAGTTTTATTTTAAACTGACTTCATTTTCACCAATAGAAAGTGCATTATAATCAAAATAAAATAAAATAAAAATAACGTACTTTCAAATGTGTTTGCTTATTTAAATTTTACATGTTCTGTTTATTCCATTTGATTTTAGTTTTCCAGAGTTTTCTCATTTCTTTAAGTAAGTGTTCTTGAGATTTTGATATGATAAGTTTATTTGAAATTTATCATTTTAGTTTTTGCGTTAACCAATTTTTATGACAAAATAACGTAGAAGTTGATAAATTGATATTGAACGCAATGCAAGAAATACTAAAAAACGGAAGTAGTAAAAAAAAAAAAAACGGAAGTCAGGTGTCCACGTGGTATATCCACACATCCAGGATCAATATTCATTTGAATTATAGGAATGACTCTCTTTTGTTTACATTTTTTATTCCCCGATTAAACGAATTTCTACTGCGTATGCCTCGAAAAATACATATTTCGACATACGTATTCTCTCAAGTGGTTTTTGTTTTTTCACAATGTGTATAAAAAGGTAAATTTTCTGCACTATTATTCAAAAAATTGATTCTCTGATATTAAAGGAAAATGGCTGATATTCAGGTGATTTTGCTGCATGGTAAGATCGGATTCAACATTTGGCGCTTTTGTTTTTTTTGGCAAATTAAAATTTTGCCTAATAGACGTAATATTAAAGTAAAAACGGACGCTTCCAAGTGGGTAATTAATCGATTTTCACATTTGTTTTCGACTTCTTATTTTCACAGTGTAAACAAACTTCACACCAAATTCGAAATCTGTAGGTGCAGTAGATATATGACATTTTTGATGAGTGAGTCATATAAGACATTTTTGATGAGTGAGTCATTCAGTGATAAAATTATCGATTATCAGACATTTACAAATCATTGTCATTACCTCGGAAACTAATTATGCGTTACTTATAAAATTTTGGATTCTGGATAATTAGGATTGCCTTACTAAGTACTTCTATATTACATGTACGTAGGTCAAATAGATTTTCAGTAGTAGAGTGTCGAAATTTCGCCAAAACAGCTCGAAATTGTTCGTATAATATAACACACTAGTATGTCAGACGAACTTGGC
This sequence comes from Maratus speciosus, assembly GCA_963932465.1. Classification (NCBI taxonomy): domain Eukaryota; kingdom Metazoa; phylum Arthropoda; class Arachnida; order Araneae; family Salticidae; genus Maratus; species Maratus speciosus. The sequence continues at coordinate 286,698,318 of OZ010799.1, forward strand.
TGACACACTGCCGTGTGTCTAGATAAAAGCAGCTGAAGATTATTTTAATATGTTAAATAAATTTCAGCAATTAGATACGATATGTTTAATATTGAATTACTAAAATGCCACTGAACTTTAAATTTTATTTTGTTACTGTTATCTGATGCATTAAGTCGTACACATTAGTATTTTTTGCTTAACAACAATTGAAGAATTATTGGGAACTGAACTATTCGTCTAATTTTTTTAATGTCGTAGCTTATCTTTATTGGAAGCTCATATTATAAATGTGTAACTGCCTGTAGAATTTCCTGTCCTCCAAGTTATTTCTGCTTGATTGCATTATATTACTTGAAATTATATTCGAAAGCTTCCAATCACAACATTGGATTAATGTAGCTGTTTTATATAATTTTTTTGTTAGTTTTTCTACATATTAAGGAACCATAAGGAAATAACATCTATAACAAAAAAAAACAGTAATTTAAATTTTGTTATAACAATTTCATTTAGCAAAAATATTTTACAAATGCACCTTTACAATGCAAAAAAATGCCGTTATAAATACATAATGTGCTAAATGTAGCTAATCTAATTTAATTACTGGGAAGCGTGTAATCTACGTAATTAAATTTCCAGCTTATGAAAATTCATCTCAGTCATTTTTACTGTACCTATGTAAAGTATGTAATTATTTTTTTTAATTCATGTATACAACAAAAAAGTTCGCAACTAAACTATTTTTTACAGAAGAAAATATTTGATGTAACAGTTATTTAAATAACTTCAGTTGCATTATTATGGAAGAAATACATTCTGACTCGTTCAAATTAAACATGTCTGTACATTTAACTTATAAATGAGCAAATTTGATTAAGCCATTTAGTGTTCAGTAAAAACATATGATTGAACAAACGAAATTTCGAATTTTTAAGATTTAATTAATTAAATTTCTATTTTCTATATTATATTTTATCTGTGAAATAATTATCTATATTTATTAATTGTATAAATATTTTTATACAATTTGTAATTAATTTGTTTATAACAGTTTTGTTCTCTATCAATGATTTTTTTAGCGCATAGTTGATTTGAATAATATAATATTTTACTGAGAACATAAAGCGATTAAGACGTTTGAAACGAAACAATTTAATAGCTTTTATAAATATCACAAAAGTGCCGTAATTAAGGATAACTAACTAAAAGCTTGACAACACTCGAAAAAAGCATATGAATTATTTTACGAATTAAAGCTTAAAACATTCTCTTGAAAAACTATAAACAAAAGACTATATCTGCATCGGAAAATAATCGAATGCAGAAAAGTTGTTATGCATAATTTTGAAACTTACAGGGTAATTCCGGGATTTATGACGCACATTTTATTGAATTTGTGTATAAAGTCCCATGGTGGACATAAAAAAAATCATACTGTGCTATTAAATATTAAATATACAACGCGTGTACTGCCACAAAAAAATTCAAAACAAATTATTAATATTTTTTAACATTTTTTTTTCTAAAACATTACACTGCGGTCACCCGCACATTCAGGTTGAGACGCCGCACACGTGCGGTAGTAATGCCACGTTTGTAATAAGAACAGAATGAAGATATAATTAAAAATATTTAAAAAAATATATTCATATTTGGACTATAATTATGGATGTAATAATAAAATGAAACTGAATCAGTACAGTGAAACGAATTAGTAGATTCAAATTAATAATTGTTGCCTACTTTCACTATTAAAATTGTCGACTTATTTTTTTTTACATTAAATTTTAATTGTTATTTCAGCAACAACGTAACACCAATGTATTAGAACGGGAAAAGAAAAATATAAAATTATGTTTACATAATTTATTTGTTAACCCTTTCGGGACCGGTGGCTTTTACACAAATTTTATTCGGTTGGTACCACTTTTTAAAAATAAGTTACCTTTACTTAAATAATCATGAAAAAGCTGTAATTAAACAAAGCAAATATTACTTTTCTTTTTTACTGGTGCCAGAAACAAATTTTGTAAGCTCTTTATGAAGGTGCTTATATGCACTTATGGTCCCGAATGGGTTAAGAGATCGACTTCAATCTACGAAAAAGTGTCGAAAAAGTACAGTCTTTATGTAACAATATTTAAACATATGATGCAACGAAGCCAATTACGCTTCCTCTTATTTAGAGTAGTTTGCAAAGAACGTCTGCGTTACGCGTAATACAATTTTTCATTATTATCATCTTGACTTGCATCTTTCTTGCCCATCTTACTTCTTATTTTCCCATTTTTCTCCTTTGGTTTTAGTAAATTTGATAACATGCCTAACATGGTTAGTCTGTGCAAAAAGAAAAGGAAAAGTTAATACCAATTAATCATCCCGTACAAAGAAACTGAGTCATGTATACCGGAATAGCAGTGCAGCGTGTATCTCATTTTGCATGGTGCATATGTCAACCCTCACAGTTACCTGCTATCGCTAAAGGAAATGACGTAATCATACACACAGTACTCTATACAAACGCTACACTTAGTTTTGACTTCGAAATGATGCATGCATTTAGTAATTAGTGTATCAAAAGCATTTAAACATAACGTGTTTAAAAGTTTGGACAGTGAAATCATGCACTTACGTCAAATTAAGGATTGTACTTCTACAAGTAAACATCGAAATGGGATTCATGCTATACACAGGTTAAAATAATCTCATTGCGCACCTATACTGTGCGTTTGACGACCATCTATGGATAATTACAAGAAATACAAGGGGTGCGGCATCTATCCCGGAAGCGGCGACTATCCCGGAGTTACCGTATACGTTTTTCAGTACTAACAAACAGCAAGTTACAGAGCATTTACCAGAATAAAATGCTCTCCTAATAGTAATCCGAATTTCTAATCAAGAATCCTTCAGAAATATATATTTTAGCTGATAATATGTTTTTATATGTAATTGAGCAAATAAAATAAAACATTATTCTCATGTCTCATGAAATAAGATTAGTAGAGTTAGATATCTCGAATTTGTATAATTTTAAGTTTTTAAACAAAAATATTTCAAAATGAAGCTTGTATTCGTACTTGAAAAATTTGTAATAAAATAAGAAAGGACAGTTTAATATTTGAGTTTATATATTTTAAAATAACATTTTAAATTATTATACAGTTTTAAGTCTACTATTCACAATACATGTTACAAATTTGCAGCCTTTAAAGTCATAGTGACCCACAATTGATTTGAATAAAAAACAATCTGAAAATGGACTTAAGTAGTCGATATAAATCGAAGATTTATTAATGGGATAAAATAATGTATGCATCTTAACTCTTCACAGTTTGAGTAATTGATGCATATAATTTGGGTGCAACACTAGTGACACTGCCGTTCTTTCTAGTGATATTGTGTAGAGTTCAATAACAGAGTTAATAGTGATTTTTTCGTAGCAAGTTGAGATAAACTTGTATTAATCTCCGGAATACAAGCCACGTGGCCTGTTTAATTTAATATTAGTATTTAGATATTTTCTTGGGGTTAACATTCCTGCTATCATTAGTTTAGTGATGGAGCATGTAATTTGATCATCTTTAGTTAACATTTGCATGTCACAATACAAAGGTCTTTACAATTGATTTTAAATAAGTGGTTTCTATTGTTACTGTATACTTCATGACTGCTTTTTAAACCAAAATCTCCTTCGCAAAATATGCATATATATACTCGCATATGTGAAATATAATATCTAAGCTTCCGATTGCAATTATATAACCTCCAACTCAAAATATTATTTATGGGTATAAGAGTTTCCTGCAATATAAAGAAATAGTTTGATTAAATATGGGGCATTCTCACAATCTTTTGACTTTTGGGGAAAAAAATCTGGCGAAATTAAACTTGCTAAAATAACATTTTAATCTGATAGACAAATGCCTTAATGATTCAAAATAAATAAAATACAATCAACAGCGAATTTTTTTTTTTTATTTAACTGAGGTTTAAGTTAAACTTGCGGGTTTAATTTTCCTTACCACTTTACCCCTATTACTTTTTATTTTCTTCTAAATTTTTACTTACATTGGATTTGCATAGTACCCACAGGACATTTAAAAAAGAAATAATAAAAATGTAGTACTTTTAATACAGAATTTTCGTATAACATTGTCTTAAAGGGGTGTTAAAGAAGGGACGGTAAGGTAAAAAAAAGGGGGATGGTATAAGGAAAAAGGGACGAAATGGTAAAAAAAAGGGACGGTAAGGATGGAACAGTAAGGAAAATTAACACCTATTTTTAGGAAAATCATGTTAAGACTAAGTGGTAGCCACAATGTTCATTTATTTTTAGAAACAGTTATTTACATTGGATTAAATAATAAAAAAATAATTTACCTTGAAAAATGCAGGAATAAATCTTGGAGACGGTAAGACTACCAATAAAGCCACGATGCTTGAAATTGATATTTAAATGCTGATTTAAATTCTGCAGTAAATTTCCTGTCAAAGAATTTTAGACATTCTTTCTCTAGCATACTTCTGCATGAGAAAAAAATCCCTGCTAGCTCGGGCCTACAGGCGGAGGTAGATTTCGAAGTTAAGTACTAAATTCACCAACAAAACTTAAAGCAAGATTAGAGGTAAACCCAGTTCCTTCATTAAGAATGAACTCTAGGGAACTAAACATTTTGTGAAAATCCTAATATACACGAATACATACGTGCATGTATATGGAATAGGTTTAAAAAATAGCTAAAACAAGTTCAGAGAGCCTCAAAGTGTTAAAATAAGTTAATATGTCAATAGTCGGGTTTTTATCATGTTTTAATACGTTTCTTCAAACTCACATGGCGTTACATATTCACCTGCTGAGGTTCATTTAATTTCCAATATGACGCAATATTTTTTTTTCTTTAATTCTTCATACTATTTATTTCATTTTGAGTTTTCATGCGGAAATCTTGCTCTAGAAAACTTATGACGTAATTTTCAATTTTTTTTTTCAATTCGTCTAACTATTTATTTAATTTAATTTTTCACGTGAAATTCTTGCAAAAGAGAAGCAATTGTTGTGGTGAGATTTTTTTTTTTTTTTTATTGTTGGCAACTGCTATAACGAAAAATATTTATTTTTTCCTGTCATTGTTGTGTAAGAGCTGGTTTTATCAGAATCATGTTAAGACGGTATTCAAAATTTTGAACCCTCCACATTTCCATTCCCTTGGGCAGATTTTGCCCATGTTCAATCCCCGCCGAGATATTAGCCATCTGAAAGTTGTTGGCGAGTTTGAAGACAATCCGTGCATAATTGCGACTTTTATCGTGCGGACAAAATTTAGTACATACATACATACATATATATATATATAAACTTTTTAGGTGTGGGGGGGGTGGTTTTGGGTTCCTGGGGTCCTATAATGAAAAGTTATGAAGGAATTTTCAAAACGCGCACCATGGTAACGACTGCAATAGGTAGTATGTCTTACGAAATCTACTTAAAAACTTGAAAAAAATTCTGTGGCTGCATCTGGAGTGACTTTCTGTAAAATTTTAGAAGAGGGACTGTAAGGAATCTAAAACCCAGCCACAGAGTTTAAAAAAATAATAACAAACCTAAAAATGCGTGCAGGTTAATTTTTTGCTACATATTTATATAAAGCAATAGTTCCAGTTTCGGAAAAAATTACATCGAATCTTTTTTATTGAAACAATTTTATACAAACAGCTCCAAACTTAAAAATCAGCATCAGCGACATGGGACGGTATATGAATTTTTCAGGTATTTGGACCCCAACATCTTCCAAAACATATTTATCTCGTTAATATTGTTATGAAATCATGCAATGGGATGTTCCACAGTATATGAAATTAAAAAAAAAAAAACACAAAAAATGTATTACAATAAAAATTATTATTCAGGGACATGAAAGCCAAAAGATTGTGAGAATGACCCATATACATACATACCGTGTATGTGTGAAACTAAAAGTATGTAAAACTATTAATTACTAATGTATAACCCCGTAAAATATGACGGAATGTTGATCTGCATTAACAATTAGACAAAACACACAGCAGTATTTATTGCAACAATAACAATAATTAGCAAAGTGAAACACAATTTTTGAAGATTTCACAAAGCATTAAAATTAAATATTCAATGCGTTAAAGTTTATATATATATATATATATATCAGTACAAAAACCCTTAACCGGTTAAAAGTTTGTGGTGCAGCACTTTATCTTTTAACCCGACTGAAAAGAAGGGTTATGTGTTTCATGCCTATCTGTGTAAGTGGATTTCTTTATACCCTCGAAACATCCCAACGGTTGGATGGATCTTATTGAATAAGGTCTCTATCAATTTGTCTTAACGGCTCAATGGTTATAGTCTAGGTTTTGTTTTTATAAATTCAAAATGGCGGCAGTAAAATACAAAATGGCGGTAGAGACGAAAAACAATTACGCACCCTATTGAGTGGCATATCATTGGATAGGTCTTTCAAAATGAAGACGATGTTTCATTAACTATTTTACAATCAGAAGCTCCGTTAAAATATTATACAACATGAAAGTTAAGTATGTAGGATCTCTAGTAATAAAAACTACAAAAAAAAAATTAATAACTCAGAAACAAATTGAGATACAGCTTTTAAACAAATTGCATTTAAAAGTAATTTTTTTTCTCTATTCGACGGTGTAAAAAAGTAATATTGTGACATGTTTAGAAGTTTGTAAAAAAAAAAATAGAAAAACCTTTTCCCGAACAGCCAATGAAATGCTTGGATAATACGTAAGTTTCAGGTGGATAATACGTAAGTTTCAGGAAATCTGAGGAGTCGCAGGCGATTTTTGTCGCTTGCAATTTTTACGTCTAATCTCTACTACTATTAATGTCCGTAAACGTCTGTCTGTATGTTGGTAACACTCGCCCGTGTCGCCGGAACTACTTTTCTCACAGGCGACGCAGAGGGTCTTATTATATGTCGATTCGGGCCGCCATTTTCCGAGAAAAACGGACTTTGTGGTTTCGAGAAAATCCGGCCGTAATTACGGACGTCATTAGCTAATTAACAACTCATAATCGATGGAAAATCCTTTCAAAATTGAATCTGAGACTCGACATCATTAAATTTCCCACGCACCCCCTAAACATACACCTTAAAATAAAGGTAAATTAAATTCCGAACTGAATAACATACAAACTTAGACATACGAGGCACGACCATAAAGTTATGACCGTTTTTATTGAACTTTTTAATTTAAGCTAATACCCCCCACATAATACACCTTAAATTAAAGGTATTGAAATTTCCGAACTGAAAATCATGTTAACTAAGCTTTACGAGGTCTTTCCAGAAAGTTATGGCCGAAAAAAGCAAATTTTTGCAAACATTTTTTTTCAAAAGACAATAACTCGGTGATTTTTGCTCCTATAAGTAGGAAGTTCCGCCTCAGAGAGAGTTCTCATCAAACTGTTGGGCATCACGAGCCCAGTTTTTCCCCATCTTTCTCTTCCCCCCTCCACCTCTCAGCGTGCCCATAACGGGTTAACTTTTGCAACTTCTTCTGGTTTTGACTTAACTCAGCGGTGTTTCATATCAAACTGTTGGACATCACGAGCCCAGTTTGTCCCCCCTCTTGCTACTATGTTTATGCATCTCCGGTGTCCATCCCCCCAATTCCCCCCCCCACTTTTCTGTATTTATCTGTTACCCGCCATGTGATATATCATAGGAAAGTCTGTGAAGGCTGATTCAAGTTATGCATCTTCGGTTCTCATCCTCCCCCTTTTCACCCCCCTAAGGGAGCATTTTTCTAAATTTCTGAAAATATTGGTTAGAACCGCCACCCTCCCGACCCATGTATCTACGGAAAGTTCTTTTTATTAAATGTTATGAACTGTCTCAAAGTTTCAAACAGATCGCATTGTTAGATTTCCTAATTTTAGCTATATCGTGTTATGTTAGTTCCATATTCCACCACCAGGGAGCGCACTCTAATCTTAACGAAAGCGTATCTGAACGAAACTCCTTCACACAACCTTTCCATAGATACATGGATCAAGAGGATGGCGGTCTTAACCAATAATTTAACATAATTGCTGAAATTACTGCGAAAAATATTTTAAAGGGGCACTACCCGGGCCCCTAATACAGTTAGAGGAAATTGGAAGACGGCAAAATAATCGCGGGGAAAAGTTTGCTTGGGTGCTTCGGAGCTACTTTTGGCGCGAGATCTAAGCTCTCCGCCGAATAGGAGCCGAGATATTTAAGGAAATATGAAAAAATATAGGATTTCTTTGCATTATCATCTCTTCATCAATACTATTAATGTCCGTAAACGTCTTCAATACTATTAATGTCCGTAAACGTCTGTCTGTCTGTATGTATGTGTGTAACATTCGCTTTTGTGACCGGAACTCCTTCGCTCCGGGGCCACGCAGAGCGTCTTATGATATGTCGATTTGCACCGCCGTTTTCTCGGACACACGGTGTTTGCGGCTTCGAGAAAATCCCGCCGTAATTACGGACGCAATTAGCTAATTAACGACTCATTGTCGAAGGAAAAACCTTTCAAAATTGAATCTTTTTATCCAAAATCAGCAATCCTGACTACAATGGGACCCTCTTTGCGAGGCTAGCTTTCGGAGCACTACCATTGGAGGATTGACGAAACCTGCACCCCGATTTTATCTGCGAGGCTAGCGGTTGCCGAGATGATGAAAATGTAGTAGACTTTTAAAAGGTCAATTCGAATCTCCCGAACTAATGATCCTAGAAATTCGTAAAAGGTATAGAAACACGCGAAAAAAAATCTACTTTATTTTGGTATAAATTTCAAATTTCTGCGTTGGGTATAACGCAAAAAATCCACTAAAAATCGATCGATTAAATTTTTTAATTTCTTAATTTGAAAAGACAATGAAAAGAGATTTCATTTTTCCGAGAAGCAGCTGTAGACATCATGGCGCTTTGCGGTTTTGGATACTACAATAATTTAATACGAAATTTAAACTTTTTAAATATTAAATTTTTTGATAAAATTTTTTGACAACCGGACGGGAAATCTGGTCGCAGATTTCATACATACCCAGTTCAAAGAGATTGGTTAATTAGAAGCTGAGATATTAATTATTATTTAATTAATCTGCTCCATATCTATATAATGCATAGATTAAAATGGAGACGCGTGCTTTTTTAACCACGAAATATTTTATTTTAGAAAACCTATTCGCATTACAGATATTATTATGACAAAGACCAGCGTGCTTCGACCGCTCCAACACAGTTTCGTTCAGATATGTTTTTCTGAAGAATACAGTGCGCTCCCTGGTGGTGGAATTCGGAACTAACATAAAGCGATTTTGTTAAAATTAGGAAATCTAAAAAGGCGATCTGCTTGAAAATTTAAGATAGTTCAAAACACATTGAGATATATGCTACTTATTAAATAAAAAAATGTCAAATGTTTAGTTACCACTATTTCCGAATAGTAATTTGTGCAAATATCTTAAATTCTTGCTTTAAACTGTCACAACCTCGAGTAACATATCTACTGATAGGTGGTTTAACGGACTTTCCTTCCGGCACAGTTTTGTTATGAATAGAGTGTGCTCCCTGGTGGTAGAATGTGAAACTAACGTAACGCGATTTTGTTAAATTTAGGAAATATAACAAGGCGATCTGCTTGAAACTTTAAGACAGTTCATAGCACATTGATATATATGCTACTTATTAAATGCAAAAATGTCAAAAGTTTAGTTACCACTATTTCCGAATAGTAATTTGTGCAAATATCTTAAATTCTTGCTTAAGACGGCCACCACCTCGAGTAACATATCTACTGGTAGGTTCTTTAACGGACTTTTCTTTCGACACAGTTTTGTTATGAATAGTGTGCGCTCCCTGGTGGTGGAATGTGGAACTAACAGAATTCTTGGTTAAGACCGCCACCATCCCGACCCATGTATCTACGGAAAGGTTGCGTGAAGGCGTTTCGTTCAGATATGTTTTTGTTAAGAATACAGTGCGCTCCCTGGTGGTAGAATGCGGAACTAACATAACGCGATTTTGTTAAAATTAGGAAATCTAACAAGGCGATCTGCTTTAAACTTTAAGATAGTTCATAACACGTTGAGATATATGCTACTTATTAAATAAAAAAATGTCAAAAGTTTAGTTACCACTATTTCCGAATAGTAATCTGTGCAAATATCTTAAATTCTTGCTTAAGACCGCCACCATCTCGAGTATCATATCTAATGATAGGTTGTTTAACGGACTTTCCTTCCGATACAGTTCTGTTATGAATAGTGTGCGCTCCCTGGTGGTAGAATGTGGAACTAACATAACGCGATTTTGTTAAATTCAGGAAATATAACAAGGCAATCTGCTTGAAACTTTAAGATAGTTCATAACACATTGATATACATACTACTTATTGAATATAAAAATGTCAAAAGTTTAGTTACCACTAATTCCGAATAGTAATTTCTGCAAACATCTTAAATTCTTGCTTAAGACCGCCACCACCTCGAGTAACATATCTACTGATAAGTTGTTTAACGGACTTTGCATCCGACACAGTTTTGTTATGAATAGAGTTCGCTCCCTTGTGGTGGAATGTGGAACTAACAGAATTCTTTGTTAAGACAGCCACCTTCCCGACCCATTTATCTATGGAAAGGTTGCGTGAAGGCGTTTCGTTCAGATAGGTATTTGTTAAGAATACAGTGCGCTCCCTGTTGGTGGAATCCGGAACTAACATAACACGATATTGGTAATATTATGCAATCTAACAAGGCGATCTGTTTAAAATATCTACTGATAGGTTGTTTAACGGACTTTCCTTCCGATACAGTTTTGTTATGAATAGAGTGCGCTCCCTGGTGGTAGAATGTGGAACTAACATAACGCGATTTAATTAATTTTAGGAAATATAACATGGCGATCTGCTTGAAAAATTAAGATAGTTCATAACACATTGAGATATATGCTTCTTATTAAATACAAAAATGTCAAAAGTTTACTTACCACTATTTCCGAATAGTAATTTGTGCAAATATCTTAAATTCTTGCTTAATACCGCCAACACCTCGAGTAACATATCTACTGATAGGTTGTTTAACGAACTTTCCTTCCCACACAGTTTTGTTATGAATAGAATGCGCTCCCTGGTGGTGGAATGTGGAACTAACAGAATTATTGGTTAAGACCGCCACCATCCCGACCCATATATCTACGGAAAGGTTGCGTGAAGGCGTTTCGTTCAGATATGTTTTTGTTAAGAATACAGTGCGCTCCCTGGTGGTGGAATACGAAACTAACATAACGCGATTTTGTTAAAATTAGGCAATCTAACAAGGCGATCTGTTAAACATATCTACTGATACGTTGTTTAACGGACTTTCATTCCGATACAGTTTTGTTATGAATAGAGTGCGCTCCCTGGTGGTAGAATGTGGAACTAACATAAGGCGATTTTGTCAAATCTAAATTTAACGAAATTCAGCGAAGATCCGGTTCGAGGTTCGTTCGAGCGAGATTGCCTTTTTTACAAGATTTTGCTATAAGGTGCCGTAGGCTGCGGGTAACCGGTTCGACTTTCGTTCGAGAGCGAAAGTCTTTTAAAAAAGAGTTTGCAGTGCATGCGCAGCACGCCTGTTATACGGTGCCGTAAGCAGCGAGGACCAGGTTCGACTTTCGTTATAGCGAAAGGTTTTTTAAAAGAGTTTGCAGTGCGTGCGCAGCATGCCTGCTATAAAGTGCCGAAGGCAGCGGGAACCCGGTTCGACTTTCGTTGGAGTGCGATAGGCTCTTTTAAAGATTTTGCACACGCCTGCTATACGGTGCCGTAGGCAGCGGGGACAAGGTTCGACTTTCGTTCGAGCGCGATAGGCTTTTTAAAAAGAGTTTGCAGTGCGTGCGCAGCACGACCGCTATACGGTGCCGTAGGCAGCGGGGACTCGGGTCGAGGTTCGTTCGCTTCGAGATTTTATGAAAAAGGAAGTTCATGAAGAGGAGGGGCTCATGAAAACGAGGGGTTCATGAAAAGGAGGGGCCCGCTAGCGGGCGAAGCCAGCTAGTAACACTATTAATGTTTAATTCATGGCTTACGTAATGTATGATCAACTCCGTGCGGTTTTTTATGTCTTAAATTTTAGTCTTTGTAAAAATTATTTTCCAAATGGTCGTTGTAATTTGTTAAATTGCTTTTCATTGTTATTTTTTTCATTTAATAGTCCTGTAAAGTTCGGATATTCATTTATAATCACCTTTTCATAATCTTTTAATAATCCCTTTAATGAGGCTATTTTCAGGCATTTCAAATTGTCAAGATGAGAGAAGAGATTGACAGTTTTGAAATGTTTCCGCAAGTGAAATTCTCATTAAAATCTGAAACAGAGAATGATAAGGTTCTGAGGTTAACAATTAAAGAAATATATTTATTAGTTTACTTTTTCTCATACCAAAGGAAAATGTTTTTCAATGGTAATGAGTGTTTATAGTTTGACGCAATGATAAAAAATATAATAAATTATAAAATAAATTAACTTTTACTTAAGAATTCATCGGGGAACATAGTTTACTACCATAAAAATATACGTATATCTTTATGTGAATTAATAAATCGATTGTTAATTAATATTTGATAAGAAATAAAATGGACTACTTGAAGGGGTAAAAAAATAATACGAAGTTTATTAAATTAGGTAGTTTAATATTTTTAATTTGCAATCTTTATTTTTAATGTTTTTTTTTTTTTAAATACTAAGTTATTTTACATTATATATGTTATAAGTATTCTAATTAATCTTATCAATTGCATTTTAGGATTTAAAAACATATAAAACTGAAGAAAGTTATTGATGCTCTTGAAATTTAAGGCAATCAAGTTTGCTCGTTAGACAGATATCGATTTTTGCATAGATTAGATTGGATATATTGTGTTTCCCTAAACAATGTAAATATTATCTTCCAAATTTTAGTTTTGTAAATTTTTATTCCAAATTTATTAAATGCCTTAATTTTGTTTTAGTTTGAAAAAACATATTACTTATAAAAATGTCATGCAATATTTATGTGTACAACATCATTCTATTGATATAAAAATATGGAAAACTGTGCTGGTACGAAAACGTAATGATTGAAAAAATAAAACTTTTATTTCTATTGGAAAAATAATATTATTTATTGATTGATCTTCATTTTTAACCATCACGTCAGAATTATTCGCAAATCGTAAACTTCAAAGATAAAAAGTAAAAAAAAAAATACAAAAATTCCTGACGTGATGGTAAAAAATAAAGGCCATTTTCATATTCAGCTCTACAAAATACGTAAGAATAAACTATCAAAAGCTAAGCAATATGACATAACCCAAATTTAGCATGCTTGTGTAAATTTTCGTGTTTTCGGCACGTTGTCACGTAATTAGAAAAAAGTCTTGTAGCATGATAATATAAGGGGATTTAAATGTTACACATTCATGCAACTGCAATTGATTATAATTGAAATAATTCAGTCAGACTTTGATTTTTAATAAATTATTTGGTTTAACAGAGTTTTTGGGGGGTAATGTAATGTTTTGTATTGTATTGTACGAACTGATACTTTATTTTCAAAGCTACCGTCAAACGGGGCAACTTTGGTCCTTGCGGGGTTACATTGGTCCATCCCATAAAAAAAGTTATTTTTTTTGTATTGAACAGACAATACAAGATAATTTGGAGTTTTTGCCATTGAAAATTATTTTATACCCTACTATAGGGTATTTGAATAGTTTGGTGATAATTTAATTTTTTTCGTGGGGATAAATTAATTTTTCGTTAACTGTTTTCGTGTGTAATTTTTAACTCTCCAAAATTCCTATAGTGAAACAATCTGGATAAGACCTACAAATTATTTAAGTGTCAAAATATTACCTTTAGTAACCTGAAACCCATCTGTGATCATAGTTTTTCCTTTAACTTTTCATTTTGACAGAAAATTTTTACGTTTTCATAAAACTAACGTGAAAACAAGTATTTCTGTGTTACTTTGTACCAGACCTTTTTTGGTCCGAAAATAACCCCAATTACATAGAAATGTCTTTTATACAACCAAATCTCTTAAAACATGTTTTAAGTAACATTTTTTTCAAATGTTACAGCAACAAAATGACATATTTATTGTTTTTGTTCCAGTTGCGGAGGATAACATGACGAAAATTGCTTCTCGTTTCTTTAATATGAACAATTGGTGTATTGCGTTTAAATGTAAAAAAAAAAAAACAAAAAAAAACAAAAAAAAAAACATTTGTTTATTGAGTTTGCACTGTTAATTTATTAGCAAATGCTACTGCAAAGGGGTTTCAATAAAAATTTATTCATTTACATATGAAATGTATTCATTTTGTATAAAACTAAGTGAATGGACCAAAGAAGCCCCCAGCACTTTGTTCCAAAACTTTAAAAACACTTAAAAAATAAAAATAAATAAAAAATTTTATCTTTAAAAAACCACACAGTTTTCGTCATTGTTTCATGTTAATTATTTACAACTCCATTTCGACGTTGGAAAATAATATATATAATATTTTTTAATAATGGAAATGTCAGTGGAACCAGGAAAAAGTGGCCCAAAGGTTGACGATATTCCAATGTTCTTTATAACAGATAAATATCTAATTAATTCATTCACATAACATTTATAGCTGAGTTTTACTCCAGCATTACACTTTGGATTATTTGTACGTATATTCATTACAACTGAGAATTAATATTTAATGAATTAAGAAACATATTTCAGATAATAATTAAACCTAAGTACTTATTATTATTGAATAAATCGTAAAAAAATTAATTCCATTCCATTTCTAAATTGGTTACTCAGCATCTAATTCCATAAATCTAAAAACAAATTGCACTGATTATCATTCATTAAGTAAAAAAGAAAATATTACAAATTTAAAAATTTTCATGCTTTAATTATCTTTATTGACAAAATCATAATATTATGAACCCTGATAAAGAACATAACCATTATGTTTTTTTAATTATTGGCAGGAATATAGAGATATTCAGTATTTCTAATATTAGTTCAAATGTTACATTTCAATGATTTTTTTTTTTTTTTTTTTTTTTTTTTTTTTTTTAATGTAAGAATAAAAACTTCGGAATTTAAACTTTGAAATTAACAATAAAATTGTACAGCAGTTTTTCAGAATATTTATTTTAAAATTAATTCGAACATGTAGCATGCTTGATGCGCTTCTGGAAATATTATTTAAAGAATATTGGTTATACTTCTGGATTTAAATAAATTTACTTCGCTAATGCATTCATTGGAATATATTTTGCTTCGGGTCAATATAATTTTACAGAAATGACGTACTAAATGAGCAGTTTAACGAATTAAGACTTTTAATTTAAATTTTATATGGTATTTTAAAAGCGTTTTTTTAAAATAGACTCTGAATTAATACATAATTCTTCCTGAAATATTTGAAATATAGATTTTGTCACTTTTAAATTTAAAGTTCTTTAACACTGATTTTCGATTTATTTCATATCTATTTTTTTCCGTTTAAAGATATTGACAAAGATTCAATATTTTTAGATAAATGGGGCATAAAAAGTTTTAAAAGTTAGTTTAAATGAATTGTTAAATAAATTTTAATGAAGCTAATTTTTTATCTTTTAAATCTGTTTCATATGAAGCGTGAGATTCTCTGAAGTGTGAAGAAAACAATTTAAAATTAAATAACGGTGTCAAGAAGTTTTATTTCTACATTAGAGTTTAGAATAAGTTGTTCAATTATTTACAATAAATTTGTATTTAACTATAACTATAAACGGTGAGAGACAGATGAAAAGAATAACATTAAATTGGAAATAAATAGATTATTTAATGTATTTTAACTTCAAGAGAAATTATAATAAGCACATAATTCGTTTAAAATTTCAAAACTGTGCTTTGGTTTATACATATTTTATTTATATTATTGCAGCAAATTGCTCTTTTATGGTAAACAGTAGGGTATGTGTTAAAAATAATTTATATTTATATTTATTTGCCACTAGAAGAAAATTAATAACTTCGGTTTATAGTGTTAATATTCTATGTTTAATCTCAAAGAGTCAAATCAGATTAACTTGGTGTACAGTCGTGGAAAAAATAAACTTTTTTAACAAAAATAAAACCCACTTCAGAAACTACTGCAAAGTAAAAAATATTTTTTTTTACATAATAGTTAATAAGAAATTAAATTAAGAGCATTGTATTTACCATGCGTATTATTACATTTCTGTACATTAATTTGGTTTTTTGGAGCAAGTGTCAGCCAAACGAAGTTAAGTATAATTATCCAACAGACACACATTCAAATATCTACGAATTGTTTTAAGATTATATAGTTACAAAATTTTAATTTTACCATTTTTGAAACATTTTATCTGATTTTATAAACGTGTATTTTCAAGTGAGATTAGCTAGAATTATGTGTGCTAAATTAAGGATTATTTTAAAATTAGCGCGTTTATACAGCCTATTATGTAAAAAATCGTAGCCAAGCACAGATTTTCAAATGCAGGATGCTGTCAGAGTTAATTGAGAATGGAATTTTTTTCCGCAACGTTTTTGCTGAGTCTTTTTACGATTTGTATTGTACACATAATTATGATTTAGAAATTGGCTTGACTGGCACCGACTCCAAAATATCAAATTAATGCACATAAATATAATAATACGCATGGTAATATTCTGTATTTATAATATTAGTTCAAATGGTACTTTTCAATTATTTTTTTTTTAAATGTAAGCATACAGACTTTGGAATTTAAACTTTGAAATTAACAATAAAATTGTACAGCAGTTTTTCAGAATACATATTATAAAATTAATTCGAACATATAGCATGCTTTAAGCTCTTCTGTAAATATTATTTAAAGGATATTGGTTATACTTCCGGAATTAAATAAATGTATTTGGCTAATGCATTCATTGGAATATATTTTGCCGAGGGTCAATATAATTTTACAAAAAAAAAAAAAAAAAAGACCTACTACACTGTTAAAAATTTGCAGCATTCTGGCAGGTCATTTGACCGTTTTTTCCGAAAACAGTTACACAATCGTAATTTAACACTATTTTGACCATATTATTGGTCATTTTATGGTCCAAATATAGTTAAATTATGGTTATGAAACCGTTTTTTTCAAAAAACGGTCGAATGACCTGCCAGAATGCTGCAAAATTTTTAACAGTGTAAATGAGCAGATTAACGAATGAAGATTTCTAATTTATATTTTACATGGTATTTTAAAAGCGTATTTTTAAAATAGATTTTCAGTTAATAAATAATTCTTCCTGAAATACTTGAAATATAGATTTTGTCATTTTTTAATTTTTAATTCTTTAGCACTTTTTTTCAATTTATTTCATATCTACTTTTTCCCGGTTAAAGATATTGCCAAAGATTCAATATTTTGAGATAAATGGAGCATAAAATGTTTTTAAATTTAGTTTAAATAAATTGTTAAATTAATTTTAATGAAGTTAGTTTTTTATCTTTTAATTTTTTTCATATGAAGCGTGAGATTCTCTGAAGTGTGAAGAAAACAATTTAAAATTAAATAACGGTGTCAAGAACTTTTATTTCTATATTAGAGTTCAGAATATGCTGTTCAATTATTTACAATAAATTTGTATTTAACTATAACTATATACTGTGAGAGACAGATGAAAATAATAACATTAAATTGGAAACAAATTGATTATTTAATGTATTTTATGTTCAAGAGAAATTATTATAAGCACATAATTCGTTTAAAATTTCAAAAATTGTGCTTTGGTTTATACCTATTTTATACATTTTATTTCAGCAAATTTCTCTTTTATGATAAACTGTAGGGTATGTGTTAAAAATAGTTTATATTTATATTTATTTGTCACCAGATGAAAATTAATAAGTTCGGTTCATAGTGTTATATCGGCAATTCTTAATCTCAAATATTTAAATCAGATAAACTTGGTGCTCAATCGTGGAAAAAATTAACATTTTTACTAAAAATAAAACCGACTTCAGAAACTACTGCAAAGTTAAAAATATTTTTTTTGTACATAATAGTTAATAAGAAATTAAATTAAGGGCATTGTATTTACCATGCGTATTATTATATTTCTGTACATTAATTTGGTTTTTTGGAGTCGGTGCCAGCCAAACAAAGTTAAGTATAATTATCCAACAGTGTACTAAATTAAGGACATGTGTACTAAATTAAGGACTATTGTAAAATTAGTGCGTTTATATAGGCTATTATGTAAAAAATCGTAACCAAAAACAGATTTCCAAATGCAGGATGCTGCCAGAGTTGATTAAGAAAGGAGTTTTTCCCGCAAAGTTTTTGCTGAGTCTTCTTACGATTTGTATTGGATAAATAATTTTAATTTTGAACTTAGCTTGGCTGGCACCGACTCCAAAAATCAAATTAATGCAGATAAATATAATGATATGCATGGTCAATACAATGCTCTTAATTTAATTTCTTATTAATTATTATGTAAAAAGAAAATATATTTATTTTGCAGTAGTTTCAGAAGTCAGTTTTATTTTATGTAAAAAAGCTTATTTTTCATTTTTTTAGTTTTTTCGAGTTACGATTTTTGAATGATTGTTTTGGAGGGAATTACAGACTTGTTGTTTTACAGATGTTACAGATATTATACAGATGTTACAGGTGTTACAGATGTTATTTTGGTAAGTAACTACTTCTGACCAGATTTGCGTGTTCATTCATAACACAGGTTTTTGTGAATATTCTTTATATATGTTACATTTATTCTTATTCAGATTGAATAGCTTTAAGTTTTAATTAAATATTTTTGTTTATCTATTTGGACATGGGTAGAACGACAAGAGATGCTGCTCGCATGAAAAAATATCGAACATTGAAAACTCACAATAAAATGTTCTTCTGTTTACTAAAAATGCTCTATGAAATAGAGAAGGGAGACCCAGTGACGCATCTTTCTTACTTTCTAGCCGATGACCAGCCCCTATCTTCCGGGTTACCCTAGATGTACGGTTTCGATACCTGACATCGGCGTGGATTATCGCCTAATCGCCGCGTATCGTCAATAAACCTGATGAGCGCCTAGTTCGTTTTCATTATCGGCAGTGCCTATTTCTGAATTATGAACTTTTTTATGCCGGTTACTTAACATATATGTCTTGTTGTTTTGCGCCTGTGCACTGCTACTCATGTTGAACTCGTAATTTAGAAGCTTGATCAAATCATGAGACCTTCATCTGGCAAAGCCTCTCACAGGTATAATTCATAGGTAACTTCAAGGACTCCGCGCCCACGACGGATTTTATATGCAGCAGGAGCCAATAGGGTACATGGCAACCCAATGACTTATCAAAAAATGATCGTGAAAAGATCGTGAAAGTGTCAAATGGCGTTCCTTCAAATGACTGGGCATTGATGAAATTTCTATAGTGAAATATATACGAATATACTTCATACGAAAAAACGCTTAAAACTACTAAAATAACAATTCCAAAAATTATCATCTATCGGCGGTTTCATTATATTTGAAGTGTAGTATAAATAAAGTACGCTGAAAGAGTTTTTCTCATTATAACATTATGTAACCGAATACTTTGCGTGACATTATAAATGAATGATATATACTTCAAATTCCATATTCTACAGAAATCATGTAACGGTGCACTTCATAAATGCAGATTACTTTCATTACGTTTGTAACAATGTAGCGGGATAAATATACATCGCAAAAGATTTTTTCCCATACATCATCTTACAACGAAATTGTTTTGAGTGACCCTGTCAAAGAATTATAAGTTCTATGCATCGAGTATTCCATATTAAGCGTCCTGTATTGCGCTTTAGTGTTGCATATCAATTTCAATAAGTCTGAAATAATCTAACAACATTTAAACGCACTGCAAATGATTTATCCCCTTGTACTACAACGTAACGGCATTATTTTGAGTAACTATGTAAATGGACCATAAGTACTACACACTTCATTTTCAATACCGAACATGATATGTTAAACCTCAAGGAGGCATATCAATTACATGGCAATCTGAATATATTTTCGTGAGTTAGAACACTGACAACCAGACAGAGAGAAAGACCAGAAAAAAATGAGTGCATAAATACTTTTCAACTATGCTGGAAAGTGTTATAAAGGATACATTTCATTGATAAAAAAGAAATTCCGTTTTTAAACAAAACATATGAACCTTCTTGGAATGTAACAATTTTTAAAAATGAGGTTATTTTGAACAATGTCATTACTCATTTTGATTTCGAAGAAGACCTTTCCACGGAAACATAATTTTTCTGTAATATTGTACTGACAGCGTTGATGTCGAAATCATAGCACTGTTAAAAATTTCCAGCATTTGCTGCATATTCACACCACCGCCTTTTCTAGAATACACTATTCTGACCACTGAAAATGATTCATAATATAGTCAAGTAATCTTTTTCTATAAAAGCGAATATTCAGCAAGAGCTGATTTTTAACTGTAAGACTGAGCTCAGAATCGAGCCCTAAGAACATGATTGTATTGGCGTATGAGTCCCGATCCATATATTTAACTTCATTTCTTCGCATCAATGCTGGGTGATTTCATAGATTAACATTCAAGATGGGACATTTCCATAGAGCGTAATGGTAATGCGATTGCGATGGTAGCTCCTTTAGTGACAATGGGGAAGAAACCCCCCATCCTTGTAAAATTTTTATCATTGAGCATCTACCTTATTGTGATCTTTCTGTTTTTAATGTTTCATGTTTACGTTTTCAATAGAATCTTACACCGATACATGAACACAGAATAGATGTTCTATTTTATATATCTAATATCTATTCTATGTTCATGCTGGATATATGCTATATATATGAATATATGTTTTTTTTTTTTTTTTTTTTTTTTTTTTTTTTTTTTTTTTTTTTTAAATATGATGAGTGAACGATATAAGTGCAGCAAAAAACAGGGTAAAAATTTCCTCTTGAATGATATGTATAAAGTAAATATGATACAATTGGATTTAAAGCTTCATAAAGTAATGGTGTAATATAAAAATATACGAAGTATTGCAGTCTACAAATCCCAGAAAATTTCATAAACATTCCAATTCAGTAGGAAAATTGTTATAGCCGATGTTTTATTAATTTATGAAGTTTAACGTATTAAACAATCGTTACAATAATCTTTTAAAATTTCAGCATTTTCACTTTCTTACAGATAAAATAAAAATATTGTTTTTAATGTAAATAACGTACTATCGATTCAATAATACTTATAATATTAACAGATAGGAAATAATAATAAAATTACAGATGGGGGAAAATTCCTTTAGACAAATTTTTAGAATTATATAAATCTAACAGTTAAAAATAAATAGAGGTACTGACATTACACTCAATAAAGTTTTATTCGATATGAATAAATTAACACAATACCTGCATTTCATTTTTTACAATTTAATCTCATAAACTTACATATTTACGTTATTAACAGAATTTTGTCGGGTTTTCTTTTATATTATTACTCTAATTATCATTTTCTAAGTTACCAATACAAGTACGGTAGAAAAAAAAGCAGCTAAATAAATAAAGCAAGCATGAATAGAATATCGTCTGACCACTGCTTCGTTTTAGAAAAGAAAAGATATTCAATGTATAGAGGGTAAACATATTTCTTCAACATAGGTAAATTTCGGAAGCTTTTTAATTCTTCCCCCTTGTCGGTAGTGTTGCTAGTTCTGTTGCCATTACAGATTTTGCCGTAAATGACCAATCTTGGTCCTTAATCTATGGGTGATTTCTGCTTCCGATTGGACGTCTAATGCTCGCACTCTATTTTCCAATCTTTTTGAATCACATAATATCAAAATATAAATTTAACCTGCATTTACTTAGGAAATTATGTATGAAATAATTTATGTAAGCTAAACAATACTGACATTTCTTTCTTCTCTTGGTACCTATGACAGTGATAATAAAACGCTGACGATTTTTATAAATATTATCAATTATGTAATTTTTTTTTAATATTTAAAATGATAATGGGTGCATTTTATTGAAAATTATTTATTTTTGAAAAAAAAAATAAACATTTCAGTTATTAATTTACATATATATCTGAAAAGAATTAATCCCGAAAAGTTCTAATAATGTGAAATCTCCATTTTACAAAAGATAATTTCAAATAAAATTCATAAATAAGGTAGTCAGACGTATTTTTGGATGGTAAGTTCAAATTTTAATTTAAAAGTTTCTATGGCAACAATAAAGCGATATTTTTTGAAGAATTCCACACATTAATATTTGAGGCAAATGGATTTTCAAAATATCGACGATTAATGAAAGTTAAATGTTTAAAAAATTATTTTAACAAAAAGACTGAAAAGAATTATATGTTTACAAGGGAAAAAATGGGTACTTGTTAGTTATCCCGTCGACAAATTTCGCCAAATTATATAAATCGCCAAACCACTCGCCATATTATAGAAATTGGCATAATTTTTATTTTAAATAACGAAAAAACAAATAAATTTGTATAACGTTAATAAAAATACAAATGAAACATCGAAATAAAAATCATTTGATGACGTAAGCACGTGTTGTCAAGTGAATGTGACATTTACGATCAACCATTATTGGCACTTAATCTTACAATTTGGCGGCAGGAATTTGGTCGACGGGATAAATAAGAAGTACCAAAAAATGATCTATGAATATCTTGCAGCTATCGGTAAGATAACCAACATTTTTTCTTTAATTTACATTTCTTTTAGAGAACTAATGCTCGATTTATTCCACAATCTTTGTGACAAACTAAATATTTTAATTGAATGGTTAGTTACTGCGATGAAACTGAAACTACATGTTTTCAACTATTGAAGTATAAAATAATGTATACTTATTCGCCATTTATACTAATTCCTTTCAGAAGTGGATAAGGATAAGCTGTTTATATTTTTTTAATTCTCAAAATTGCCCCTTTTGCTTTAATGTTAATATAGTCAAGTAATCGTTTTCCATAAAAGCGGTGGAGTGACTGCTGAACATGCCTCAAAAGCTACAGATTTTTAGCAGTGTAAATATTTGTAAAAACACATTGTTTGTACTTTTCGAATTACTTTTTCTCTTACTTTTCAATTACCCACTATTTTAAATGGTTAATCTTCAATTATCGACTATAGTAACCCTTAAATGCCGGGTGTTGCTTTTCGGCAACATACCCAATTTAGGCTTCAAAATACTATTAGAATAGTATTGAAGCTGTAATGCCTAATGTTGCCAATAAAATACATTCTTAAAATATTATTAAATCAATTTTTAGCATGTACATGGCAACACTTGTGTTGTTTAAGAATAAAAATAGATTTTTTTCTTTCAATTGTTGCTACTTGTTCTTTTGTTTTGTTTGGAAGCTTGCGAAATACCCTATTTTGTTCTGCAGTGAGCAAGTAAAATTTATTTCTTATTATAGTTTCTAAAATTCTTGTGTGTTTAATATTATAAAATTTCAAGGAAAATTATTTTTTCAATTATGACCAGTATTGCCGATTAGTAATAAACTGTTTTATAGCCGTAAACCATACTTAAAACAGAATATGATTGTTTAAAGTATTTTTTCCATGATTTATTCAAAAAATGAAAGCCGAAAAACATTATTACAATGATTTTAAAAAAATCAGGCATTTAAGGGTTAGATTATTTGCTTCGTGGTTTTATTGAAGTAAAATATATTTTAACAATTTTGACTCTCTTGAAATACAAATTGAGCTTCATTAATTCTAAAACTGACAGAAATATGACTTGATATAAAATAAATCAATATGCACTGTGAGTCCCCAACATTTCGGAAAAATATTTTCCCTTTAAGATAGATACAAAAAAGCAAAAGAAAACTTAGAATCCTTAAATTTCTGAAAATCGAATAATGATATTGCTGAAATTTATAATAAAAAGGTCTTCAAAAATTATTCAATAAACTTTTTTCTATTTTTTTTTTCCTTCAATGTTTGCTGAAAATAAGAAAAGTGTTCCGGGTATCGTGGGTAACTAATCGTTCATATTAACTTTTCATATGTATTTCTGTGATATCAGGAAACATTTTGTGCCGTTGATTGAACTATAAAATACATTTTTAGGCAACTATTATAATGTACGCTTTTAGATTAACACGAAAATGAAACAAATATAAATATGATTTTATGATTTATCTAGTTTAAAAATTACAAAGTGCAGTTATTCCAATTTTAAATACATTTTTAATTCAATATTGCCAAAGACAACATTCTTTCATAAATTTATTAAACTGTCCAGTAATCCATTATTTTTAGTTAGTCATTTGCACATTACAAAAGTATAAAAACATAAAAAACTTTGTGTTGTCTGAACGAAAACTGAAGTTTCATTAAATTTCAAAAATTTAAAATCCTGTTGTTCCTCGTAACTTTAGGTGGCTGACACATGTAACATTTCGAATGATTCACTGATGGTATAGAAGGATAGGGATTTTCAATCTCAAAAGATGTAATGCCATGTAGAAAATTTTATTTCCAATTGCCTTTACAACTTTGCTGCTTTATTGTAACGTAATGCATAGCTGCCAACTTGTACGGATTTTTCCTACCACTAAAATTTAATAGTAAATTTTAGTGAATTGAATCACAGAATTTCAAGAAATTTTAACGTTTAAATAAGTCAGAAATTTCTATTAAATTTTATTGTTATGAAAAATCCGTACAAGTTGGCAACTATGGGAATTTAACATTTC
Source organism: Maratus speciosus (assembly GCA_963932465.1). Lineage (NCBI taxonomy): Eukaryota > Metazoa > Arthropoda > Arachnida > Araneae > Salticidae > Maratus > Maratus speciosus. Next base: position 286,723,104 of record OZ010799.1, read on the forward strand.
AATTCGAATTTCTATTTTAAAATACAACGGTATATTCGAGTTGTATGTTATGTGGAAAATGTTTTTCATGTTTTTAAAGTAACCGTTTTTTCATACATTAATAATCAATTCAATATAAACATAATAAAAAAGAAAACGTATTTCTACACGCCTCAAAAGTGAATTTATGAAGAATGTGTAAATTCGCTTGCTTTATAAATAAATAAGAAAACCATTATCTAGTAAATTAAAGGTAATATCTTCCGAAATGTAAATTTGAAACTTTACACTTTTCCAGCATAGGGGCATAGGTGACATTGCTCAAATTGCCTTGGCAAAAATATAACATTTGACAATAATTTTTCTGCAACCTATTCACAGTTTCCTGTACACAAAATTTTTTTTCAATAATCATAAAATTTATTTTAAATTAAAAAAAAGCTATTTATCTATTTTTATTTAAAAACAGAAGTAAAGTGCGTACGACAAAATATATTTATAAAAAAATATGTTAATAAAAAATGCGTTTAGATAAAAATAAGTGTTCATGTTGAAAGCATTTATTTTCAACAGTATTTATACTATTTGACTACGAACTTAGTTTCTCATGACCGGATTACACTAATCTTTTAAAAATTTCCATGGCCCCCTAGACAGGAAAGTACCTAAATTTTTCATATATTTTTCTAATAGACTTTGCTCAAAAATGTCTCTTCGAATAGTTTTCTTAATTCGTCAATAAGAACTCAAACATATAAAAACTGTATAATTTCGTTCGTGGGTCCTGATTTTTGAGACGATCCGAAGTCACACAATTATTTTTACTATAATAGAATGTGCTACAAAACAATTTATTATAATAATTTGTTTATTTTTGATGATCTAAAACTATTTTAGTTTAATTTTTGCGTGAAAATGTTTAGCTTTTCTTTTTTCTGCCTCAAATTTTGCATTTCGACATTTAAATAGTTGCTTTTTGAACAGGGCCATTTGTGCGGTAAGCGCAAAAATATCAATTGGATACTTTAAAACGAAAATTGAAATCATTAATGATAAATTAAAAAAATATATATATAATATTTTGAATATATTGAGCATTTAACTGCACATAAAATGCCTTACGCATACCACATGATACCTTTATGTTTAAAAAGTCCTTCCGGCCAGTGCCGGGAGGAAGAGGTAGCTTTCATAATCCTTATTTAAAAAAAGCCAACTTATATCATGCAAACACACGAAGCTCAATTTAGTGGAAACCGAATATAGGAGATTCAATACTAATTTTTATCAATATAATGAATGAGAATTTCGCGAAATTAGTGAGCTTTATGCAAGCTGCTTTTCTTTAAAGTAACTTATATTTGGCTGCCAAATTCGGCAATTTCTTAAAGTGCCTGTCATTTTAAGACAACATGGTGGATGAGGCTAAGCAGTGAACTTGGTCGAGACCTTAGTAATTGCTGTGCACATGCTCACTCACATCGGAATCGGTTAATATATAGGAGTGCTGTCGCATGCAAAAAATCAGATTTTTCAAAATGTCACCCACAATAGAAATTGAAACTGCTATATCTGAGCCATTTTTTAAGGTAAAGACAAACAAAAAATGCTCCTGAATCCTTATATCAAGATCAAATACTTAAGAAAGAAACCTTTTTCAATTTCTAATTTTTTTGCACCTCACTTTAAATATATATATATTTTTTAATTTAATGGCCGCCATTTTGAAACAAGATGGCTGATTAATCTGGCCAGCGAACTTGGTCGAGGTGTTGATGTATACTATCCACATGCCTTCTTACATCGAAATAGGCGAAAACGTGTGTTATCGCGTGACAAATACAAGATCGTTTCAAAATGTTAGCCATGCTAGAAATTCAAAGTGCTATAAATCAACCCTTTTTTAAGATATCAACAAAAGAACAAATTTTCAGAAACAAAAACTGCTCCGGAATCTTTGTATCAAGGCCAAACACATAAAAAAAATCTTTTTCATTTTCCAATTTTTTAACACCTCATTTTGAATTTTAAATTTAATTTTTTTTTAAATGGCAACCCTTTTGAAACAAGATGGCGAATGAAGCTGGCCAACGAACTCGGTCGAGACATTGGTATGTACTATGTACAGACCAAGTTACATCCAAATAGGTTCATAAATACGCCTGTTATCGCGTGACAAAAATCAGGTCGTTTTAAAATGTCAGCCACAAGAGAAAATCAAAATGCTATTACTCAGCCGTTTTTTTTTAGATATTAGCGAAAGAGAAACTGTTCCGGAATCTTTGTATTAAGGTCAAACACATACAAAAAAAATCTTTTTCATTTTCCAATTTTTTGGTATCTCATTTAAAATTTTTTATTTTTTAATTTTTTTAATTGGCCGCCATTTTGAAACAAGATGGCGGATGAAGCTGGCCAACGAACTCGGTCGAGATATTTGTATGTACTATGTACACACCAAGGTACATCCAAGTCGGCTCATAAATACGCCTGTTATTACGTGAGAAAAATCAGGACGTTTCAAAATGTCAGCCACGCTAGAAATTCAAAATGCTATAACTCAGCCATTTCTTAAGATATAGACGAAACAAAAACTGCTCCCGAATCTTTTTATCAAGGTCAAACACATAAGAAGAAAATATTTTTTCAATTTTCAATTTTTGGTACCACATTTCAAATTTAAATTTTTCTTAAAAATTTAAATGGCCACCATTTTTAAACAAGATGGCGAGTGAAGCTGGCCAACGATCCCGGTCGAGACATTGGTATGTACTATGTATAAACGAAGTTACATCCAAATTGGTTCATAAATACGCCTTTTATCGTGTGACAAAATTCAGGACGTTTCAAAATGTCAGCCACGCTAGAAATTCAAAATGCTATAACTCAGTCATTTTTTAAGATATAGACGAAACAAAAACTGCTCCGAAATCTTTGTATAAAGGTCAAATACATAAGAAAAAAATATTTTTCCATTTTCAATTTTTTGGTACCACATTTCAAATTTTAAATTTTTAAAAAACTTTTAAATGGCCGCCATTTTGAAACAAAATGGCGGATGAAGCTGGCCAACGAACTCGGTCGAGACATTGGTATGTACTATGTACATACCGAATTACATCCAAATCGGTTCATAAATACGCCTTTTATGGCGTGACAAATTTCAGGACGTTTCAAAATGTCAGCCACGCTAGAAATTCAAAATGCTATAACTCAGCCATTTTTTAAGATATAGACGAAACAAAAACTGCTCCGGAATCTTTGTATAAAGGTCAAATACATAAGAAAAAAATATTGTTCCATTTTTAATTTTTTGGTACCACATTTCAAGTTTTAAATTATTTTAAAAATTTTAAATGGCCGCCATTTTGAAACAAAATGGCGGATGAAGCTGGCCAACGAACTCGGTCGAGACATTAGTATGTACTATGTACACACCGAATTACATCGAATTCGGTTCATAATTACGGGAGTTACAGTGTGACATAGGTCAGATATATATATATATATATATATATATATATAGATATATATATATATATATATATATATATATATCAATTTTGAACGGAGGGTGGTTTCGGGGTCTGGGGGTCATGATCGATGAAAATATACCAAAATTTTTTGAAATCGCTTTCCTCCGAACGGCTGCAATAGGTAGCTTTTTTGTAAAGAAAGCTACCTAAAATGTGATACGTAACTAATTGCACGAATTATTGCCTCCCCCTTAACGCTTTCCTACGCAGTGGTCCTACATCGGGACAAACTAATTTTAATTCCAAACTTAGAAACGGCACCTAGAATATTTTAATAAAATTTTGGTTTTACAATGAAAGCTTAAAGTAACACGTTTTTATTTTCTAAAAAATTCGTTTGTAAATTCCGCTATCATTCAAACATTTTATCCTTTTACGAACAGAATATTTCTGCGCCGGAAAGGATTAAACATCTGAATAATATACAAATGTTATACACGAAGACATAAATATTGAAATTATCGAACAAATATAGAATTTAGGTTAGAAATTTTAAAAAAAAGGAAATCTTCGAATATAATTTCTGAAGCCACACATATTTATTGTCTAAAACGGTCAGTTTTTAAAATTTGTATCTAATCAAAAACAACTCGTTGTAAATGATGCCGCCAAGCCACAAACTTAAAACGCCAGTCTTAAAAAGAAGTGATATCACATAAAAAAAGCTATATAGAAGTGCTCCGAGTACTCCGAGTGCCGTGTAAAAATCTATCAATACTCATAATGTTTCCAAAGGACTCGGACCTAGGTACAGTATGTGAAAACTGCTTGGCGACCTGCAGGCTTTTATAATGTTTGTTCTTCCTGTACTTACATATATATGACTTTTTGTTTAACAATTTTCTTCTTGAATTACTTCTCCCATTAGGCTGTGAAAATTCGAAGGGGTCAATCCATTTCAGGTGGTCCAGAAAATCATCTATTCGTTGCTCGACCATTTTTAAAAAATCTGAAATTTTTTGTACAACAACCCTAACATGATGGAAGTTCAAAATGACTATTATTTTAATTTTATTAATTTTTGCTTGTGCATGGCGGCCATCTTTGTTTCATCGTCTGCAGCAAATTTTCTCAAAAGAAGGGTTTACGAAATTGTAAATAATTCATCGATTATTTATCCAATTCAAATGCGGATTAAAGCAATTTGTACAGAATACATTGGGCTAGAAATTTGGTAATGGAATAGTTTCCGAAACTAACTACATATTGGTAAAATTTAAGTATAAAGATTCAGTTTTTTTCCAAAATTTGTCCATTTACAAGAGGGAATTTTTCTAGCAAGGAAAACTGTCAACATAACATAACTGTTTTTTACAAATAGGCCGAAAGTACTTGTACTCACACGCCAAGTTCCAGATCTGAGACTTGCTTTCTCTTCGCTAAAAAAAATCCCAAATTTTTCAAAAATGACAAAAATCGCACATTTCAGGCTTTGATATCTCTGGTGGGGCACGAGATAAAAATCTGATTTTTTTTTTAATAAGAGTATTGTATGGTAGTGTTATGCACAAGAAATTTCAGGATGGAGATTTGACAACAAGCTGAGATATGGCAAGGGCAATATGCAAAAAAATACTGCCAAACTATTGTTTTGTTGTAGTCACAGCTAAGTATTTATCTCAGAGTATCATTTAAATTTATATTTTAGATTCTCTCTATTCTAAAAAAAGTAACTACCGCTGTCACCGCCGTCGTCGCCGGTTTTGATTTTTTTCTGACCGGAGGCCTTTCTTCGTTAATATTAACAAACATAATGCATACAAAAATATGAAAATCGGTGGTTTTATACAGAAATGTGTGATAAACACGCTGATGCAGACAGTTTTCAAATCGAAGAATTATTTTAAGAGTTATTTAATGCTAAAGTTGGACAAAATCGTTCCACTAAAAAAGTTTTATAGCAGCAAAAACTATACATGGCAGTGTAATAATTTTTAGATCATTTTATGCGTTAGAATTTGTCGGAGTGCAGATTGCATTATTTTTTTTTATTTTGACTCATTTTTTCAGGTTTTATTTCTATTTTAAATTCAAATTTTCAGCATATCTAGAGATACTTTTTACAGATTTCAGAAAATTGTACTAATTTAAACTGTTGCCAACTGTATAAAAAGCGCAAGCAATAATGTTTGCTTCAAATTAAAAATTTATTTACACGTGACTATTATAAACAAGAAAAAAACTTTCAAATTAGAATTAAATAATTACGCATAAAAAGCAGGAACTTATTAAAAATTACGTCATAAAAAGTATACACGTGAATTTTAAAAGAGAAAGGATATTGTAATATAATAAATTCATTAACATGCGTTAGAAGTCTTAGGAGAAATTACGTCATATTTACGTCACATTATAGTTATTACATAAAATGAACACAAAATAATATTGCAAAAAAGTTTAAATTTAGAAATTGCGCTGGACATTTATTTGATATTTTGACAATTAATTTAAAATGTCTCATTTAAAAGAACTTTCTTTTCGCTTTGTTAAAAAATACCAAGAGACAAACACTCTCTCTACTTAATTCCTTTTATATTAGCTTATTTTGAAATGTTGTTACACGTGTATACGTCATCAAGTTATTTTTATTTCGACGTTTTATTTGTGTTTTTATTAATGTTGTACGAATTTATTTGTTCTTACGTTATTTAAAATAAAAATTATATCAATTTGTATAATTTGGAAAGTGGTTTGGCGATTTATATAATTTGGCGAAATTGGTCAACAGGATAATCAAGTAGTACCGCAGCGGATTTGGCGTTAAAATTCCCCAATCAAAGAGAAATGAATAGAAATTCGTTTATAGGGAGATCGCCACTGTTTTATAAATTATAATTCAATCTTTCGGAATCTTTTTTAAAGCCGATCAAATTAGCGTGCATTTAGAGTCTGCGGTGTCTGGACGGGGGTTGGCGAGCGTAGCTCGTAGGGGGCCGAGCCCCCTAGTATCTTTAAAAAATAGTAACAGAAAATAAAGCCTTTTGCAATTAATTTAAAAAATAATTATGCCTAAGGCCTACATTTTGTATGGTTTCAGTAATTTTTGTTGTAATTTTAGTAACTAAAAGAAACCTCAGCACTTTTAGATACACACACACACATATATATATATACACTGCTCAAAACAATTAAAGGATATTTGAAGTTTTATATAAAATAAAGATATAAACAAATTTTTTTTTGCCGAAAATAGAAGAAGAGAATCACAAATGCAAATTTTTCTGGTTTTCAAACTGTGGAGTATGCAAATTTTGAGTTCGACGTCAAAAACGTCGCTTCAGCGGCAGCGAATGAAATTTGACTTTCAACTGGATAAACGAGAATGAAGACAAGGATGATCGGCATTCAGTGATTGCTTTGTTTCGATGAGTACGATGTCTCAGCGAAGTCATTTGACAGATTCAGAAGCTTTGAGAATTGTTGGTAGGTTAGAAGGGGGCCAAATTCAAGCCGAAGTAGCGTAAGCCATTGAGTGTCACAAAGTGTCATTTCCAGGATCTGGAACCGTTTTTTGGAAAGTGGATGTGCAGGCCGAAGACCAGGGCAAGGTCGTAGACGGGCAACAACGCCCAATGAAGATCGGTATTTAGCGTTAACAGCTCGGAGACACCGAACCATGAACGCTACTCTTCTCCAACAACACCTTCGCTCGGCTACAGGCACCACGATTTCAACTCAGACTGTCCGAAACCGGCTCCATGCTGTAGGTCTGTATGCTCGCCGACCGATGGTATGTGTTAGATTAACATCAAGGCATCGTCGCGACCGCAGGGAGTGGGCAACCGAGCATGTCAACTGGAGGAGAAATGAATGGAGCAATATTCTGTTTTCTGACGAGTCCCGTTTTTTGTGCATCCGGATAATAGGCGTATTTTCATCGGGAGGGACCGTGGCAGTAGGAATAATCCTGCGTTCGTGCACGAAAGTGTCAGATTAGGCGGTGGAGAAGTGTTGGTGTATAGTGGCATCTCCATTGACGGGCGCACTGACCTCTACATCATTCGAGATGGAGCTCTGACTGATCGCCGATATAGGGATGAGATCCTCAGACCTATTGAAGTCCCTTACGCTGCAGCAATCGGAGATAACTTCATTTTAATGGACGATACCTGCAGGCCACATCGTGCAAACCTGGTGGAGGATTTCCTTTTCGAGGAAGGAATCGTTCGAATGGAATGACCAGCGTGTTCTCCAGACATGAATCCAATCGAACACGTTTGGGACGCTCTAGGAAGACGAGTTTCTGGCCGCCAACAACCCCCACAAACTCTCCAAGAACTGGAAAGGGCTCTTCTGGAAGAGTGGGGCAGAATACCCCAACTCGTCATTACTAGCCTCATTGAATCCATGCCTCAAAGGTGTTCAACGTTGCTGGCCGCCCGTGGAAACCATACCCCCTACTGAAAATGATTTTCTTTGAAGAAAACACCTTTTCTTATTCTTTTTTTCTCATATGCACAAATTGTGTTTTTTTCCTTTAGTACACAAATGCACAATAAAATGCATTTTTTTCTGCCAAACATGTGTAATTTATTCTCATATAACCTACTATGTCTGTCGACCATGTATCAATCAGCTAAACAGTTTACCAGATACAAAATCCACCTAAAACTGCAATATCCTTTAATTGTTTTGAGCAGTGTATATATATTACAAGACCTGAGACAAAAACAGAATAGGAACAGAGAAAAGCTGTTAATGTTGGCATACTTGTTGAGACATGATCAAACGTGTCAAAACACATTCCTGCTTGTTGGTTTAAAAACCACAATTTTAATACTGCTTGCCAGTCCCTGATGCTTGTTCCTACCATAAGTATGTTCCTGTAAATGAAACACTATGCGATGTTACCATGCATCAGCCTCAAGTAATTTTCAGAAAGTAAAGATATTCAAAACCTTTTCAAAATTTATACTGCAGAAAAATCCCATTTTTGCATAAGAAGTAAGCTAGGAATTATTAATGAATTGAGACTTGCACATAGTGGTTTCAAAGTATAATTCTATGAGCCAGCAGGGCCAAGATCTTCAATCAAGTTATCAAGAGATGACAAGGCTTGGTTCCTACAAATAAAATTTTGAGAAAGATCAAAATTGTGGTTTTTGAACCAACAAGCAAGAATGTGTTTTGACATGATTGATCATGTCTCAACAAGTATGACAACATTAACAGCTTTTCTTTTTCCCTATGTTGTTTTTGTCACAGGTCTTGTATATATCTTTTTTCTTTATGTAAAAGTGTTGAGGTTTCTTTTAGTTACTAAAATTACTTACAAAAAAATTACTGAAACCATACAAAATGTATGGTCTTAGGCATAATTATTTTGTTTATTAATTTCTAAGCTTTGGAAAGGGCTTTATTTTCTGTTACTATTATTTAAAGATAATCAAAAACATAAATTTAAATGACACTCTGAGATAAATACTTAGCTGTGACTACAACAAAACAATAGTTTGGCAGTATTGTTTTGCATATTGCCCTTGTCATATCTCAGATTGTAGTCAAATCTCCATCCTGAAATTTCCTGTGCGTAACACTACCATACAATACTCTTATAAAAATATATTCATATTTTTATCTCGTGGCCCACCAGAGATATCAAAGCCTTAAATGTGCGATTTTTGTCATTTTTGAAAAATTTGGGATTTTTTTTAGCGAAGAGAAAGCAAGTCTCAGATCTGGAACTCGGCGTGTGAGTACAAGTACTTTCGGCCTATTTTAAAAAACATTATGTCATGTTGACAGTTTTCCTTGCTAGAAAAATTTCCTCTTGTAAACGGTCAAATTTTGGAAAAAAACTGAAACTTTATGCTTAAATTTTACCAATAAGCAGTTAGTTTCGGAAACTACTCCATTAACAAATTTTTAGCTCAAAGTATTCTGTACAAATTGCTTTAATCCGCAGTTGAATTGGAGAAATAAACGATGAATTATTTACAATTCCGTTAACCCTTCTTGTGAGAAAATTGCTGTAGACGATGTAACAAAGATGGCCGCCATGCACAAACAAAAATTAATAAAATTAAAATAATAGTCATTTTGAACTTCCATCATGTTAGGGTTGTTGTACAAAAAATTTCAGATTTTTTAAAAATGGTCGAGCAACCAGTGCTGGACCACTTGAAATGGATTGACCGGAAGCTTATGGTGTTTACATGCCCATTCTTATTTAACATCATGGGATCGATTTGTTGATTACCATTATTTCAACGAGAAAGACCACTTTTAAGAGGAGGATTTTCTAAGTAAACATGTGATTAACATTTGGAATATTTTTGTCAGTTCTCAGATTTGGTTCGTGCAAGATTTCGAGTTTTTTCTGATGGAATTCTTAGGTTCGGTTCCGGTTGCGTGTTCATGGAAATTATTTTGTCTTACTCGGATCGGCTTATGGTGCTTTAGTATATTTTTGTCGGTTATCATATTTGGTTCGTGTGAGATTTTTTTTTGTTATCAGGTTCTGCACCGGTTGCGTTTCGACAGAAATTATTTTGTCTTGCTCGGATCGATTTTTCACGAATCCAATACTTTCTTCTTATAAAAATAGAAGAAATTAAACATTTTTATTCAGGGAATTAAAAGGTCAAAAGATTGTGCGAATGCCTCACATATTACGCACGCAGCGCTGCAAAAATAAAGACTTTAAACTGGTATAAATCAAAAACTAATTAATATTTTTACATGAAACTTTCAAAGGTTTGAACTACTCATAAAAACAATTGTACTGCAGTAAACCGCGTAAAAAGCAGATAAATATACATTGCTGTAGCCCTGTCAACAGATTTTGACAGGGCAAGTATTTCAAAAGTGCAAAAAACAGCACTTTTAAAATAGCATTTACTAAAAACCTATTGGCCGGATTCCACTTTATTTTCATTTTCTGGTTCACGTGGCATGCCCCATTCCATAGAAACAAGAATTTTGTTTCTATCATAAATAGAACCGGAGATATAGAGGGGTCGAAATCCCGCTTTGGTCAGTCCGGAAAACATAAACTTGACAGAGTACTAGAAAATTTTTGAAATATCGTTTGGCATTAATTGGCGGAAATTCCTTTCACTTACGGTTCATTGCACTATTGTTTCTTTTGCTTGGCGAAAAACTCTGTGGAGTTACTATGATAATTTTTAAATCAACGAAAAATCTTAAAAACTAGTAAATCTGCAGATCAGGAGCCTCAACGTCATCTTTGCAAGTCATTGTTTTTTAACACTCATTGCGTAATATTCAACTTCCTACAAATCGCTTTTTAAAGTTTTCAAATTACATAAATATTTATAAGCATACAAAATACTTCATAAAGTTTCAGAAATTAAAAGTGTTAAACAAGTGGTTATACATTAATGTTCTGAAATTCTGATGAGCTACTTATTCTGGTAACTTTTTAAATAAAAAATTGCATTTCTTCAGGGGGGCTCAGCCCCCCTGAACCCCCCGTAGTCTATTTAAATTTATATTCGTAATTTTTTATTGGTTGTGCGGATGGTTATAGTATATCTTAGATTATTTTTTACGCAGTGATTTATAAGGATAAGCATACGTATTTTATATATATATATATATATATATATATATATATATATATATATATATATATATATATATATATATATAAATTAATAAAATTTAAATTTAAAATAAAATATTCATGTTAACCGTACACAGACAATAAATCTTGAAGTGCCGCCAAAAATGTAACCCTAAAATCCGCTATATTCGGCACAACACAACGATGTGCTTAAAAAAAAAAAAAAATCCCAAAAAAACCAGAATAATATTTTTAGTAATACAGTTTTTAATTCATAATACAATGAAATGCTACCTTAGAATGCTTATTGCTTAAATATAAGCAGATCATTTTCATTTTACAGAAAAAAATGCACGGATGAAGTCAAGGAATTCGGTCCCTGTTCCACGTGCTTGTTTTGTTTGGGCCGAATGAGGGCATTTATATCTGAGCGATAACGCACATCGTATTGCAAACTGTTTTTACGGCATACTGCATCTCCATCTATCTCTTTCCTCCGTGAATAATAGTTAATTTTATTTTACCCAAGAACTTTTTATTCCAGCATCATTGTTTTCGATAAATGACGTCTAATTCACCTGCTATGCGTACTTACTCAAAACTTTTCATCTTGTTATATAAAGAAATACTCGAGAGTTTTCTTTTTATTTCCAATATGCCGCCATATTAATTTTTCTATTCTTAATTTTATTTTTCATTTTCCTGTTTCAAGACAAAACATTTCCATTGAAAATTGTTTAAAAGAAAATATTATTCCGGGTTTTGATTTTCTTGGCAACAATTAAAGAAATGTTTGTAAATGTTATGGAAAAATGTTATGTTATTATCTATGAAAATAATGAACTTTTGTATTTTTAAGCAAAATATTTGAATAAAATAAATAAAATAAATGAAATATTGCCAATTTTTATTTCTGGGCTAAAATCCATCTATATGCAAAGATACAAATGCATTAATTCATCCGTTTTGACGTTGGATTTACTCAAACATTATACACGCAATTATACCAGTATTATAAGGACCAAATACGTTGCTAGGCAACAGATGAAAGAAAAGGAAAAAAATGAAATATACATTATGGCAAATTGATAAAACAAAATCCTTTATATTATGGGAAAACATGCATAAAATTTCCCCCAATATTATAAACCTAATTAAAAAAATCTCGCAAATATATTGACAAAAGTTCAAACTAATTGGAATAATTTAATAATCTTATTTAAAAATTTCAGCATCAAAAATTTACCATTTAAATCCATTTTCCATATGAGCCATTTCTTTCAACAAATGAAAATCTGAAAATCGTCTGACTTGCCATAGAAAGCATTATAGAGCAAAATAAAATGTTCCATATTTCCTGAACGAATGAACCAAATTTAACCAAAAACTATACAGCTAAGTCCGGGTACCTCATCAACATTCCAGTGAATTTCAAGCCTATCGGATGCTTTTTTAGGCAGTTATCGCGGAACAGACAGACAGACTAACAGACTGACTAACAGACAGACTAACAGAATCCAAAACTTTTCGTGTCTCCACAGTAAACCTTCACTGACGTTTCGGCGATAAAACTTGCATATGAAAATTGTAGGAATAATTTTCAAACGCTACGCTCTAATTCATCAGAACCTTATATTTTACTTGATACATTAATTTTTGTAATGTTCAAAATGATTTAAAGAAATAATGTCATAAAACAGACTTTTAATAAAATCAAGGAAAAGAGAGTGAAATACTTTAAGTTGAAGTTTACTATCTTTGCGTATAAAAATAGTATGTTCTTCGGCATTTGTGACATAAAATAAAGATATCGATTCAAGAGATTTAGGACAATGTTTTATAATGTGCTGACAAATTCGATGAATATTTTTATTTAAAAATATTCAAATAATGTTGCGTCATATGACGTAGAATCTGTGCCTTGCACCTCCATTTTGCTCTAAGTGATCTGGAATTCGTTTATAACTAAAATTTTTAAATGAAACGAACTGCTGTCTTCTGCACAGTAAAAAAAAAGACGAAAGGTTCTTGAAATTAAGAAATTATAATATAACCACGAACAAAAACATACAAAAACTAAACCAAATTCATCCATGATTCCGAAAAACATTCTTGAATTTTAAAAACCAGAGAAATGCAGTATTTTACAAAATGTAAAGAAACATTCAGAATAAGAACTTTTTTTTGAGCTGGATCTACCTAATTTCTTAAACGTTTCCGAGCGCTTTTTATAGTATATTAATTTTCTTAAACCGGAATATCACTTTTTATTGTCAGTTCTCAACTGAATATTTTCGCATGCCTATTTCAATTTATACAAGCTAGAGAAACAAGAAAGCAATAACAATTATTTCAGTGCAGTGTCATTCATTTATCGCGTTAGTCTTTGAAACATATTTGAAAATGTATAGCATCCACAAAACCCATATTCCTGGTTGAGAAGACTGATTAAAATACTATAATATCACTCAAAAAGATTTCCGAAAATCTGTGGCAGCGGAATAAGCTTTTCTTGCAAAGGTTTCTCTTAATCTCGAAATTATATTATTTTCTGAAGTTTATAAATATAAAGAAAGATTTTTAAAGTAGTTGGTGAATCGGGGGAGGTTTCTTTATTTTTTAGATCGCGGGTATATTATTTTTTCCTATACTAAAAATCATTTGACATATTTTACAGCGTGTACTAAATAGATTTAAAAGAGTAAATGGATTTTATTTTTCCAATTTGTATCAGAAATACCCGCGTCTTAGTTTAATAATCTAAATCCGTTTTAATAAAAATTTAAAGCTAAAATATGAACCATAAATAATTTGCGTGATTTAAATTTTACTGGTAAGACCATAAAAATCGCAATAACAGTATACTTTATAAGTATGTAATGCAATTCGCATTGTTGTAGGCGCCCGCTGTGATTCGGTACCGTGATTTTGGAACCATTAATCATTTGTATTATTACAGAATATAGTAAAAAAAGACAAGCTACTTTTACTGATTGCATTTATTTTGATAACAGCAAACTCTCTCATAATATTACTGTAATATTATCTATTACTCAGTATATTTAAATTCTTTTCCTCTACGTACAGTAATTCAATGTATAAAGATGGCTGCTAAATGCACTTTTACTTTCACATACTATCTATTCTGCAAACCTCTTCTCTATACTAATTGTTTTTCTATACTAGAATTGTTTTACCATATCTTTAACATTTATACTGTGCGAATATTACACGAATGTTATATAGAAAATAATTGTATGCATTTTTAAGTACTGTTCGCTTTTTCATCTACAGAGTTTGTCAAAAAGTAATTTACAAACTTTCAGGTGTGGTAGTGGTACCACAATCAATATTTTAACAAGAAACCAGGTTCATGATCAATTTATTTTGGTAAAAAAACAGTGTGTTTCACTTTTATAAGAAACATAGCAATTGGCCTTAATTTATTCCAAAATAAATGGTTTTTTTGAGCTTTGCATGAGATATACTTTGCTTTGAGCCGAATGAAATTACCTGCATTGGTCGCATATAACATTTATAGGAGTGTACTGTATTTAATGTTAATTACATTAAGTTATTTTAATTAAGTCAGTATTAATTGGATGTAAATGATGCCTACTTTTACAACTTCTCGTGATATTGTTACATTTCATACAATACAAAGTGAGATTGTTGGAAAATCTGTTAAAATGTCTTCATTGTGTACATATGAATTATTATGATACAAGCTATTTTCTGCTGCAGGGTACGTATTTGCAACCATTTAACCCTTTATCTACCGACGTCCCTTTATTTACTATTAAGATAACTTGTTATAAAATTCATTTAATACATCGATTAGTTGTAATACAGTTTACAATGAGTTATAGATACTTTACTTTATCTTGTTCCAAAAGCATTATTGGTTACACAAAACAAAAATAATTTTAAAAAGATGATTCCTTTTGCCTTTGGATCTTTACAGGTTTATTGGCGTTGGGGGTGGGGGGCGGGTTATTTTTCAATTCCGAAATATTTCTATATTTCTATTGTAAGAACATTATATTTGTACATATCGCACAAAATCCCTATAAATTCAAATTCAATTAATCCTTCTAAATCCATCAATCTTTCTAAAATCCTTCTAAAATTTATTAAATGTTTATGCAAATCTTCTAATGTAGTTTAAACAATTCACGAAAAATGCTTTAAAAGATAAAATATTCATGAATTCATAATTCAGTACATAAGTGGGATGTGATAGACTGGATACCGTCAGTGTATCTCAGTTGTTAAAGCTTTGTCGTGCAATGTCAATTACCCATGATCGAATCCTGGCTGGACACTTTTTGAATATCTGCTTATTACACTTTATATACATTCTGAGTAAAACTTCAAGCAATTAAAAACTCATTTACGTTCATTATGTTTAAACTTCTAAAAGTAAGTCCTGGCTATGAATGAAAATCAAATATTCATTAGTTTTGCCTAAAAATATGAATTAAGTCCTTGGTTTCTTTTACAAAATATATTAGTTGTAGGATGCACAACCGCACATTCATTTTGTCTAACATATTCTAGGTTACATTGAATAATTAATCAATACCTTTGTAGCATTAGGTACTTCGTTTTCATAAACTATATTTGACTGTTTGTTCTATAGTTCACAGATGACATGTTGTAAATGTGAAAGAAGTAGATCTAACTACACATACTTATTTATTTTTTTAATTTCAAATAATTATATTATTTTTTTTTCACGATATATATATAAAAAAAAAAAATGTTGTAAGAGTAAATTTTAGCAGGTGTAAGTGTTAATATTTTACTGTATGTGATTATATTTCATCCGGATATATTTCTTTTTATAGCATGGATTTATTGTATTTGTATAAAACGGTTTAAGTTCGCCATTAGTACTAATGTATTTGTAATTTTAGATAGTTCTAACGTAACAAATTACACTTTTTTACTTAGCATAAACGTAAAATATGTGTATATGTAAAAAAAAGCTTTAACAAAAGACGAAAGGAAGCTTTACACAAGTAAAGTGTAACGAGATACTGAGAATTAAAAATAAAATTAATTTATGAATATCATCTGTACACTTGTTTTATTACTATATTTTTTACTTTCATATTAATTTATATATATGAAACTGTTCATCCTTAAATATAAGCGGTTTTTTATGGCTACAAAATGCATTTTAAATGTAGAGGGCCTATAATATAAAAGAAGAAAAAAATATTTTTTATGAATATATTATTTTTTACGGTATATTTTATAATCTTCATTATTCGAAAGGAAAAAAAATATTTTATTTGAAAAAAGAAAACTGCTTAACATTAGTGAAACATGGAATTATATGTTGTTAATATTTAAAAAAAGAAAAATGCTTAACATGAGTGAAACATGGAAGTATATGTTGTTAATATTTTTCTCTTGAGATCTTTTAGCCAATCTAGCGTATAAAAAAATCTATTATCTAGCTTACTTGAAAATCTAGAAAAGTGTATTAAAATAGAAATGTGAGACACATGGGAGAATGAATCATATGGTTAACTATTTTTCCTGAATCTGGGATTTATAGCTTTTTGTAACTGAACGAAAAATGTCTCCCTAGAATTTAAATTCAGTCGAAAAAACATGTGATATTTCTGAAAAGATTTCGCATTTTGGAAGAATAAATTCTATAGTTAAATTTTTTAAGAATATTAACAATAAATTGTATTTTATTATCTATTTTTATAAAGGTTATTTTGCTTAATATATTTATGAAAGAAATCAAGGGAAATTAATCCTTCTCGAATAATGAAGAATGTTACAAGTTGACACAAAAATTAATCCAGATTGATTTTTTGCAGTGCGTGTGCATATCTCAATGAAGGGATTAAATGCTCTTGCCGGTCTTATGTAAATCCAAAATGTTTTATTCACACTTAGCTAGAAACTCTAGTGCATGCTTTTTGATGATTAATAATCCCTTAAGTGTTGTTTTCTATTATGTTAATTTTGAAGAATGTCGCATACATAGGGTGTTCTAAAAATCACTGTTTTTAAAATTGAATATGAAACAAACGTTGGCAGGAGTATTGTTTCAAGATATCATAGTGTGAATTAGAGATTTTCTTTAGTATTTTTTGCTTGTTTAAATACAAAATGTTATAGTTTACGCTGTGCTGCTTTTAATTCTAATGGTTTTTGAATAAACATACAGATGAATCAACGTTCGATTATTCGAATCAAAGTTTTTATTCTACATTATGCGCAGCTGCTAAAACAGAGAAAAAAGAAATTTACTCTTAAATATTTTATGGTTCTTTACAAACTCTCATTTTTGAGACAATGTATGCAAGTCGTATGCGTCAATGACATTTTGTATTTAAACACGCAAGAGTAATAAAGAAAATCCTTACTTCCCACAATTATCTACTGCAATAAAAAAGGTACTAGTTGTAACTGTTTGCGTGCTATTCCGTTTTTAATTTTCTCATTCTATTTTTGAACAAACTGTCTTTACATGCCTATACCTAAAAGGGATGAAGAAATGTTCGATTAACTACCAAACAAATTGTTATTAACATTTATAAATAATCTGTATAGTTCACGTCAACATTTGACGGTAAATAGCTTGAATGTCCCATTAGAAAAATTCTTGAATTTTTAATTAGTTGCTTTTAAATTAATTATTGAAATCGTGACAAATTTTTATATTGGATAAGTGATTCCTATTTCTTGAAGGTGAGCTAGAGGGTGCTGTCAGTCTAACCTATTGAATGAAGTGAAAGAACTTTAAGTTTATAATTTACAACCAATTAAGCATGCCTTTTATCAGAAATGTACCAAAAAATACTAGGCAGAGCATTTATTTTTACTTAGTACGGTCTCATTTTTTTAAAAAATCACTATATCTATTCTTATTTTTTTTAACTACACGAACTTTACAAGCTGCCATGAATTTTATTTATATCAGTCTCATTCTCTAAAAGCCTAATTTTGAAACTTGATGCAACTAACGATTTATAATATATATTTTTTATTTCTTGAATTTTATTTTACTTTTTTCTTTATTTTTTAAATATTAAACCCTGACTATCAAGATAATTTATTTTATAGTTCATATATGAATATTTTCCTTTCTGTACGTTTTATTTATTTATTTTATTTATTTATTTTACAGAAAAGAATGACAAACTGTTCTTATCAGCTCAATTTATTTAATTTATAATTACATGCAAAATATTTTAGGTTAAATATTTTAAATATAAAATTCTTATTTTTTCAAAATATTTTTGAGTGTTAAATTTTATTTAATGACAAACCATTCAAATACTAATAATAATAATAAATAAAAATCATAAAACTTCTCTTCTTAATAAAATATGTCATTATTAAAATGAATTATCGCCAAAAATGGTACAGAAATCATTTCCGGGCGTTGGGTTCGAACTTGCGTCGTCTACAAAAGTTCAGAGCTTTAAACTGGTGCTTTAGACCACTCTGCTAACCAGACCTGCTCCTCTTTTCCTCTAAATGGAAGATATAGTACATTTAACTTCACGCATGCGCAAATGAGTGAATTTTTTTGACTGAACTTACAGAATCAGGTTTACGTTTTAATATATATGATTTCAGCTCTTTAACTTTTGAAAATATAAAGTGTGATTTTGAAAATAATTTGACAATTTTATTAAAAAAAAAATGTGCTTTTTAAACTTTCGACATTATTTTGGTATTTAAAAAAAAAATATATGATTTTATGTATTTAGAATTTGAATGTATTTTAATTTACCGCACAGTATAAACCAGTAACGTCGTCCTCAGTATAACGGGGAAAGTAAATTATTCGTTGTATTTTTTTTTTTTTAATCAAAACTTTGATTCTTCTTTTAAATAATCAACAAGCAAAGAAAACTATCTAAGAAATTTAATCAGAATTCTAATTTGCCTGAATTAATGCTAATAAATGAAAATGAATATCCAAAATCATTAATTTAAAATAGTATATTTAACTAGTAACGTAGAAAATCTTATACCATTCAATTTACTTGAATCAGTATGGTTGCAAAATTAATGGTAGTACTGGAAATCGGCTTTCTAGATGTTTTTTGGGTCTCTAAATCCGAATTTTTAACTTCCCACCAAAATTTCCCCCGGCAACTCCCCCAAATTTTGGTAAAATGCCTCCAAAAAAGGTTTTTATTTAAAAAATAAATTTTGTTATCGTTTTAGATAAAAAGTATCTAGAAATTCAGAAAGTAGACAAAATTTCCAACAAATTAGATATATGGCATTATGAATTAGGATGAAGGGGAAGGAGGGATCTGCCTCGGAACATGTGCGCGGTGCTGCGTACACTAAGTTGCGCAATTCCACTTAACCACTCACACGTTTACATTCGCCCTCCCATCTCCCCTACCAACTTTTTCTATAAGGTTTACTTTAAGATTTTTGGGTCGCTGAATCCGAATTTTTAACTTTCCCCCAAAGATGCCCCCCCCCCCCCAAATAGTTGTTTTTAACTTAAATTTCTTATTGTGTTAGGGGAAAAGCATTACGAAATTCAGAAACTAGACAAAATTTGCAACAAATAGGATATATGATATTATGAATTAGGATGAACGGGGAGGGTGAGGGCTGCTTCTGAACACGCACTGCGGCGCTACGTGCACTAAATTATGAAGTCCAGGCAATAGGGGATTTTATCTGGCAAAATTAATACTAGTTCTGAATTTCGACTCACTTTATGTTTTATGGGTCGCTGAATCCGAATTTGTAACTTCCCACCAAAATTTCACCCGGCAACCCCCCAAAAAATTGATTTTTTGAAAAAATTTGGTTTTTGAGAAAAGCGCGCGGGGAATGTTCCGAGGCAGCCCTCTCTCTCCCCGTTTATCCTACGTCATAATGTCATGTATCCTATTTGTTCCAAATTTGGTCTAGTTTCTGAATTTTGTAATGTTTTCCCCTAAAACAATAAGAAATTTAAGTTAAAAACAACTATTTGGGGAGGGGGGGGGGGGTTTCGGAGAGGAAAATTTTGAGGGTAAGTTAAAATTCGGATTCAGCGACCCAAAAAACTTAAAGTAAACCCTATAGAGAAAGTTCGGAGGGAAGATTGGAGGGCTAATGTACGTGTGAGTGGTTAAGTGGAATTGCGCAACTTAGTCCACGCAGCACTGCGGCGCATGTTCCGAGGCAGATCCCCCCTTCCCCTTTATCCTAAGTCATAATGTCATGTATCTAATTTGTTGCAAATTTTGTCTACTTTCTGAATTTCTAGCTACTTTCCCCCTAAAACAATAAAAAAATGGAATTTTTTAATAAAAACCTTCTTTGGGTGGATTTTTACCAAAATTTGGGGGGGTTGCCGGGTGAAATTTTGGTGGGAAGTTACAAATTCGGATTCAGTGACCCAAAAAACATCTAGAAAGCCGATTTCCAGTACTACCATTAATTTTGCTAGGTAGAGTCCCTATACAGTCTCTATTGCCAGGACTATAAAGAAATGTTAAAAAGCAGTAAACCAACGTTTAAAATGCACAAATAATGCGTGAAAAGCAGCAAATAGCTGTTTCGAATCTACAGCAAGATTCTTCTTCAGTACAAGATAGGGAAAAAAAGAACAGCGTGCTAGAAAAAGCAAGGCTGAGCAAAATGCCCAGCAGTGCTTTTTTTAACACGCTGTTCTTTTTTCCCTATCTTGCACTGAAGAAGAATCTCGCTGTAGATTCGAAACAGCTGTTTGCTGCTTTTCACGCATTATTTGTGCATTTTAAACATTGGTTTACTGCTTTTTAATATTCCTGCACAAAGGCTTTAATTGCTATTTTATTATAAAGAAATGTTTTACACTCGTATAGTAAATGGAATTCCCATTAGGAAAATGAAGGTTAAAGTTATATCGAAAGTGACGAGTTTTCTGTTTTATGAGTACCTTTTTAAATTATTTTGATGTGCATAGCACGGGGTAAGATTAATTATAAATGCCAGATGGTATAATTATTTTAACCCTCTGTCTGCCAAGCAAAAAGACAAACTTCAGATAACTTGTTATAGATAGGTTTCTTTAAATATTCACTAAAGTGATTATTCCAACATGACATCAAATTTTATTTATGTAAATAAAGATAAACCTTAAATGCATTATCCATTACCAAATGTTAAAAAATTATTATTATTATTATTTTTTTTTTTACAACTGTATGAATATAAGTAATGCACGTATCTGTCTTCATATATGTTCTTAATTTTGTTTAAAACTTTTTATGAAATATAACATAAACCTTATTTAATCGAAAAACCTTGTATTTATGGTGTATTATTTGAAAAAATAAATGAAAATTACATTTCAGAAATATTGGTATATAAAAGTAATTCCCCGTACGAATCATGTGTATTGAAGTGAAAAACTGAATCTAACTGAACGAGATATCTCGTGCCGATCATAAACGGTATGTTGTTTTACACGTCGTATAGAATCTGAGTGTAAATATGTTTCATTAATAATAATAAAACATTGCTGAATCTGCTTAGAGGTACCAATTATTATTTCAATTCCTGTCTAATATTTTATTGAATGATATTTTGCAATTTTCTTTGAATATTTACACAAAAACTAAAATTAGTAATGTTAGGGTAGACCGGGGCACATTTACGCGGATATTTTTCAATGAATTTTCTAATTTTTATGCTTTAACTTGGGAAATTTTAGACATTGTGGTTTTATAAAGCAGCTATATTTGTGTTTTTAACCATAAAAAAGGTCGAAGACTTTTGCGTAAACGTGCCCCGGGAACAGGGCAAGTTTAAGCATCAAGTGGGGTACGTTTACGCATATTATAAGTTATACCAAGGAATAAGTGAAATAAATATTTAATCAAATTGAAATGTTTTATTTATAACTTAAAACACTGTTTTAAAAATAATTAAAGAGAATTAAAGAAAATTTTACAGGATAAACTGAAAACATAGGGTTTATTACTAATTAAAAACAGAAACTATTTAATCATCTTCATCATCACTATTACAGTTTTTACAAACAAAAAATAAAGTATTTCCTTTTGCATACTTGTCATGGGACCACCTTTTGCATCTGAGACCTTGAACCCAGTCTTGACCTTTTTTGGATTGGTTGTATGATTTCAAACAATAAATACATACACAGTTTTCATCTTCGTCATCAGGTTCATTCACTATTTTCTTTATTCCAGAGTGTGCAAATATTTTCCCTATTGCAGTTTTTGATTTCATACCTTTCCTTTTGCTGTCTTCTTGTTCTGCTTCCATAGAAACTAGCAATTGTTTACGTAATTTCTTATTTTTGAACGTGCATAAAGGTGCCCCGATGTCAATGCGCAAACGTGCCCCGTCGACATGTTTGGATTTATTTTTAACGTGCAACGAACATTAATAACATTTCAGTTCATACAAATACAGTTCTCAAAAAAGGATAAAATTCTGCTAATGTTCATATATTTGTTTATCCTTATCTAAGTATTATTAGTTCTCTATAAGTTTCAATAAGTTGAACACAAAATATACTTACCTTGACAGAAAACAGTTTATCCTTCCCTCATGCTAGAGCTCTACTGACGCTCAAAAACGTGTTAAAATACCGACTAGGGAGCAGCATCAATCTGTCATGACTGGTTTCGCGCCAGTTATAACTCATTTCGGAAAAAGTACACTGCGTAAACGTACCCCATACGTAAACGTGCCCCGGTCTACCAAAATCGCTAAGGATACGCTCATTTAGAAATTAAGAAACAAAAAAAAATATGCTCCCTTTTTTAACACATTCATTCTTAGCTCAGCAGGGAAAGCAGATGGCAAAGTATAAGAGCCGTTTATAAGTATATATATATATATATTTTTTTTTTTTTTCAAAATTAATGAAAAATTACCGCATGAATGGCGCTACAGCAGCACATATTAAATGCAATAAAACATATTACATCATTTCAAAATGCCTAAACACCATAACTCCAAAAGGAATGTGTATATCTGCAGAAATTTTTTAACTATAAAATACATAAAAGAACAAGAAAGACAGGTAAAAAAACAAAAACAGTCTGTTCTTCATCAGTGGGAGGACAGACAAAAAACTAACTCCACCCCCACTTTTAAAATTTGCAGGTTTCTGAACACACGCTCACCCCACATTCAATACTGAAAAACTATTGTCATTTTATTAACCAAATTCCATAAAAAACTAAAATAACTCAAATTAAAACTAACAAACATAATGTTAACAATACAAAAATTATCATACAAAAACAAAAAAGCTTTAATAAAAGGTCTTTTAGAGAAATACTTAAAAAATTGCCATTAAAATAAAAATAAAAGAAATTAACTTAACATGCATGAATGCAGAATAAACGTGCGCCCCCTGAAACCCGCAAAATAAAATTTCTCAAAACATGAAAAACAGTAATACCTGTATAAAGTTTCTCACCTGTCAACAATAAACAAATAATTTTTCTTACAATGCCATTGTCAAATACCAGAGTTTCAGGTGTGCAACTTTCTTTCGTTTCAATTCATCAATACACACCCGTTCTTTTAACAAGACTTTAGGATGCCTATGTCATACAGAATTCCAGAAAGCTGCCATCACATGTTCATGCCGCTAGTCCACATCGTTGCCATTCACTTTTTAGAACTGTCTTTAAATAATATTTCAAAAACTTTAAAGGGTAATAATTATTGTAAAATAAATTAGCCAACAACTTAAAGATTTGTTTATAAAAATTATTGTCTCTGCCACAAATTTTATTGAAACGTATTAATTGATTAATGATAATATTTATGTAAAATTTTTTATGTAAATTTGAAAACCAATGTGGCATGCTTCTAGTAAAAAATTGAAAACTAATTCTCTTATCGTACAAATCCAATATCAATTTATTATCAATAATTTTAAATAAAATATCCAAAAATTCTGCATTATAATCATCACTGTCTGCTCTATTCAATTTTAAACAATGTGGATATATAATATCATATTCATTAGAAAAATCAAAATTAAAAATCAAAATATCATCAATATACCTAAAGACCTTTAAAGACCTGTTATATTTTATAGTATACTTAAATTGATAATAAAACAAAAAGAAATTTCCTGCTGTACTAGAATAGTTTGTCCCCCTCCCTATAACACATATCTGATTAAAGGTATTATTGTTAAAAGTTACATAATTATTATAAAAACAGAAATGACATAAGCTTAAAAATAAATCTCTATTTATATTTAATTCATCATTTTTATTAAAAACATCAAAAATACTCATTAAAACATCATAAAGTTAATCAATAGGTATATTGGTGAACAGATTTTCAAAGTTGAATACCTGCATTTTCAGAGGAGTCAAAGGCAATTTGTCCAGAATTTCAACACTATTATCAATTGACCAGAAATAACTATACTTCTTAAATTTATACTTTAAATAATCATAAATCTTTTTTAGTAAATTCTGTAAACCAATATTAAAATTTTTATTAACGCTTTTAGAAGTACTACAAATAAATCTAAACTTAATCGGATCTGTATTAAATTTAGGCGTTAAGAAAATAAATGGCAAACAGTGATGATTAGAAACATCAAAATTATAAGAAAACATACAGCTGCTTTGTCCACAGGGACTATAACAAAATTACTCTGTAAACTTTCAATAAATTTTACATCTTCATCTTTAAAACTTTGATATTCATGCTTATCAGAATTTAAATAGTCTTTTAAAAAATTATTGAAACGCCCCAAAATTTGAGACTTCCATTCAAAAAATGCCTCTAAAGGCATACTAAATTTATAATTATATTTCTTTATAAAATTATTGAGATTATCCTTAAAAATCTTTAATACTTTATTGCTGCTAATTTTACTATTAATTCTAAATTTCATTACGGCTTTGAAAGTTGGTGTATATCTTTGTTTATTTTTGTTGTTTGTTGTTTATTGGCATATTAAGCCTAAGTGCTTACAAAAATTTTTTTGAATAAATATGTTGCGATATATATCTAGATAAAAATATGAGATATTATAAATGAAAAGCCAAAAGATGTAAAACTTGTATAGTTGGTCATGCTGACAGTCCACCTCAAGTAAATGATTATATTCCTTTTTTCAAATATAATAATGTAATTTATAAAATTGATTGTTTAACCTGACAGCAGGGTTATGTAGGGCAGACGGAAGGTGAATTACATGTTAGAATTAATCAGCATAGATCGGATGTATATAATGACAATAAGAAATGCCCCACATTTGAAAATTTCCATTTTAGAATTCACAGTTTTAGTAATATTAATATTCAAATTTTGGATCATGTTGAAGCTAAAAATAATAGATTAGATAAATAGAATGATTATATGTTGCAGTTTAAAACTTATATATCCATTTGGATTGAATACATTGGTTAATAAAGTTAATTTATTGAAGGTTAGAAATGTATATGATTTATTTTATAATTTTAATGATAAAGTTGTTATAAAAAGAGGAAAGAGGGGGTCTCGTAAATATAATAAAGTTACTAATCATGTAATTCCTAATATACACTGCAAATAGAGGCGTCTTAAATTCAGACACTTATGTATCTGAAAAAGTAATTCAGACACTTAAGTGTCTGAATGTGAAATTTCAGACAATTATAGATGGCTGAATTTAAGACACATAAGTGTCTTACTGTGATCATGCTACAAATGAGCTGAGAAAAATGTCTGAATACTGGTGATACATCTGAAATTAAGACATTTAAAAATTCAGACACTTAAGTGTCTAATTTTGATACCAGCACCGCCAGAGAACGTTTATTAATAGATAAAAGATGCTTAAAATATACTTTTCCATCAAATAAACGATATTACTTTGCAGAAGAAGTAATTTTATTAGACCATAAGATGTTTTTCAAAACTGTACAAGTCTGCTTACCAAGATTTGAAACCAAATTTCTTTTTTGGTTACTTATTTTTTTTATTATTATTATTATTTTAATTTAAAGAATTAAAGAATTGTTTTACACAAAACTATAAAGTTCTGAAAAAATTATTCGCACTCATCGGCGTACACATGGGAGTACAAGAATGTCCCCCTCCCCCTAAATATTTTAAAATAGTAAGATACATGAGCGCACACAAAAAGAAATTTAGGGAGGGGGCTTGACTGAGGCCCCGGTTTTCAAACAAGTGCCACAATCTAATCCGCTTTTTTTTTAAGGCTGTTCTTAACTGCTCTGCACAACAAGCACAAAACGTTTTGACACACTTACAAATTCATTTTTTAACGGAAAAGTATAAAATTGGAAAGCCTGGCCATGGAAGCGATTTGGAATTGAGCTGTTTTTTCCATTTTTTGATCAATCAATTACCTATTGAGTTACAAACCATTTTGATCACGTGACAAACAAGAGTTTCGCCCGCTCTTGACTGCTCTTTTTTCCTTCGGAAATTCGGTTCAAAACGCCCACTTTGATGCTATTTTCTGAAAGATCTACTGCGTTTGCAAAAAAATGGAAAAAACAGTTCAATTACATAGTTTCTGAACAACAACACCAGCTAGTTTCATACATTTTCGAACAAAAATAAATTAAAACTTATGTCAGAAAGTTGCCCTTTTCGATTTGAGAACAGCCTTAATGCAGATTGTAAATATGGATTATTATGGAGCAAAACAATATTTAAACATATTAACTTAAAAAGCAATAAAAAATTTACAACTAAAAAAATATTAAATATAAAAAAAGAAACAAAGAACAAGAATTTTTAGTATTATTATTATTCAGGGAACTCTGCCCACCTTAAACCCTCGTTTAAGGTAAATTTTAAACACATGAACGTAAAAAAGAGAGAGGAAAAAAAAAGAATTATAAATGTTTACTACAAGGGATTCAGAGGTGTGTGTGGGGGAGGGGGGGGATGGAAGGGATCCCCTGAATTAATTATTCTAAGTCACTTAGAAGATTTTCTTTTAAATATAATCAGACGTAAGGAAAATTTAATCAATTAAATTTCAAAATGTAGGAAGGGGTCATGGGGCCTATTGACTCCCACCCTCTGCCGACGATTACGCTAAAATAAGGTATAAACCAGAGCCCCCACCCCCTTCCTAATAGGCAACAATTCTCTGGCGCCCCCAATTTTTTTTTTCACCCGGACAATCACCCATCTGCACTCCCCCTCCCCTCAATATGCTGGCATAAACACACACTCGCACGTTACTTTTTACAATTAAATAAGAAAAATACAGAATGAAAAGCATGGTATGAAAAGTATGATATGAAATGTACGAATTTTTGGGGTATTATATACATTTATATACCTTCTTTTATTAGATAAGATTTAAACGCAAAACTAATTATAAAACGTATCATGAAACTATTAGTACGTCTCAGCCAATCAGAATCTGCAATTTTGGCGGGCAGCGGTTTTTTTTTTTTTTTTTTTTACCGGCTCGACGAAGGAGACTGTTTCAGTTAAAGTGTCCTATGAAAGTAACTTCTGTTTCGTTTCTGGCACATTTCGTTTCCCGCTGACAACAGCTTTTAGTAACTTGAAGTTTTATCTTTTAAAATGAAGCTGATTCACTAAATGATTACGAGTACATCGGTAATGAAAAAAAAAAAGAGCTGACATACTGTATTTTTTTGTGTGAAGAGGTATGATTTCATCTATTGACTCATTAAGCGTTTACAGCAATACTGATTGTTTGGCGTAAAATAGTGTGACTATCTTCTGTGTTTGTGCCTCTACAGATGCTAGTAGATTGAATGCTTTCATTATATTTCGGAAAAATAATTATATGGATTATCGCTAACATTTTACGAGCTTGGAACGTGCTTATATAATAAAAAATTGTGAGATTTTGCAATATATAAATTTATATTCGTTATAAATCAGACTATTTACAGGAATGTTCAAATTGGATTTGACAACAAATTTTTGGATAACCTCCCCTCGAAGGTAAGCTTGTGTAGAACGATACAATATTATTCAATTTCGAACAGGACATCGAAAGTTCTTACTTTTTTTATAGTGAAATTACTTATTTATATTATTTTATCAGAATAATTTGCATTTTCATACATTATTGGTGTATTCAATAAATATTTTTTGTTTTAAAAGATTTGTGTGTTCATTTTTGACGATTTTCGATGAATGCATGTGAACATTTTTTCATTATAATTTTGAAAAATAAAGTTGCAGTATTATATATATATTTTATGTGAGTATAAACTATTAATTTGTCTGTAAAAATGTCAGGCAATATTACATAAAAAATTGCTTAGTTTATAATCTATATAAAAAATGAAGCAAATTCGAAAAAAAAAATGTTGAATCATTTGCTGAAAAAGAAATACTCAGCTTCGGTTTAGTAGCCTTTTATTTTCATTTTGGTTTGTTAACAAATTTAATTAATATGTAAAACAGTTCCACCAATTTAATCAATGGATTCTATCAATATATTAAATTCCTTATAACATTTTGTTTCTCGGCTAAAACTATATGTTATTTACCTGGATTTTTATTAAATTGTCTCTTCTCTGTGTAGAACAGGTAATTCACTCAATATTTAATATTAATATGAAAATTGTAAAATAATCACTCGTTGTGATTCATTTTTTGTATTTTAGAATAAAATATTTGCACTTTTAGGGGGGGGGGGGGATTATTAAATTAAAAACTTGTCAAAACTGATTTTTGTGAAATAAGTTTTTGAAACTGAAATAACTTATGTAGTAAAGCATTTTTTTTTCCCTTAATTCGGAAATGCCAACTTAAAAAAATTATAGAAAAAATCCACATAATACTATTTGTTTGGAAAGCAAATTTTAATTGTTTTGTATTATTTATGTCATCTAAACTATATACAAGATAGATAATTCAAACAAATTATTGTGGCTATGATTATTAGTAATAAAATTCAAATGTTCCATTTTTTAATAGTTAATGTTATTAAAAATATTTTTCCATAAAAGCTATATAATGATTTACTATATAATAAGTAAGGAAATAAATAATCTTTTACTTTTTTAATTGCTTAAAATTATATTTAAGTTTTGTACAACTTCAGATATTGAAAGATTTATTAATATTCATTTATTGATTGTTGAAAAATGATTACAGACTTAGAACGGAAATTAGAAAAGACAGTGTTTTTATATTAACTTGCATAACTGCATTTTTAACATAGAATTGCTGGTGATTTTTTTCAAAGTTTGTGCATTTTTATTAAAGATACGGAAATAACAATAAGATATGTCTTTTTAAGACAAAATAAGTTTTGAAATTAGAAGTTATTTCTCTTGCATGCTATTAAAAATGTATATATTTAACTTTTTAAAGATAGCTTAGTAGCTATGGTGATTACCATATATGGTGTATATAAAAGAAATTGCCCACATGTCAAAATATAATTAAAAAGATCAAGCTATTAAATGATATTGTTATTAATAAATAATAAATCCTTCCGTTGTAATTTCCAGTTAGAACTATAATTGGCATGATTTCGCATATGAATTTTTATTTTTAATGACAGACCATTTAATTCTTTTACAGATTACATTTTCGAAGTTAGTGTTTTCATGTAACAAAATTAAATTTGTGTATAGGAAATTCTTTGGACATTTTTGCTTCAGATGTTGGACATAAAACTTGAAAAATAATTATAAAAGCATCAGAATTGAAGTTATCGTGAAACTTTTAATGTTTTATGAATGCATTTTAAATTGTTCCTATGTGAAGTAACGCTTTATTAAGAAGTTCGAAATTTCAACAGTATTTAATTGCACGATGAAAGAATTTTTCTTAGACTATGAAAACTTGTTCAAAATATGAAAACTACATTTATATGTATTTCCTGTGTTTCATCCGTATAACTTAAATTTTCAAACACAGAAATTTTCTGACAACTTTCGACGTCAAAATTTTTCTGATTTATTACAGGATTATTTTTTATTGTCATCTGAGAATGTATCCATTATCGCAAAACAATTTATTATACTGATTATAGTATATCATATTGCATGCTTTTCGAGTAGGATGAAGGCAAAGGATATATTTATCCAAACATATATTTACATGTTCATATATACATTAAGTCATCAATGTGTTTAATTTTTTGTGAATGTATATGTAGTAGGACGAAGGGGGTGCTAATGAATGTAAGCTGCTGGTACTGGAACTTATTAGATCCAACCACATTTCCTATATTGTCAAAAAACACAAAAACATTTTCTAACTTTTTTTTAAGAATATATTTATAACTGGATATATATAATAAAACCTCTAAATAGCAGGCACCCTGGGACCGCAGAATTTGCCCGCTATTTACAGATTTTATTTTCATATGTAAAAACAAACAGAGTATACTAATATACAGTATACAGAGTACAAAGTATACAAAATCTGCTTCAATCCACAAATGTTGTGGATTGAAAAAAGTAATCGCTAAATAGGTATCTGCTATTCGAGAATGTCTGTCATTACTGAAGCATACAGTAAAACTTCCATAACCGGTCACTCCCGAATAGCAGTATATATATCCCGAATAGCTCTATTTAGAAAAATGTAAAGCGGGGTTGTGTTTCTTCTCGAAGCAGGACCTGATTAAAGAATGGAAACTGATCCGCGGCCCCGCCCCCTCCCCTTCCCATCGATTTTTGGGCCCCCAAATTTTGTATGCAATTTTACAAATTCAATGTATTTATATTTGGGTTTTTTAGTATTATAACCACATATAAAATTATCACATTAGGATTATAATTTCAGGAGATATTAATAAGAACACGAAAATGTAATTTAACATTAGAATCTCTAAATTTTGAATGTTTATAATTCAAAAACTTATGATTCAAATGACTAGAAATTTCGTTTCTAGGCATAGTTTGAAGCGAAGATTTAAAATATAGTGTCAAAATTGGTTGTTGTCATTGAAAAAAGCAAAATTTGGTCTGGTTTTGATTTGTAGCTGGCCCCTAAGCAAATTTTACATACATCATTTAAAAGTAGACTTCATTTCCAGTTGATTGGCACCAGTAACTTTCTTTTATAATTAGTTGCAGAGTTAGTAGGAGGTGTTTATTTTTTTTTTTTCGACGACTGTACCAATCATGTGGATAAGAAATGGCTTTTGCGACTGCCAACTTGCTTGTGTGATCACAAACACCGTGGGGAGCAGAAATGAAGGATTTCTATTTCCAGAGATATTTACTATATTATTTATTGTTTGAAAAGCATCAAATAGACATGCTGTCCCTCCAGAATACTGTAACTACTGTTTGGCTCAGCCGGCGATGTGCGGTTGTCAAATGTTTCAGTATTTCTTGTAATGATAAATAGTATAATAATAAAATCGAAGGGAGATGAAAAAAAAAAAAAAAGGAAGAGTTTCATCTTCAATTTTTTTTAGTTTTGGGAACTCATATACTGTAAATTTTGTGGAATCTAATGTTAGATTTTATTTAACACAGAAATAAAAATGTAAAAAAATACTTAAAACTAATTAACTGGGAATATCTAATTTAAACAGCAAAAAAATTATACAACAAAGCAGGGATGGGTTTCTTTCTGAAGGAATGAATTATTTTATATAAATGGGAATAATTTGTTACGATAAAGCAGAGCTGATTGCAGCATGGACAAACTGAGCTGTTTCTATGGGCCTTTTGCTTTATGGGCCCCCAAATTTGGTATGAAATTTTCCATAAAGCTGATATTTTAAATTTATTTTGATCTTATACTTATTTTAATAAATATTTTGTACTTTTAGAACATAATTAGGTTAAAGAAAAGGATATATTTATCCAAATATGTATTTGATGGCATCGAATAGGCTGATTTTTTTTTTTTTTTTTTTTTTTTTGTAACAGTAAGCGGTGGGGGGGGGGGGGGGGAGAGGGATACCAGGTCTGCCTAGAACTAATTTGAACTTGTCACTAAAAGTAATAAACATTTTTGATGCCGTAGGGCATATATGATATACAAATGCATATTTAGGTATATATATATATACTATTCTATTCTAAAACTACAAAATACTGATTATAATCATCACAAGGTTAAAACAAATTTAAAATATCAGCATTATGAAAATTTCATACCCAATTTAGGGAACCCTAAAATTAGGGGACAGAGAAATATACCAGTTTTCCCACGCTGCAATTAGTTCTGCTTTATGGTAACAAATCATTCCCATTTATAAAAAATGTTTTAATGTCGTTAAACATGGCTGAGTATAAGGCTTAGAATGAAAAGTGGTCAAAGATGGTTTCATATTGGCGAACAATAACGGGTCAAAGATGGCCGCAATTAAGACATTTGAAATGTCTGAAATTCAGACGCAAGAAGTGTCTAAAAAATTTAAGACATTTTAAAACGTCTGAAAATCGAACACTACTGTTTCAGACACTTAAGTGTCTGAAATTCAGACGCAAGAAGTGTCTGAAAATTTTCAGACATTTTAAAACGTCTGAAAATTGAACACTACGTTTCAGACACTTAAGTGTCTGAATTTCAGACATTTCAATTTTCAGTGTATGGATTAAGGATTTGGAATTTTTTTTTGATAAAAACTGTAGTGTTAAAAAAGTTAAAATGGAGGTTTTTAAATTAAAGATTAATGTGCTTAAGAAAATTAAAAAATGTTTGGATGTTTTCAAATTTAAAAATTTACAGTTTAAAGATTTATTATATGATTTAATTAATTTTATGTTATTAAATAGAGATGAAGTTAATAAAGAAGTAATTTATTTTAATATAAAATTTCAATAAAAATCTTTTGATAACTTGAATTTAAATGCAATATGCAAACATATTTACGACCTTTTTCCTCTTAAAGAATGTATTATTTCAGTTGCATATAATTATCTTAAACCATTAAGTAATAAGATTTTCAATTACAGACAAATAGCTTTTTCAAATGTTAATACAGTTTTAACTTGTTGTTGTAATAATATGGAATTTAAAGATTTTATAGATAATTATCATGGTCATATAATTACAGGTAATCTTGATATAATCAAGAATAAAAATGTAAAATATTTAATGAATTTTGGTACAAAATTTAGAATTAATAGTAAAATTAGCAGCAATAAGGTATTAAAGATTTTTAAGGATAATGTCAATAATTTTATAAAGAAATAAAGTTATAAATTTAGCATGCCTTTAGAGGCGTTTTTTGAATGGAAGTCTCAAATTTTGGGGCATTTAAATAATTTTTTAAAAGATTATTTAAATTCTGATAAGTATGAATATCAAAGTTTTAAAGATGAAAATGTAAAATTTATTGAAAGTTTACAGAATAATTTTGTTATAGTACCTATGGACAAAGCAGCTAATAATTATGCAATAATATGAAAAAAGTTTTATATTGATAAATAGAGGGTGAATTAGGTAATGAAAATTTTTATTCAAAAGTTAATATTGACAGAAATTCTGTTGTTAAAAATTTTTTTGCATATAAAAAGAAAGTTAAAAGTATGTTTTCTTATAATTTTGATGTTTCTAATCATCACTGTTTGCTATTTATTTTCTTAACGCCTAAATTTAATAAAGATCCGATTAAGTTTAGATTTATTTCTAGTACTTCTAAAAGCGTTAATAAAAATTTTAATATTGGTTTACAGAATTTACTAAAAAAGATTTATGATTATTTAAAGTATAAATTTAAGAAGTATAGTTATTTCTGGTCAATTGATAATAGTGTTGAAATTCTAGACAAATTGCCTTTGACTCCTCTGAAAATGCAGGTATTCAACTTTGAAAATCTGTTCACTAATATACCTATTGATTAACTTTATGATGTTTTAATGAGTATTTTTGATGTTTTTAATATAAATGATGAATTAAATATAAATAGAGATTTATTTTTAAGCTTATGTCATTTCTGTTTTTATAATAATTATGTAACTTTTAACAATAATACCTTTAATCAGATATGTGGTATAGAGATGGGGACAAACTATTCTAGTACAGCAGCAAATTTATTTTTGTTTTATTATGAATTTAAGTATACTATAAATATAACAGGTCTTTAAAGGTCTTTAGGTATATTGATGATATTTTGATTTTTAATTTTGATTTTTCTAATGAATATGATATTATATATCCAAATTGTTTAAAATTGAATAGAGCAAACAGTGATGATTATAATGCAGATATTGGATATTTTATTTAAAATTATTGATAATAAATTGATATTGGATTTGTACGATAAGAGAATTAGTTTTCAATTTTTTACTAGAAGCATGCCACATTGGTTTTCAAATTTACATAAAAACATTTACATAAATATTATCATTAATCAATTAATACGTTTCAATAAAATTTGTGGCAGAGACAATAATTTTTATAAACAGATATTTAAGTTGTTGGCTAATTTATTTTACAATAATTATTACCCTATAAAGTTTTTGAAATATTATTTAAAGACAGCTCTAAAAAGTGAATGGCAACGATGTTGACTAGCGGCATGAACATGTGATGACAGCTTTCTGGAATTCTGTATGACATAGGCATCCCAAAGTCTTGTTAAAAGAACGGGTGTGTATTGATGAATTGAAACGAAAGAAAGTTGCAGACCTGGAGCCCTGGTATTTGACAATGGCTTTGGAAGAAAAATTATTTGTTTATTGTTGACGGGGGAGAAACTTTATACAGGTATTACTGTTTTTCATGTTTTGAGAAATTTCATTTTGCGGGTTTCAGGGTGCGCACGTTTATTCTGCATTCATGCATGTTAAGTTAATTTCTTTTGTTTTTATTTTAATGGCAATTTTTTAAGTATTTCTCTGAAAGACCTTTTATTAAAGCTTTTTTGTTTTTGTATGATAATTTTTGTATTGTTAACATTATGTTTATTAGTTTTAATTTGAGTTATTTTAATTTTTTATGGAATTTGGTTAATAAAAGGACAATAGTTTTTCAATATTGAATGCGGGGTGAGCGTGTGTTCAGAAACCTGCAAATTTTAAAAGTGGGGGTGGAGTTAGTTTTTTGTCTGTCCTCCCACTGATGAAGAACAGACTGTTTTTGTTTTTTTTACCTGTCTTTCTTGTTCTTTTATGTATTTTATAGTTAAAAAATTTCTGCAGATATACACCTTCCTTTTGGAGTTATGGTGTTTAGGCATTTTGAAATGATGTAATATATATATATATATATATATATATATACCTATAAACATTTAGAAATTAAGAAACAAAACAAAATATGCTCCCTTTTTTAGCACATTCATTCTTAGCTCAGCAGGGAAAGCAGATGGCGAAGCATGATAGCCGTTTGAGAGCAATTGATGTTTAATTTTATAGTTAAACAGAGTTCTGCAAACATATTCCTCAACAGGAATCAGAAAATTAGTAAAGGTAGTACTGTAAATCTCCTGGGATCTGGCGATTGATAGGCCTTAAAGTCAAAATTATAAAAAGAAAATACAGTGACAGTTCTCTTGTAAGTAATAAAACATTTAAATTAAATAAATATTAATTAAATAAACATAATTACATAAATTATACAATATAATAATATAACTAATTAAATTATATAATACAATAATAGAATTAATTGAATGAATATCTAAGTAATCGAGATTCTCTACGGAGTAAGTCTTTCCATGTTAAAGTGAACGCAATTATAATGCATTTGTATTTGCACAATTGTAAAATGCAGATTGTGACTATTCCAAAAATTCAATTCGTAATCTGGAATAAGACGTTATTTCTAGTTTAAACCTTTTAAGTGCTTGCTGTGAAGTACGACGCGTACGTCATGCTATTTTGGTCATTTCCGAGAATGACGTACATGAAGATATCTTATTGATTTTTTTATTAGACATTCCGAAATCTCACCAGAATGTTTTACCTCTTATTTTTTTATACAAGATGACTGATTTTCCACAAATAATGTAAAAGAAAATTATTAAAAAAATTTCTGTAGTGTGAATTCAAGATTTCTAAAAAAAGAAAATCTGCGAGATGCGGTGACACAGGTGGCTAGTGACATACATCTGCTAACAGAGCCAGAACACAACTGGTTAATGTCTTTAACAACGTTCTTTTATTTTGCTTGTAAACATAGTGTAAAGAAAAAAAAAAAGTTGAAAATTTTCCTTCCTTTCCCCTTTTTAACACTTTCCAACAAAGTTGAAAAGTGTTTATGCATTCGGTTTGTCTGTCCGTCTGCTCTAACTCCCGTAAATATACTCGGATCGTTCTGAAATTTTTGGATGTTAGTGACCTCTACCATAGCACGAACCCTACATGAATGCTACAAATGAAGTTTGTAGCATTTTTAGTTAATATACAGGGGCAGTCAAAAGTTTTCCGTTACATTACGGCCAGTGGGAAAGAATCGTTTCAAATGATTTTTAATGATATTACACGCTTTCAAACACAAGAAAAGTTATATGCATTTATCAAGTGCACTAAAATATGCATTCCGTAGAATATGCGCTGCAAAGAATAAATATTATTCATTTACAGGGCCACACAAAAGAATTCCGTTAGATAAAGATATACGGGTGGAGGGAATTTTTTCCGGCGGATTTTATTAACACTTTCCAACAAAGTTGAAAAGTGTTTATGCATTCGGTTTGTCTGTCTGTCTGGCCGTCTGTCCGTCTGTTAGTCTGTACGCGCTCTAAATCTCGTAAATATATTCGGATCGTTCTGAAATTTTTGGATGTTAGTGACCTCTACCATAGCACAAACCCTATTGCAGATAAAGTTTGTAGCATGTTTAGTTCATTTACAGGCGCAGTCAAAAGTTTTCCGTTACATTACGGCCTATGGGGAAGAATCGTTTCAAATGATTTTTAATTATATTACACGCTTTCAAACACAATAAAAGCGATATGCATTTATCAAGTGTACTAAAATATGCATTCCGTAGAATATGCGCTGCAAAGAATAAATATTATTCATTTACAGGGCCACACAAAAGAATTCCGTTAGATAATGATATACGGGTGGAGGGAATTTTTTCCGGCGGGTTTTAATTATGTTAAATTATTTCATGTATAATGGAATCGATATACGTCGCAGAGGTTTACTATAACTTTTTTCATGTATAAAATGAAGTGCATAGCATTTACAGGGACACAGAAAAGATTTCAGATACTATATTGTATCAGACGTATTGTACGGTAAGCGATGATTGCTGGAAATGCATTTTAATTATGTTATGCGCTTTTATGTTTCACTATATTTGTGCATTGTATATGATGTGTATAAATGCTGTAATTCACATACAGGGCTACACAAAAGAATTCGTAATGGTTACTGCGTATGATTGTAAATTGCTTAAAGGTGGTTTTTAAATGAGTTGTGCATTTTTATGCCTAACTGCATATAGTTTACTAAGAAATGTTTGTAGATAAAGTTATATACAGCGTCACGCAAAGAATTGGACACATGGCCGTCTATAAATGATAATTTCTGAAAATGTGATTCCATTAGTTTTAAGAGTGTTTTACTTTGAATTAAACTTTAGCTAAATAGTGACGTGTAATAAAAGTATTAGGTTAACTACAGGGTCGTACAAAAGTATAGAAGTATGTTTCCATTTATTAGTATAAATTACTGAAATAGAAATTTCAACCTGCTATTCGTTTTCTTGCTAAACTAAATTTCCCATTTATATAGCATATATATCAACCTACAGATCAAATACAGAGTTGTTCAAAAGAATTGGAATACATATTTGATATTGATAGTAATTGCTGAAATCAGTTTTTCAAATGTTTTATGCGTTTTCCAAAATGTTTACTTAGTTCTTTTATATAAATTATTTCCCTAAATAACGAAGATTTGTTAAAGCTTACTGGAAGTTTTGGAAAGTGTTTCATAATCTATGCTTAACGCATGATTTTTCTTACTTGTTTTCTTTTTATGTGGACTGTACTTTTCTGGAGAAGCATGTGATGTCACCTTGGAAATTTTACTTAATTAATTTTTAATTATGACTGAATAAACGGAAACATATATAAAAGTAAAAGAAGAAAGATATTTGTAAATTTATAAAGTATTTTGTATCTTTAGATTCAAAGAGAATCAATTTCAGAGATTCACTTGGACTGTTTAAGATAAATTGTGTTTTGTTCATAAGTCATAGTGATCTAAGTCTTAAGTCAGTATAGTTTCTAGTTCTAATCATCATAATAATTATCATATTATTCATATCATATCATATTATTATATTATATATATCATATCATTCTAATTATCATAATTATCAGCATAGTTGATGTTTTTTGTACAGTAATAGTCACTTTATTTTCCCAGATTAATGCGATTAAAGAAAAGAATATTTCTACTATAAATTTATAATCTCAGGAGACATTAAAACTACGTGTCAGGGTTGTTTGACAGATTATTTTAATAAAAAGTTATTATTTGTTAATATTTAATTATTATTCAATAAAATATGGATGATATTATCATGGAGAATCGGGGACTAAGACAAACTAACTCTTTCTAAATGTTATTAAATGCATATATGTCGCCATAGTTCACTGAGCTGTTACATAGTCGCGTAAATAAAATTCTTGAAAGAAATTGACGATGTTATTTTGAGAACAATTCTAACAGTTAATATATTCACAAGTAGTCAATTGCTTACGAAATATATCAAGTTTGATGAAATAGTAAGACAATTACTAAGAGAAAATTTGGAAATAAGTTAGAACTCGTAAGTTAATAAGTTAGAACATATAAACAGAACTAATAAGTTAGAACATATTTAGAACTCTCATTACAGCTTTCTTTCGAAGTTTGTTTTCATTTCTACTGGACATTAGTTTAAAATGTACAACAGACATATTAACTTTAGCGTCATTGCATTTCAATTATTCAAAATGTATATTTGATATATTTGGAGGAAAAAGATTATAATATTTTTAAATAATATAAAACTGCAAAAACTTTTAAGAATGTTACTTTCATTAACAATACAGAGCTTATCAGTTATAAAGTCAGGATCAAGGAATTAATTTCTGTTTCATAAATCTCGCTGTTTTTCTATTGAAAGAATCATTAAAGATTTTCCTTATGATTTATTACTAGGATAATACGTTAGCAGAATTTATCGACTATTTATATTTCCAATTAACGAACTAGAATTCTATTAAACGGAAAATCATAATAAAGTGATTTTAAAAGAAATTACAGCATCATTTAAAAATGTTTCTCGTTTTCTGTTACTGAAAAGTCGTAGGTGAGGCATTCTCAAAATCTTTTAACTTTTGGGGGGAAAAAAAATCTGGTGAAATTAAACTTGCTTAAATAACATTTTAATCTGATAGTCAAATGCCTGAATGATTCAAAATAAAGAAAAAATGGTCAGCAGCGAAATATATATATATATATATATATATATTTTAACGGAGGTTTAAGTTAAACTTGCGAGTTTAATTCTCCTTACCATTTTACCACTATAACTTTTTATTTTCTTCTAAATTTTTACTTATAAAGAATTTGCATAGTACCCAGAGGACATTCAAATAAGAAATAATAAAAATGTACTACTTTTAATACAGAATTTTTGTCTAAAAGGGGTTTTAAAGAAGGGACGGTAAGGATGGAACGGTCAAGAAAATCACCACCTATTTTTAGGCAAATCATGTTAAGAGTAAGTGATAACCACAATGTTCATCAATTTTTAGAAACAGTTGTTAATATTGGATTAAATTATTTTTTTTTATTTATTTACCTCGAAAAGTGCAGGAATAAACCTTGTGGATGGTAAGACTGCCAATAAAGCCACGATCTTGAAATTGATATTTAAATACTGATTTAAATTTTACAGTAAATTTCTTGTCAAAGAATTTTAGACATTCTTCCTCTACCGTACTTCTGCATGAGGAAAAACTCAAAAAAAATTCTGTGCCTGCATCTGAAGTGAATTTCTGTATAAGTTTAGCTAGAGGGCCAGTAAGGATGAAAAACCCAGGTACAAAGTTACAAAAATAACATCAACCGTAAAAATGTGTGGAGGTTTATTGTTATGCAATCATGCAATGGGATGTTCCCCAGTATATAAAATTTAAAAAAACACAAAAAAGTGTATTAAAATAAAAATTATTACTGATGCCCCAGGTGTATTTGCATTTTTATTACTTGTGGAACGTGCATATGTTACAAAATTTATAGAGTTACGTAGATAAAGGTAAAAAGTTCTGCGAAATTACTAGTTTACGGTAGCAGGAAACAACATGCTTACAAATTTTCGATTTCCATTATAGAACAGGAACGGTACTCTTTTAAGGGAAACGTGTGTAGCGAAAATATTTTTAATGTTCCTAAGATTTTAATGGCATAAAACTTTTAAATTCTCTCTCCAATTATTTGTTTAAAAATCCATAAAAGATTTTTCTTTGAACTTGTATTGTCTGCCGCTAATAATTTCAAAAATTATTAGAGGTTGGAAGCACAGAAATTTTTTTTAGTTTTGGCAATAATATCATTTACATAGCCCGTATTATCTCGAAATGCATAAGGATTTTCTAGTGCATGTTTTGGGCTGAATAGTTTAATAAAATGAAGCTATCTATATGTATACAATTTTAATCATTGGAAAAGTGAAAATATTTCAAGGACACTTTTTATTTTACTTTACAATATTAAATATTTTACGTTTTTAATAGGATAAGGTGCCCTATTATCGTCCCCCAGACACTTTAAAGCCCTTGGAAGTTTTAATTTTCGGTGAAAACCTACCAACTGTGGATTTTACATAGGCTAACTACCCACGCACATAGAACCATAGGCAAATATCGCAGAATTTTTTTTTTAATTTTAATTATGCGAAAAATTGTTTTTTTAAAAGTATCTAAAAGATAAAAAAAAAAAATATGGTCCCAAATTCGTTCCCCCAAAAAATTTCAATACGCCGAGGCTTAACTTACAACTAAATCAAAATTTATTTCTAAATAAGTTATTAACTTAATTTATATTAAATTAAGATGCAAAGAAATGTACTAATTATGTGTGGAAGAATAACATAACGAAACATTAGCCATTTAAACACGAGGAAAAAATTGTCATGAAAAGGCATAACTAATTTCGTCCCCGGGACGAAAATAAGGACTGCAAGTTGGGCGAAATTGGGACCACGCTACCTCCCAATATGGAGGAGCTTCAGTTCCCATAAGATGAACTGGTCGTCCTAAAACACACTGTATGCTACTGTCAGCGTCTTACCTATTTAAAATACATGCAATGAATAAGAAATAAATACTTACAGTACAGTTAATAACGTTCTACGAACGACGTAATAAGTACTCAGGTCTTCTAGAAATTGGAAATTCGGCGTCTTAAATTTATACATGCGTCTGGCGAACGAAACTTTCAATACTGGCTCCTTTTACCTTCTGCCCTCTATGCCTTGCGTCATAAGTGGTGCCACTTTCGCAGAAGCGGCAAAGTTAAGGGGGACGAAATTAGGATAAGGGACGAAATATGGGACCTTTACCCTACTCTATGAATCTCCTAAAATCTTACGTTATTGCAGTCGTTATATTTTTTGATAGATGGCATAAGTACATTTATATATTGCGCTAGCCTGATGTTTATTGTATTGCGAGTTAGTAAGATAGGTTATGGGGTTGCGTTCTGGAACTGAAAAGTCGCCTTTAAATTGAGAATAAAAGTCACTGTGAATTTTTAGGGATACAAGAGTAGTGATCTAGCGTTAAAGATGAAGCATTATTTTTGTATTGTTGTTGGTAATATTTTATTTAAAAGTGCTTATAAATACGTTCTACAAATAAGGTAAAAAGTAAAATTTAATAATTCACTATCTATCAACACAGATACATAAGGAATCATAAAATCTCGACCACATATAAACAAAATATTTTATTGAACAAGTAAAAATTAAATTTAAAAATTCAAAAAACCCGATTGCGTAAAAAGCGAAATAATGAATTATTTCTCCTCAATGTGAAACTATTTTTATATTATTACTTATATTTTTTATTTACTTGTATTGATGACTTTTAAGTAATGCTTAATTACACTGCTCAAAACAATTAAAGGATATTTGAAGTTTTATATAAAATAAAGATATAAACGAATTTTTTTTTTTGCCAAAAATAGAAGAAGAGAATCACAAATGCAAATTTTTCTGGTTTTCAAACTGTGGAGTATGCAAATTTTGAGTTCGACGTCAAAAACGTCGCTTCAGCGGCAGCGAATGAAATTTGACTTTCAACTGGATAAAAGAGAATGAAGACAAGGATGATCGGCATTCAGTTATTGTTTTGTTTCGATGAGTACGATGTCTCAGCGAAGTCATTTGACAGATTCAGAAGCTTTGAGAATTGTTGGTAGGTTAGAAGGGGGCCAAACTCAAGCCGAAGTAGCGCAAGCCATTGGAGTGTCACAAAGTGTCATTTCCAGGATCTGGAACCGTTTTTTGAAGAGTGGATGTGCAGGCCGAAGACCAGGGCAAGGTCGTAGACGGGCAACAACGCCCAATGAAGATCGGTATTTAGCGTTAACAGCTCGGAGACACCGAACCATGAACGCTACTCTTCTCCAACAACACCTTCGCTCGGCTACAGGCACCACGATTTCAACTCAGACTGTCCGAAACCGGCTCCATGCTGTAGGTCTGTATGCTCGCCGACCGATGGTATGTGTTAGATTAACATCAAGGCATCGTCGCGACCGCAGGGAGTGGGCAACCGAGCATGTCAACTGGAGGAGAAATGAATGGAGCAATATTCTGTTTTCTGACGAGTCCCGTTTTTCTGTGCATCCGGATAATCGGCGTATTTTCATCTGGAGGGACCCTGGCAGTAGGAATAATCCTGCGTTCGTGCACGAAAGTGTCAGATTTGGCGGTGGAGGAGTGTTGGTGTATGGTGGCATCTCCATTGACGGGCGCACTGACCTCTACATCATTCGAGATGGAGCTCTGACTGGTCGCCTATATAGAGATGAGATCCTCAGACCTATTGTAGTCCCTTACGCTGCAGCAATCGGAGATAACTTCATTTTAATGGACGATAACTGCAGGCCACATCGTGCAAACCTGGTGGAGGATTTCCTTTTCGAGGAAGGAATCGTTCGAATGGAATGGCCAGCGTGTTCTCCAGACATAAATCCAATCGAGCACGTTTGGGACGCTCTAGGAAGACGAGTTTCTGGCCGCCAACAACCCCCACAAACTCTCCAAGAACTGGAAAGAGCTCTTCTGGAAGAGTGGTGCAGAATACCCCAACTCGTCATTAATAGCCTCATTGAGTCCATGCC
Organism: Maratus speciosus; assembly: GCA_963932465.1. Classification (NCBI taxonomy): domain Eukaryota; kingdom Metazoa; phylum Arthropoda; class Arachnida; order Araneae; family Salticidae; genus Maratus; species Maratus speciosus. The sequence continues at coordinate 286,766,372 of OZ010799.1, forward strand.
TCAAAGGTGTTCAACGTTGCTGGCCGCCCGTGGAAACCATACCCCCTACTGAAAATTATTTTCTTTGAAGAAAACACCTTTTCTTATTCTTTTTTTCTCATATGCACAAATTGTGTTTTTTTCCTTTAGTACACAAATGCGCAATAAAATGCATTTTTTTCTGCCAAACATGTGTAATTTATTCTCATATAACCTACTATGTCTGTCGACCATGTATCAATCAGCTAAATAGTTTACCAGATACAAAATCCACCTAAAACTGCAATATCCTTTAATTGTTTTGAGCAGTGTATTAGTTCCTATCTATAAACACTCTTTTGGTGCGGTCTATAGATGTCTATGAAGGTTAGAGTTGCAGTCAAGCTAGATCGTACCTACACAACTTCGAGATTCTGTAACATTTAAATGGTGCTTCTGACTGTAAAATAGAAAAGGAAACTTTGTCTTCATTTTGAAAGACCTATCCAATGATATGTCACTCAATAGGGTGCGTAATTTTTTTCGTCTCTACTGCCATTTTGTATTTTACGTCCGCCATTTTGAATTTATAGAAACAAAACCTAGCCTATAACCATGGGGTCGTTAAGACAAATTGGTAGAGACATCATTCAATAAAATCCATCCAGCCGTTGGGAAGTTTCAAGGGTATAAAGAAATTTACATACCCACATACCCGTGAAATACACAACCCTTCTTGGCAGTCGGGTAGTAACAAACGAATATTGAACTGAAAAGTTTCACTTTTGTGGTTATAGGGCTGTTACATGAAGATATTTAATCCTGCGCGTGACCGGAATTTAATCACAAATCCTCTTATAGTATGTAGAGTTTTAGCTCAAGTCAGGTGGCCACTCTCATTACTCATAGCCGCCATAATGAGATTTTGGATACCTGCCTTACTTTTGTGACTTTTAAAATTCAACAAAATAATGAAATTTTATTAGATAAATGATACTAACAAATATTCGTTTCCACATTAAGAACATTTTCCTAAATAATATGTTTGATTTTAGTTATGTTTATATTACTTGAAAATAACTAGAGGTATGCAGCAATGCAATTCGAAGTTTTGATACGATCTGTGCTGTAACATTATACAAATTACTGATATGATTAATTGTAAAATATAATGATTCCAGCAGTACAATTTTCGTCTTTAAAATAATCGTGTGCTTTTTAACAAATGTTTGTAAAAACCACACTGTCTATACTTTTCGAATTACCTTTTTTCTGTTAATTTTCAATTTCCCACTATTTTAAATGATTTGCTTCATGGTTTTATTGAACTAAAATATATTTTAATGATTTGGATTCTCTTGAAATGAAAATTTTGCTTTATTAATTATAAAACTCACAGAAATATTTTTTGATTTAAAATAAATCCATATACACTGTCCAACATTACTGAGAAAAAAAAAATTTCACATAAGGAAAATACAAAAAAAATAAAAAATAAAAAAAATAAAAGGAAAAAGAAAAGAAAAAAAAAGAAAAAGAAAAAAAGAAAAAAAAACTTAAATTTCTGAAATTCTGAAAATGATATTACTGAAATTTATTTTAAAAGGTCTCCAAAAATTATGCAAATAACTTTTTCCAATATTTTTTTTCCTTCAATGTTTGTTGAAAATAAGGAAAGTGTTCCGAGTATCCTGGATAACTACTCCTTCATATTAAAATTTCATATGCATTTCTGTGATATCAGGGAACTTTTTGTGTTGTTATTTGAAACATAAAATACATTTTTAGGCAACTATTATTAAGTACGCTTTTAGTTTCACACCGATATTAAACAAATATAAATATAATTTCACGTTTTATGTTGCAGTTAATCGAATTTTAAATAAATTTTTAATTCGATATTCCAATGACAATAGACTTTCATACATTTATTAACTATAAGTAAAAAGTAAAATTTAATAATTCACAATCCATCAACACTGGCACATAAAGAACCATAAAATTACGACAACATATAAACAAAATATTTTATTGAAGAACAGACGTATATTGAACTTAACAGCTAGCATTTTTGTGGTTCTAGGGCTGTTACAGAAAGATATTGAATCCTGCGCGTGACCGCAATTTAATCACAAATCCTTTTATAGTATGTAGAGTTTTGGTTCAAGTCAGATGGCCACTCTCATTACTCATAGCTGTCGTAATGAGGTTTTGTTTACCTGCCTTACTTTTGTGACTTTTAAATTCAACAAAATAATGAAAATTTTATTAGATAAATGAAACTAACAAATATTCGTTTTCACATTAAGAACATTTTCCTAAATAATATATTTGATTTTAGTTATGTTTATATTACTTGAAAATAAATAGAGTTATCCAGCAATGCAATTTGAAGTTTTGATATATGATCTGTGCTGTCCCATTATACAAACTACTGATATGATTAATTGTAAAATATAATGATTCCATCAGTACAATTTTCGTCTTTAAAATAATCATGTGCTTTTTAACAAATATTTGTAAAAAACACACTGTCTATACTTTTCTAATCAATTTTTTTCTCTTAATTTTAAATTACCCACTATTTTAAATGTTTTGCTTCATGATTTTATTGAAGTAAAATATATTTTAATGATTTTGATTCGCTTGAAATGGAAATTTTGCTTCATTAATTATAAAACTGACAGAAATATTGTTTGATATAAAATAATTTTCATTTAAAATAAATACAAAAAAAAAGGTACTTATATATTAACGCCACCGAAGCTACAGATTTGGCGGTTTTTAATTCCGCCAATCTACAACCAAAAGGTTTTCGACAAATCATAAAATAGTTCAGTTTTATCCGATAAATCAAGTTGCTTTTCACAAAATTAGATCGAATCAACTGCTCGCACCAGCAGTACCTAAATCTCAAAGCTGAACAAAATGGAATACTGCTTCCCTTAAACCAGTTGTCTTTTCTAAGTCCCACTTGCTGATCACACTGCCTTAAATTACATTTTCAAAACTTACGTTTACCAAAATAAAGTTTCATGTCATTGGAATTGGTACATTTTCGTTTTTTTTTTTTTTTTTTTTTTTTTTTTTTTGTAAAATATTTCGCACTTGAAAAAATAAAGTTTCATCTTGTTCTGTTTTGGCAAATCCCAAATACGCATTTTCTTTGCACGAAAAAATAGCGTCAAAAATCAGCAAACAACAAGGCAACAAGAAATCCAAAAGATATCTGCGCGCGCATGCGAACAATAAGATTGCTCTTTAAAAGGCAGCTAGCATCACTGTTGGTCGAATTACTGTTGGTCAGCAAGAAAAACCTGTTCATTCATTATCATTCCTAATATACACATGAACTCCGGGGATTTGATTGGTCTTTAACAAATTGATTTAAAAGATCTATGATATCATTGGCCTACGTCGCCAAGTGTGATTCCTGCAATGATTGCTAAGATAAAAATGTAGCAGTACATTGGTGGTTGATGGAAATGTTTGTTTGTAAACATGCCTTTCCTTATTGGCACATTAAAGCAACTTCTGCTGCGGTGGAGTTAATACATAAGTACCAAAAATAAAAATAAATAAATAAAAAATAAAAACCTTAAATTTGTGAAATTCAGATAAATGATATTACTGAAATTTATTTAAAAAGTCTCCAAAAATTATGCAAATAACTTTTTTTCAGAGTTTTTTTTTTCCTTCAATGTTTGCTGAAAATAAGGAAAGTGTTCCGAGTATCCGGGATAACTACTCTTTCATATTAAATTTTCATATGCATTTCTGTGATATCAGGGAACATTTGGTGTTTTTATTTGAAATATAAAATGCATTTTTAGGCAATTATTATTATGTACGCTTTAAGTTTCACATAGATATTAAACAAATATAAATATCATTTCATGTTTTATGTTGCAGTTAATCGAATTTTAAATTAATTTTTAATTCGATATTCCAATGAGAATAGACTTTCATACATTTATTAAACTGTCCAGTAAACCATAATTTTTAGTAAGCCATTTACATATATCGAAAGTATAAACAAAATATAAATCTTTGAGCAGCTTAAACAAACACTGGAGTTCCATTAAATTCCAAAAGTTCAAAATCCTGTTGTTTCTCAATACTGTAGGTGGGTGACACATATAATATTTCGAAAAATTCACTGATTGTATCAAAGAAGGGTGGGGATTTTCAATCTCAAAAGATGTAATGCAATGGAGAATTTTTTTTTTTTCAAATGCGTTTAAAACTTTGCCGATTTTATTGTAAAGGAATGTAACATTTCAATTCGAATTTTTATTTTAAAAATACAACGGTATTTTCGAGTCAACAGTAAATTTTATGATGAATGCGTTGAATTTGAAAAAAAAAAAGTTTTTCATTTTTTAAAGTAGCCATTTTTTCGTACATTAAGAGTTCAATCAATATAAAAATAATAAAATGAAAATGTATTCTGCACATCTCAAAATTGCATTTATAAAAAAATGTGGGAATTGACTTCCTTTATAAATAAATAAGAGAACCATTATCTGGTAAAGTAAAGGTAATAACTTCCGAATTGTAAATTTGAATTAAAAGAAAATAGCGTTTTACTCAGAATGTAATATTAGTATGGAGACCGCTTTAGAAATTGAGATAAATACAAAAATCTTTAGGACTAGTTCTCGTAACTCGGGCATCTATCCTACATTCTACGTCGTCCAAACATCTGCTCCCTTGAGGATTGCAGCGTGGAGGGCGGTTCTTGCGTGGGTGTGGAAAACCTACACACTGTGGAGGAACTGTTGCAACATAGAACTGTTATTTTTTTTTTTTTTTTTTTTTTTTTTTTTTTTTTCTTATCCAGAACTTTTTGTATTTAGGTTATGTTAGAAGTCTATTATGTGGTAGACTCGATTTTTAAGAGCAATGCACTCGGTTAAAATGTTGTAAATATATTTTTGTGAGTAAGTGTATTAATATGTGCCGTTTGGATTATGTGATTAAAAGATCTCGTCTAAATGCCTGACTCTCTTTTTTTATTAAGAGTCAGTTCTTTTTCGTCATATTGAATAAATACTGAAAGATGCAGAATCCCGATCCCTCATCTGTTGGATATTTTATTGTCAGAGTATTTTTCTATCTTATCTTTTTTACTAGTACATAAAAGATTTAGAAGTCAATTTGTTAGTAATTGACTACCTTTATTGTAACAACTCTGATATAGTAAAGGCAGTTGGAGTTGACACATGAAAGAGTAAAGCCATATATTAACGCATTTGTTTAAAACATTAAAGACATTAAAACACACATACACACGTAAATATCGCCTAAATTTTGAATTCTTAAAGGTATTAAAATATTATACAGACATACATAAGATAAATACAATAAAACCCAACTGGGGTGAAAAATTAGCCAGAGCCAGTAATCGAACCTGGGACTTCAGCATACTAGGCTGTTGCTCTAACCACTGAGCCACTCCGGCCGATACCTGGTTCTGTAATTTTAAACTAATAAACCATGTTAGTGAAAGTCAGCAGCCATCAATTAAACAGCCTTGGATGACGGGACAGCGATGAATAGATTTTACTATTACATCGATCTACAATATATATATATATATATATCGCCATTTTTCTTTAGTTAATTTATTCCAAATTCTTATAATATTTAGCTTTTTTACCTGGCGTTTAATGATAACTTAAATTTCAGTTATATTTTAATAACATGCCTTTAATTCAGCGCATTCTTTTATTTCTCTTTCTAGAAGACTTAATCTGTTAAAAGAAACACTTCGTAAAAACCCAAAATTACTTATTCCTTTAAATTTTGAGAGATTAAATTCTTATTCTTTTCGAATCATTATTAATACCCTTCTTATCTTTTATTAAAATTATTATTTGATATCCCATGATACGTTGCAAGTTTGCCGCGTCAAATCCTTTTACCCATTTAAAATTTACGCTATAAGTAAAGAGTCCTGTCACTATATCATGAATCCCCTCCTTGTTCCTCGTCTTCATCCTGTATCTAGGTGCGCCAACCCCCGACTCTATCCCTATTTTGAATTTCGTTGGATCGACGAAAGCAGATTCAAGATATCATTGAGCGAATTACTAGTATAAAAAACGAGTGAACTGGCTTGGAAAAGAAGATTTGTATATTTTTTCGTTTGCGAATAATCACCTGTCATTTCGCGTAGTTGGTTTTTAAAATCGTGGAATTCTAATGCAATTTAACATCATCGATCTTTGATATGGAATGGCACACCACAGATACGAGAGCCAATTAGATTACAAATAGAATTGTGCTGATATGTGAATTACAATAAATTCATTAATGATTATGACGCCTCTTTTTTTTTGTGATTGAATGAGAAATACTTCTTAATGTTTTAAGTTCTGTCTTCAACTGTCTTCACTTACGACTGCAATCTGGGTATTCTACGGAATCACTGATGGTTGGAAAGTATACGGCGTGTGTTCGTCATCGTAATTAGCGTTGATATCGAGAAGTATAACAGAGTATAACACATATAATATTTGTATATACCTTTAAGAGCTGAATGCAGGCGTTAAATATGCGCGTATGTGTGTTTTAATATATATTGTAGATCGATCGAATAGTAAAATCTATTCATCGTTGTCCCGTCATCCAAGGCTGTCTGATTGATGAATGGTGATTTTCCGCAACATGGTTTAATAGTGGAAAATTGCAGAACCAGATATCGGCCGGAGGGGCTCAGTGGTTAGAGCATCAGCCTGGTATGCTGTGGTCCCAGGTTTGATTCCTGTCTGTGGCTAATTTTCACTTCATTTGGGTTTATTGTATTTATTGAATGTATGTCTATATAATATTGGTATACACATTAAAGACACTGTAAGAAAAAAATAACTTATATATATAATAAATATATTTTTAACAAAAAAGAACTAATAAACCAGTATTAAAACAACAAGGTATCTTTAATTATAAAATTTAAAACTTTTTTTCTTGTAGTTAGTTACATATAAATGATGTTTATAAATATATTTTGGCACATTTCCTGTATACGGGCATAGGCGAGATAGCTCAAATTGTCTTGGCTGAAATAAGAAATTTGGCAATTTTTTTTTTCTTCAACATGTTTAACTGTTTCGTATACACAAGCAACTTTTTAAATTGTCATACAATTTATTTTTTTAAAAAGGTATTTATCTATTTTTATTTGCAAACAAAAGTAAATTGTCTATGAACAAAATATATTCATAAAGAAAATGCGTTTATATAAAAATCAGTATTCATGTTGATAGCATTTTTTGGCATCATTTGGATGAATTACACTCATCTTTTAAAAAACGCCAGGGCCCCCTAGACAGGAAATTACCTAAATTTTCCATATATATTTTTTAATAGTCAGTGTTCAAACATGTGTTTACGAATAGTTTTATTAATTCGTAAATATGAAGTCATACATATAAAAACTGTATAACTTCTTCCGTGGTTCCTGCTTTTTGAGACGAATCGAGTCATACAATTATTTTAACTATGTTAGAATGTGTGCTACAAAACAATTTATTATAATAATTTGTTTATTTTAGATGATCTAAAACTGATTTAGTTAAATTTTTGCGTAAAAAATGTTTACCTTTACTTTTTTCTGCTTAAAATTTTGCATATGCACATTTAAATAATTGCTTTTGAAACAGGATCAGATATTTCATTTTGTTCGGCAAGCGTTCACAAATATCACACCGATACTTCAAAGCGGATAATGAAATCCTTAATGATCAGTTAACAAAATTATAATATTTTGAACATATTGAGCATTTCACTGCACATAAAATGCATTGAGCATACCACACGATACCTTTATGTGTAAAAATGTGAGACGTAACTAATTACAAGAATTAATGCCTCGCACTTTAACATCTAAATAATACACATGTGTTAAACAAGAAGACATAAATATTGAAATCATCACACAAATATAGAATTTATGTTAGGAAATAAAAAATGCAAATTTTCTAATATATTTTCTAAAACCATAAACATTTATTGTCTAAAACGTTCAGTTATGTAAATAGACATAACATTTATATCAATACGAAAACTTCCAAATAAAACTTGCATATGGAAATTTTAGGAATCATTTTGAAACGTTATGCTGTAATTCATCAGAACCTTTCGTGCTACATTTTACTTGATACATTTATTTTTGTTATGTACAAAATGATTTAAAAGAAATAAGGACATAAACAGGGTTTTAAAATCAAGTAAAAGGCAGTGAAATACTTTAAGTTCAAGTTTACTATGTTTGCGTTAGAAAATAGTATGTTCTTCGGAATTTGTGAAATAAAATAAATTAATCGTTTCAAGAGATTTAGGACAACATTGTATAAAGTTCTAACAAATTCAAAGAATATTTTCATATTTAAATAATATTGCGTTACATGCCGTAGAATCTGTGCCTTGCACCTCCATTTTGCTCTAAGTGATTTGGAATTCGTTTATAATTTTATTTCTTAAATGAAACGAACTGCTGTTTTTTAAACAATAACAAGTAATATAAAATCTTGTTTTTAAAGTCAATTCCTACTTAGGTCATCAAAGAAAAAATTAATATAATCCCTTAGCTAATATTAGTTTTTGTTGCATTAAAATATCTCAATTTGTTGATTTGCTATAAGCAAGTAGTTTTACAATGGAACTCTATGGGAATATGGCGAAATATTAGAGATATCCCCAAATTGGCGTCAATTTTGGAGACTCATTTTGCCGCCAAATTTGGCGATATAACGTCAAGTTGGCAACAAACTTGGCGGTATTTGGTGACAGAACAGGTCTCCCCTATGGTAACCCCTTATTGAAAATACTTTCATTGATGTTCAATAACCAATGGCCGCCATTTTGTTTCCCATGCAAAACTAAAATTAATTAATTAAAATTTAATTAATGAATTAATATTTGAAAAAACTGTATTAGTATCAATTGTCATCCAGTATAAGTTCAAAAAAATTTATTTCAACATGATAGGATGAATAATGAGTATTTTATTAACGATTGAAAATTTGAACAAGATATATAAATAAAAATATATATATATATATATATATATATATATATATATATCAATATATCATATATATATATATATATATATATATATATATATATATATATATATAGGGAGAGTGTGAACTAATAGTAGGAATAAAAAAAAAGACAAATGTTTCTTGAAATTAATAAAATTTAATATAACCACTAACGAAAACATACAAAAACTAAACCAAATTAACCATGATTTCGAAAAACATTCCTTAATTTTAGAAAATAGAGAAACGAAGATATTTTCAAAATTTAAAGAAGAATTCAGAATAATAATTTTTTTTTTGTCATCTTGATGTACCGATCTTCGTAAGCGCTTCTTATAGCGAATTTTTTTTCCAAGCTTTTTTTATAATGTACTAATTTTGTTAAATATGAATATCAGTTTTTATTATGTCGTCAATTCCCAATTAAATATTTTCAGATGCGTACTTAAATTTATAAAACAAGAGCAACAAAATACAATTGATTTCAATGTAATGTTAATTTATCATGTTTGTCTTTGAGAAATGTTAGTTGAACGCAAATATGTTCATTTGAAAATAGATTGCATCCGAAAAACTCATATTCCGGGTTGAGAACACTGATTAAAATACTGTAAAACCTCTATAAAACATTTACGAATATCTGTCTCAGCAGGAGAAATTTTCTTTTAAAAAGTCTTCTTTAAATCTCGGAAATATATTCTTCTCTGAAGTTTGTAAATTAAAGAAAACTTTTCAAAATAATAGGTGAATCGGAGGAGGTTATTTTATATATTAGTTCGATAGGTATAGTATTTCACCCAAGATTAAAAAACGATTGGCATTTATTTACAGCGTGTACTAAGCAGATCTAAAAAAATGAATGCAATCGTTTTTTTTTTTTCGAATTTATATCAAAAACAGGCTGTGTCTTAGTTTAATAATCTAAATCTGTTTAAATGCAAATTTAAAGAGAAAACATGAACGATAAATAATTTGAAGCTACCGAACACACCCTGAAGCTACCCTGAAGCTACCGAATGACTCCTGCCACTTCGAGCTTATTATTATTACTCTCGGTCGGCCGTTGCGGGTGGGCGGGTGAGTCAATTTACAAGATATCAAATCCACTGAAATTTATTATAAATCTTTTTCATATTATCTATAACTTTAATCTTGTATATAGGATTGCATTATTAAACGCGCGTGCATCTGAAAAAAAAAAAAAAAAGAACGTCTGAATTTAAAATATAGTGTGTAATTCATCTAATGGAACAATCACCACAAGGTTTAAATTTGTAAACCCTCGAAATCCGCTAATCATCAGGTGTGTATTCCTTGGTAATATATCACTAGTTTTTTTTTTTTTTTTTTTCACAACACTAAATTAAGTTTATTTACCGAGTACACAAGGGCGTTATAGATGACACCACATTATATATAATTATGTACAGATTCTAAATTTCAATTTACAATGCACAATACCTTCATACTACACTCCAAAACTTCCACCTCACTATATTATTAAATTACTAACTACTAAAATTAGAATACTCCGGTGCTCATAGCACCTGACACTTTCTTTTATATATCAAAACTCTCGCCAGCCAAACATGCACGGTTTACGTCTACATTTCTCAAAAACCTCTTCCACATTGAAAAACAGTGCCCCCCTCCTCTCCGCGCGCCCACGTATCACGTGACATTGGCGCCAGCAGAAATTAAAAGAAAAGTTATCCAGACATCTAAAGACATCACACCCCCCACCCCCCACCCAAGATTGAAAATGGGGGAGGGAGGTCTTACATTTTCTCTCTGATATCTAGTCTGGAGAAGTTCTCATACTTCATTTTTTTTAACAAATTACCCAAATGAAAATACAAATTAATGAATGTATATAAAAAGATACAAACTAAATGTTTGGAGTAGTCTGAGCACACCGCCTATAACTCTTCTTACCTACTAATACAAAATAAAATTAATACTTAATAATACACAATAAATGCAATAAAACAAATAAAACACATGTAAAATTTAACAAAAACTGCAGTAACGCATTAAATTATTCTTGAATACTAATTTAAAGTCACTAAATAAACAGTCAGTTATCAACTAGTTCATGAAAGTTTTTACATTTTTTTTCTTTTATGCTACAATTTCCAGACGTGATAAAGCGTCTGCATTACCAAGTTGGCACCAGGTCGGTGCGAAATTGCAATGTCATACTGTTGCAGTGCCATCGCTGCAGTTTGGAAGATTGAGGGGCGTTTTTGGTGATGAAAGTTAGTGAGTTGTGATCGGTGATAAGTTCCACAAGTGAACCCAAAATCCATGTTTTGAACATCTTTAGACTCCAGATGACCGCATAGGCCTCCCTTTCAATAGTCGGCCAAGCCTGTTGACCTTTGGTAAGCTTTTGACTGGCATAGCTTACCGGATACAGTGCTCCGTCTTTTCGATGTGATAAACATGCGACGATGCCGACTGCAGATGCGTCGCACTCGATGACATATGGCACTTCTATAACGGGAGTATGTAGACTAGGTGCTTCGATAAGACCTCTTTTCAAATCATTAAATGCTCGGTCATGGTATTCTGACCAACACAACTGCTTTGGACTGTTCTTTTTCGTCAGTTCAGTTAGAGGATATGCTACTTCAGCATATTTGGGAATGTAATCTCTCTAGTAATTACAAAGTCCAAGAACACATTTCAACTGTTTTTTCGTTTGAGGCACAGCTAGCTTTCGAATGGCCTCACCTTTTCCGGGTACGGTCCGATGGCTACCGGACCCGATGATATGTCCTAAATATTTGATCTGAGGTTTTGCGAATTCGCATTTTTTCAAGTTTATTGAGAATCGTAACTGTGGTAACTTAGAAAATATATTTTCTAAATGCATCAGGTGTTGACTAAATAATTCAGAAAAAATAGCTATGTCGTCTATATACGCTCTGGCAAACTCCTTGTATTCGGACAGTGCTTTATTCATTTCTCTTTGAAAAGTCGCAGCTGCGTTCTTGAGACCGAAGGCGATTACTTTAAAGCGATACTGGGCCCTATGAGTTTTAAAGCTTGCTAAATTTTGATGCTAAAAGGCTAAATCTACTTCCAATGGTATGGCCCAATACCCTTTCAAAAAATCTATTGTGGTTATCACATTGGCCCTGCCAATACTGAACAACAGATCGGTGGCATTTTCCATTGGGAAATCATCAATTTTCGTGATAGCATTTAGTGCTCGAAAATCTAAGCATTGGCGCAAGGTCCCATCCTTCTTCATCAGGCACACTACTTGATTTGACGCCTCTGCCTCACTTCCTTCAATCAAACCTAGTTCCAAGAGCTCCTCAATTTGTTTATCTACTTGAGGCTTTAAGGCCTTTGGGATTCTGTAAACGTACGGCTTTTTTTTCTGCGTCACTTATCCGTATTTTATGCTCTCCTACATTTTTTCTCCTTCTTCTCTTACTTGCACTTTTCTGGAAAATAACTCTTTATATTTATATAATAAATCTAACATTTTTTTCCTCTCCGCAATTCTTAAATGACTTAGATCATCTTCTTCTATATAGAATAAGTCGGAGACATCTTTCGTACTGGGGGTGGGATGGACCTCCCCTAATTCTTCCTTATTTTCGAAGATCACCCCCACCGCCTGTACCCTAGGAATAAGTTTTCTGATCTTATTTACGTGGACATTTCTAACATTCCCGTTTATTAATTTCACATTGCAATATTCAGGGTTACAGCCAGCCAATATTTCGGCTGGTCCGGTCCACCTAGCGTAAAGTTTGTTCGTGGAGTCCGGAATTAAAAAATGTACCTGGTCCCCCGGCCTAAATTCCTTGTAAATCGCTCTTCGATTAGCGTACTTCGCATATGAGCTTTGCTTTACCTCCGATACTATTGCCGCTTCTTCCACCGCCCTTTCTAAATTAATTTTTAACTCCTGGATGTATACGGTCGCGCTCTTTCCTAGATTTATGGGTAGTGGGATTTCGCCTGCCCATGTAGATTTCAATACCGCCAGTGGCCCCCTGGCTTCCCTTCCTTTCATTAATTTGAATAGCGATACGCTCGTAGTGCTATTCGGAATTTGTCTGTACGCAAATAATAGATAGGGGATGTGTTTATCCCAATTTTCAGGTTTACTACGAATTATATGATGTAACATACGTTTCAATACCTGATTATATCGTTCAACTAATCCCGAGCTCTGTGGGTGCCCTGGCCTACCAAATCTGGGAGCGGCCCCCAGCCTAGCATGAAACTCTTGTATTAACCCTGATACAAAATTTCTGCCCTGATCACTCGCTATTACGCGGGGTATTCCTGTTCGCATAAATATCTCTAACAATGCATCGCACGTAGTTTTAGCCGTAATTGTCTGCAACGGAACTGCCTCTGGCCATCTCGAACGTTGGTCTACCAAAGTAAGTACGTATTGATGCCTAAGCGCTGAAGGAGGTTCAATTTTTCCAATTATGTCAAATTTTACAATGTCGAATGGAAGTTCCGGTATCTCAATTGGGACAATGGGTATCTGATCGCTGGCCCTCACCCTGCTCCATAGTTGGCAATCCTTACACGATGCACAATATTCTTCTACATCCCGTGACATACCTGGCCAAAAAAATTAATAACGAATTCTCTCTTTTGTTTTTTTCATGTCGAGATGATTAGGGAAAATCGATTCATGCGCAATTTTTAAAATTTCCTCCCTCCTCACCTTTGGTACCACTAATTGCATAACTTGATCTCACGAAACTCTTTCCCTATGATAAAGAAAATTGTCTACCATAATAAACCCGTTTTTCTCTTTTTTGCATCTTTGAAAACTCCCTGTAACGATTCGCAACTTTTCTGTTGCGCCCTGTAAATACTCGCATCTGATTGATGACCCACATTTAAATCTCCACTGTTATTTTTCCTTTCAATACAGCTAATCATTAACTCTTTTTCTGCAGTTTCATTTTGACTTAATAAACATAAATACTTTGTTGTCCCGTTTCACTACTCCCTGCTTTTTGATATTTAATTTCTTGCCCCTTTTCTGACTGCATCTCATCCGTAGACACATCATATAATCTATTTTCTTCCCCTCCACTCTGAGCTGATCGTAATGACTCATAAATCGTTTACGTGATAATACACGACCCATATAATTTATCTGTTGCTGTTAACAAAACATCTATGCAGTTAACTACACTATTTGACTGTCCGGAATCTAAAGCTATGAGTAAAGTTATAAGGTCAGCGATTATGTTTTCTCCAAAAGCTGATATCAACTGAATTTTTGAATTTTCGTTATTTTTAAATGAATCCAGCATTTGATTTGATTTAATTAGTGGAATTTCGGCCACATTATCAATTAGTTTATTCACTTTCCGACACTCTAACCACACATCCTGGTATTGCAAAGCTTGAGTACTTATTGCTTCATTCTTTGAACATAAAGCTGTCACTTTAACAACTAACTTTTCATCATGTGTATTTTTCTCAATACCCGATTTCTTTTTCGTTTGATTGTGGAAATTCCCCATTTTATTTTTATCTTTATTATTCGGACAGAAACGCAAATGAATTGTTTCTTTACACAGCCTACAAATGTCATTAGTTTTTCTATCGCGAGAAAGAACATTATTTCTGACATGAGGTGGGATACATTTCCCATGATTCATACTTCCGGGTTCATCATAGTTGCGATAGGATTTTATAGGTCTATCATATAATTCCGGAAAAGTTCTACCTTTTGAAGTAAACCAATTATCCCATAATTTTGCGAATTCTCGTAGTTTTAACCAGTCATCCATTTGCTTTAATGTAACACAACTCCGCGTTTCTGAATCTAATGAACTTAATAATCTATCGGCAACAAATAATTCTTTAAGCGTATCAAAATCATTTACTTTCCTAAGCTGACAATAAAAATCACAATTCGCTCGAATTCTGCTTGCAAATTGTAAATGCTTTTCATTTATCATTCTTTTTGCCGTAAGGAAATTTTCTAGCCAAGCTTCCGGAGTAGGTTGAAATTCTTTAAAATTTAAGCCTTAACCTTCGGATAACTCTTCATTTCATCCGTATTTACATAAACTAATAAATATAGCTTTCACCTACTAAATTTAGTAATATTTCAACTTTTAACTCCTCCGCAACATTTTTCATTTCGAATACTTTTTTAAGCGAACTAAAAAATAAATTCCACGCTTCCGGTTTAGTCGTGACTGGCATGCTCAGAGTTCTAACACTTTTAATTAGAGATTCTAAAGAATTAGTATGGGATTTTTGTCCATCACCCCCTCCCCCCGAGTCAGAATTTTTATCATCAGATTAAATCTTCGCCATTTCTAACTGGGCTTTTAGGACTTCTAATTTTGTGCGTTCTAACTCTAGTGCAGTGTTTTGTTCTGTTTTCACATTTTCTTTTCAATTTTAAGCATATCGGCTTCACGTTTATCTTTTTCTATTCTATCTGATACCGAAGTAATTAAAAATTGTCTTATAAATTCAGTATCGTTAGCATATTGGCCGCTTCCCTCAATTAGTGTTTTCAAATCTATAATTCTGTGCTCAGTATCTACTTTTAAGCCTAATTCAGTTGCGACTACAACTAAATCCTCTTTTCTCAGCCCTTTAATGCTAAATATTTTTCTTTTTACTTTCAAACACTTTTATAATAACTTCTACATATAACATATATTCTCATCTTAAATAAATAAATCAAGCAATAAAAGTAATAATATAAATCGATTTCTTTTCTTTGATATGCTTAAATCAATCTCATATCTCATAATAATAAATTACATTCTATTTCCTTATTTACTAAATCATCTTCAAATATTATCTTCAATCAGATTATCTTCAATTAAAAATAAATAAACATGCATCTTACTATAACAGCTCTCGTTCTCGTAAATAGAGCGTGTAAACGCTCGAAATCCGCTAATAATCAGGTGTGTATTCCTTGGTAATATATCACTAGTTTTTTTTTCTTTCACAACACTAAATTAAGTTTATTTACAGAGTACACAAGGACGTTATAGATGACACCATTATATACAATTATGTACAGATTCTAAATTTCAATTTCCAGTGCGTAATACCTTCATACTACACTCGAAAACCTCCACTTCACTATATTATTAAATTACTAACTACTAAAATTATAATACTCCGGTGCTCGTAGCACCTGACACTTTCGTTTTATATATCAAATCTCTCGTCGGCCAAACATGCACGGCCTACGTCTACATTTTTCAAAAACCTCTTCCACACTGAAAAACAGTGTTTCCTCTTCCTCTCCGCGAGCCCACGCATCACGTGACTTTGGCGCCAGTAGAAGTTAAAAGAAAAATTATCCAGACATATCCAGACATCACAGCGTGATTTATATTTTACTGATAAAACAATAAGAAATGTAATGACAGAATACGATGTAAGTATGTAATGCAATTCGCATTCTTATAGGTGTTCACTATCTTTCGGTACATCGATTCTAGAATTATTAATATATAGCATTTGTATTATTAAAAAGTATAGTAAAAATATACAAGCTGTTTTTACTAACTGAACATATTTTGATAACAGAACACGTTCTCATCTTTGTAGCCCTGTTACATGGAGTAAAATATTACAATAATATTATCTATTACTCAATATGTTTAAAGTATTTTCTTTTACGTACAGTAACTCAATGTCTAATGATTACTGCTAAATGCACTACAGTCAATCTTTCTACAAGAAACAAGGTTCATGTTCCAGTTATTTTGGTAAGAAAAAGTGTTTCTAATAGGAACACAGCTATTGGCCAATATTCAAAATAAATGTATTTTATGAACTTTACATCAGATGTGCTTTGCTTTGCGTCAAATGAAATTAGCTGCATAGCTTGTATAGGCCATTTCTAAGAGTGAGACCGTTCTAATATTAATTACATTAGTTTATTTTTAATTGAATTCAGAATTAATTGGATGTTAATGATTCTTACATATTCCTTTTCTCGTAATATCTTTACATTTCATACATTACAAAGTAAGAACATTGGAAATTCTGTTAAAATATCTTCGATATTATACATTCGAATTATTATGATAAATGTCATTTTCAGGTGCAGGGTGCAACCTTTTAACTTATAAGAGTCAGGAGTGTCAGACTGGACATCGGTCAGGTGACTCAAATTTTAAAGCGTTGGCGTGCAATGCTAATAACCCAGGTCTGAATCATGGAATGGAGAATTTTTGACTCTGTTTTTGTTTACACTTTATATGAATTCTGAGTAAAACTTCAAGTAATTAAAAACGAATTTATTTTAATTATTCTTAAAATTATAAACTAAAATTTTGTCTATGACTGAATTGATATATATTCATTATTTTTGCCTAAACAAATGTTTTTTTTTTTTACAAAAGATATTAGTTGTAGTATGCACAATTACATCTTAATTCGTCTGATGTATTTTAGCTTACTTTGAATAACTTATCAATACCTTTATAACATTAGATATTTTGTTTTCAAAACTGTATTTGACTGAGTGTTCTATAGCTCAGAGATGTCATCTTCTAAATGTGGAAGAAGCATATCTAACATGATATTTAAAACACCAAATTATTTAATTTAAAAATATTATTTATTTATTTTCTCATTTCAAATAAATTTATTCACTTTTACTTTTTTACGATTTCAAAAAATATTTGTTATATGGTAACTTTTATTAAGTGTTTTTTAAGTGTTTACTTTTTTAATTATCTGTCTATAATTATATTTCAGCCAGATATATATATATTTTTAAATTATTGATTTATTGTATTTGTATAAAACAGCATAGGTTCTAAAATATTACTAATGCATTTGTAATTTTAAATAGTTTCTTTGTTCTAAAGAAACAAATTATCTATACAAGCATTAAAATTAAAATTATCAACGTCTTTAAGCAAAAGTTTTTGCATAGTATAGGGGAAACTAGGGAGGGTTGAACCACTTTTTACAATATGATTTTTTATTTTTTAAATATTGAACGTAGAATAAAGTTTTATATATCATTTTATTCGTTATACAATCAGTTATCGAAATAAAATTGCTACATAAGTGTAATATATAAGAAATTTTAAAAATGATTGGTATTAATCATTGGAAAATAATGTGTCAATGCTCCGCACATATGGGAGGGTCGACCCACTATATGGGATGCTTGACACACTTCGTTTTATATTCAAAAATATTTGTGAATATTAATAAAATCAGTTAAAAAAAGCAAAATAACTTTATGCTACATGCTTTAATTATTATAAAAAATTGTTTTTGAAAATATGATTCTTCAACAAACCTGTTTAGGCGGAATCATACGTCAGAGGAGAGAAATTTTGTTTTTAACAGGATTTTGTCTGACAAGGGGACCACCAAACATGATGCGCACATTTTTTGATAAATTTTAAGTATGTTGTAGGGGTCACACCCCTAATTATTCCTGTGAAAGGTTTCCTTCAAATGGGCCTTAGTTTTTAAGAAATCGGGGGTCAAAGTTCAGCATACTTTTTAAATACCCATTTATTGCTGTTCTGAACGCGTACTTGGTGGCGTCGAGGTAAAGCGCAAATACGCTATACTGCAGACAGCGAGTTCGGACCCAGCTTGTACCTCCTTTTTTTTTTATTAATGTTATGTGAATTAGGAATTAGGCAGGTTTGAAGTTTTTTAATTTCCTAATTAATTACATTTACATTTTCGCAATTTTAATGAAAATTTATGTTTTTTCTGCAATTTTTAAGCTAAGATTTCTATAGACCAAAATTAATCTAATTTATGTCTAGAATTTTTGTTGAATTGTTTTTATTAAATGTATTGGTACTTTTCGGTTAGCCGGGCGCCAGTGTTACATATACATATATATATATACACATATATGTACACATACACACATATATATACACACATATGTATATATATATGTATGTATATATATGTATATTCATGTATATTCATATATATATATATATATATATATATATATATATATATATATATATATATATGTATATATATATGTATATACATGTATATATATATATAATGATTTCTACCATGTAGTTATCTGATACTTATTTTAGGATTCCATTAATTTTTTCATTCCTATCATTGCAAAGATTTATTTAATGTTTTTTAATTCATAATATTTGATGGTGGTAGGTTATGTTTAATTAATGGTTATATATTAGCATTCAAATTACTATGATGCATTTGCGCAAGTAATTATGTATGTATGCTTTTTACGATGTTTTTAAATATATCTTTTCATTTTGAATGTCAACAATTCATTTTGAAGTATTTTTCCTTATGGTATCTTATATATATTTATATATATTCCCAGGTCGCTAAATGATTTAGCAATCTTTTAAATATTATACGCTTAGATCATTGCTGCAATAGCGCACTATCTATGTGTATTATCAATATGATTTCTACCATGTAGTTATCTGATAACTATTTTAGGATTCCATTAATTTTTTCATTCCTATCATTGTAAAGATTTATTTAATGTTTTTTTTAATTCATAATATTTGATGGTGGTAGGTTATGTTTAATTAATGGTTATATATTAGCATTCAAATTACTATGATGCATTTGCGCAAGTAATTATGAATGTATGCTTTTTACGATGTTTTTAAATATATCTTTTCATTTTGAATGCAACAATTCATTTTGAAGTATTTTTCCTTATGGTATCTTATATATATTTATATATATTCCCAGGTCGCTAAATGATTTAGCAATCTTTTAAATATTATACGCTTATATCATTGCTGCAATAGCGCACTATCTATGTGTATTATCAATATGATTTCTACCATGTAGTTATCTGATACCTATTTTAGGATTCCATTAATTTTTTCATTCCTATCATTGTAAAGATTTATTTAATGTTTTTTTAATTCATAATATTTGATGGTGGTAGGTTATGTTTAATTAATGGTTATATATTAGCATTCAAATTACTATGATGCATTTGCGCAAGTAATTATGAATGTATGCTTTTTACGATGTTTTTAAATATATCTTTTCATTTTGAATGTCAACAATTCATTTTGAAGTATTTTTCCTTATGGTATCTTATATATATTTATATATATTCCCAGGTCGCTAAATGATTTAGCAATCTTTTAAATATTATACGCTTAGATCATTGCTGCAATAGCGCACTATCTATGTGTATTATCAATATGATTTCTACCATGTAGTTATCTGATACCTATTTTAGGATTCAATTAATTTTTTCATTCCTATCATTGTAAAGATTTATTTAATGTTTTTTTAATTCATAATATTTGATGGTGGTAGGTTATGTTTAATTAATGGTTATATATTAGCATTCAAATTACTATGATGCATTTGCGCAAGTAATTATGAATGTATGCTTTTTACGATGTTTTTAAATATATCTTTTCATTTTGAATGTCAACAATTCATTTTGAAGTATTTTTCCTTATGGTATCTTATATATATTTATATATATTCCCAGGTCGCTAAATGATTTAGCAATCTTTTAAATATTATACGCTTAGATCATTGCTGCAATAGCGCACTATCTATGTGTATTATCAATATGATTTCTACCATGTAGTTATCTGATACCTATTTTAGGATTCCATTAATTTTTTCATTCCTATCATTGTAAAGATTTATTTAATGTTTTTTTAATTCATAATATTTGATGGTGGTAGGTTATGTTTAATTAATGGTTATATATTAGCATTCAAATTACTATGATGCATTTGCGCAAGTAATTATGAATGTATGCTTTTTACGATGTTTTTAAATATATCTTTTCATTTTGAATGTCAACAATTCATTTTGAAGTATTTTTCCTTATGGTATCTTATATATATTTATATATATTCCCAGGTCGCTAAATGATTTAGCAATCTTTTAAATATTATACGCTTAGATCATTGCTGCAATAGCGCACTATCTATGTGTATTATCAATATGATTTCTACCATGTAGTTATCTGATACCTATTTTAGGATTCCATTAATTTTTTCATTCCTATCATTGTAAAGATTTATTTAATGTTTTTTTAATTCATAATATTTGATGGTGGTAGGTTATGTTTAATTAATGGTTATATATTAGCATTCAAATTACTATGATGCATTTGCGCAAGTAATTATGAATGTATACTTTTTACGATGTTTTTAAATATATCTTTTCATTTTGAATGTCAACAATTCATTTTGAAGTATTTTTCCTTATGGTATCTTATATATATTTATATATATTCCCAGGTCGCTAAATGATTTAGCAATCTTTTAAATATTATACGCTTAGATCATTGCTGCAATAGCGCACTATCTATGTGTATTATCAATATGATTTCTACCATGTAGTTATCTGATACCTATTTTAGGATTCCATTAATTTTTTCATTCCTATCATTGTAAAGATTTATTTAATGTTTTTTTAATTCATAATATTTGATGGTGGTAGGTTATGTTTAATTAATGGTTATATATTAGCATTCAAATTACTATGATGCATTTGCGCAAGTAATTATGAATGTATGCTTTTTACGATGTTTTTAAATATATCTTTTCATTTTGAATGTCAACAATTCATTTTGAAGTATTTTTCCTTATGGTATCTTATATATATTTATATATATTCCCAGGTCGCTAAATGATTTAGCAATCTTTTAAATATTATACGCTTAGATCATTGCTGCAATAGCGCACTATCTATGTGTATTATCAATATGATTTCTACCATGTAGTTATCTGATACCTATTTTAGGATTCCATTAATTTTTTCATTCCTATCATTGTAAAGATTTATTTAATGTTTTTTTAATTCATAATATTTGATGGTGGTAGGTTATGTTTAATTAATGGTTATATATTAGCATTCAAATTACTATGATGCATTTGCGCAAGTAATTATGAATGTATGCTTTTTACGATGTTTTTAAATATATCTTTTCATTTTGAATGTCAACAATTCATTTTGAAGTATTTTTCCTTATGGTATCTTATATATATTTATATATATTCCCAGGTCGCTAAATGATTTAGCAATCTTTTAAATATTATACGCTTAGATCATTGCTGCAATAGCGCACTATCTATGTGTATTATCAATATGATTTCTACCATGTAGTTATCTGATACCTATTTTAGGATTCAATTAATTTTTTCATTCCTATCATTGTAAAGATTTATTTAATGTTTTTTTAATTCATAATATTTGATGGTGGTAGGTTATGTTTAATTAATGGTTATATATTAGCATTCAAATTACTATGATGCATTTGCGCAAGTAATTATGAATGTATGCTTTTTACGATGTTTTTAAATATATCTTTTCATTTTGAATGTCAACAATTCATTTTGAAGTATTTTTCCTTATGGTATCTTATATATATTTATATATATTCCCAGGTCGCTAAATGATTTAGCAATCTTTTAAATATTATACGCTTAGATCATTGCTGCAATAGCGCACTATCTATGTGTATTATCAATATGATTTCTACCATGTAGTTATCTGATACCTATTTTAGGATTCCATTAATTTTTTCATTCCTATCATTGTAAAGATTTATTTAATGTTTTTTTAATTCATAATATTTGATGGTGGTAGGTTATGTTTAATTAATGGTTATATATTAGCATTCAAATTACTATGATGCATTTGCGCAAGTAATTATGAATGTATGCTTTTTACGATGTTTTTAAATATATCTTTTCATTTTGAATGTCAACAATTCATTTTGAAGTATTTTTCCTTATGGTATCTTATATATATTTATATATATTCCCAGGTCGCTAAATGATTTAGCAATCTTTTAAATATTATACGCTTAGATCATTGCTGCAATAGCGCACTATCTATGTGTATTATCAATATGATTTCTACCATGTAGTTATCTGATACCTATTTTAGGATTCCATTAATTTTTTCATTCCTATCATTGTAAAGATTTATTTAATGTTTTTTTAATTCATAATATTTGATGGTGGTAGGTTATGTTTAATTAATGGTTATATATTAGCATTCAAATTACTATGATGCATTTGCGCAAGTAATTATGAATGTATACTTTTTACGATGTTTTTAAATATATCTTTTCATTTTGAATGTCAACAATTCATTTTGAAGTATTTTTCCTTATGGTATCTTATATATATTTATATATATTCCCAGGTCGCTAAATGATTTAGCAATCTTTTAAATATTATACGCTTAGATCATTGCTGCAATAGCGCACTATCTATGTGTATTATCAATATGATTTCTACCATGTAGTTATCTGATACCTATTTTAGGATTCCATTAATTTTTTCATTCCTATCATTGTAAAGATTTATTTAATGTTTTTTTAATTCATAATATTTGATGGTGGTAGGTTATGTTTAATTAATGGTTATATATTAGCATTCAAATTACTATGATGCATTTGCGCAAGTAATTATGAATGTATGCTTTTTACGATGTTTTTAAATATATCTTTTCATTTTGAATGTCAACAATTCATTTTGAAGTATTTTTCCTTATGGTATCTTATATATATCTGGGAGCACGGCAGTGCGTCCGCCAAGTTCGCACAAGCCGTAAGCTACCTTTTCCTGAACCATTTTGGCATACTTTTCACCCCCTCATAACGTCGTTTTAGGGAGAGATATAGAAATTTTTCTTTTATGCACATGTTCGTATGATTAAACTGAACTAAGGTTCCACGATTTCATGTTTCTATATTTAGTAGTTTTCGAAATATTAAATTCCGAAAAAGCGCTTTTTTGTCACTGACTCACTTCGCATCATCAAATAACTAATGTACTTCTAAAAGTCGTAGAATCTTGAAATTTCACAAGCAAGTCGGGTTTGTACCACAATTAACCAGAAAAATCTGAAAACACAGAATTTCCGCCTCTAAACCCCTCAAACAGGTGGTGTTGATTTGGCCGTAAACAGTTCCTTAACACATTCAATTGTGCCAATGTTGGTCGCCAAAACTCGATTACAGAGTTTTGAAGGGAGGCGCGTGATTTCAAGCAGAATAACATTTTATACTATATATGCTTTTCCAAAGATGTTTGTTAACCCCCTCACTGACAAGCCCGTGTTAATACGTTCACTAAGCTCCAGGTTTCACTGCAATACAAGTAATATTTAAAGTAATATAATTCTATTGATTTAATGTATTTTTAATACATTGAACAATGATTAATACTTCCAAGGATTGCATTCATATTCGTTATTTTTTTTTTTTTTTTATAAAATGTTCAAAGAATCATTTTTTTTAGCATTTAAAACAAAATGCAGAGAAAACAACATTACAATTTTGCCCTTTTCCAAGACAGTCGGAGGGTTAAATAGAAAAAATGAATATACCTAAAAAATTTTATTAGTATAGGTTATGATATATTTACGATATTAAAACAATAATACATTTAACAAAATATAACCGCAGTTCGGTACGTCTGCGATATAGTAGCCTTGGCGAAATAGAGAAAATAGCCTTGACGAGAAAATAAATTTGATAATAACGTATTTTCTGGCAACCTATTTACTGTGTCATATACACAAGCAATTTTTTCCATGTGTATACAATTTATTTAATCTAAGGAACCCGTTTATTTATTTTTATATACCAACATAAATAATTTGTATATAAAAAATAATATTTTATACATGTATAAATAAAATGTTTACATGCATATAAATACATATGTAAAGAGCATAAAACTTCATCAGATTTGTTTTCATAGTTGTTTATATCATTTGGCAGCATATCTCAGTTTCTGAAGTCAAGAATTGCGCCAAGATTTAAAAAAAAATGCCAAGGTCCCTATAGTGGAAAAATATCCTAATTCCATATGAAAGTTTAAAAATCTCCTTTTAATTAAATGAAATGTGTAACTAATAAACTGTCTTTAACGATGAGTGACAGATGCGGCGTCCGAAGTCCGCTGCTAACGTTATTATATTGTATTATTAGCCTACTTACTGTTAATTTATTGTTAATTTTAAACCTGTAAAAGAAAGATTATAGTTATAGATAAAATATGTTGGTCGCCAAAACCCGATTACAGAAAATTAGCCTGAGTTATAAAGGTGTTAAATAATTTCAAGCTGAATGAATTTTTATATGCTTTTACAAAAATCTTAATAAGGCAAATCTTTCAGTTTATCTGTCCATCTTACTATCTTTTACATCCTTAAAACAAATTTTATTAAAGACCGGGAGGCGTCTGCACAGATCATCACCCCATCGAGTTGACGTCTGAAATTTTAGGATTAGTTAAAATCGATTAGCGTATTGAAATGTAACTCGCCTGCCAAGCCATATCTTTGTGGAAACCATCTACAGACCCGATTTTACCGGTTAATTGGTGGATTTTCCATTGTGTTTTCCTGCACCCACTCCTCCATGTTTCCATACTTTTGGATGCAGGAAAATACAATAGTAAACCTATCAGTCAACCACTAAAATTCCAGTCAACCACTTTCTACCAAGATATGACTTAACAGGCTAGTTGCATTTTAATATGCTAATCTAGTTTTAACTAATCCTAAAATTTCAGGTGTAAACTCGATGAGATGATGGTGTGTGCAGATGCCTCCCGGTCTGTTATAAATGTCGGAATCAATCTCAATAGCACTATGGTCAATCTGGCAAATATCCGTACTATTTATGGAACACTATTCCGTTAAGTGCGCTTTAGTGATGTTATGAACTTTATGCATATGCATCATACATATTATACATATGCATATAATACGCAATACATTTGCATCATACATATTATAAGTATGTGTATAATACATAATATATATGCATCATTATGATGTCAGAATAAAGAAAACATTTTTGTCGCCGAATTTGAGAATTGACATGATATATTACCAAGTTTGGCGATACTTCGCTAAATGTCGCCAAGCTTTGCGAGTATTTGACGCGAGTGGCTATTTTTCAATGAGTTAATTATTAATGCGAGCCATCTATTTATATTTTTCCGCATATCATCTGAATAGTTATATTGTATAACGTACGAATATTTCCAAAGTGCCAATAGTTTCGTCAATGCACAAAACCTCTGCTATTGTTATTATATTGTACTGTTATTACACTTACTGTGACTATGTTGTTAATATTTACACCGCTAAAACGTCTGTATTATATAAAGAGAATTTACGGAACTATTAAAGCACCGAAACTGCCAGTTCTCCTTATGATTATTATAATTCTATAATATATAACCTGTTAATCGATATGTACGTTAGAATGAATCTTCCATAATCCGGTTCCTCGCATTTTAGTTTTCAGGTTTCGAATAAAATTAGCTAAAATCTTAAAACCATGGCACATTATTGGTTAATTCTTCAACACGATCAGATAAGAAGAATGATAGATTTTCAAATGGATCATGGCTGTGAGCCCGTAGACCTTCTATTCTTCCATAATCGAGTCTATTGAAAAGGTTAACGTGAAACAAAAAGATATTAGCATCGATATGGTTTAATGTAAATGCAGATATTGTCAAAGGATTTCATAAGAACCATTTCACTTGTACCCAATCGTATCAGTTAAAATACAACAATTGGCAGTGATTCCAACTAGAAAAGATTTCTTAATAGGATTAAAAATTTCCGCATTAGAGAACGAATCGTAACTGATAAGGAAACATGCATAAGTGAGTTAAGAGATATTTGTCACGAATGATAAAATACATAACAACACAAAATATATGATGTGCTTCCATGATCGTAAAGAGCTCTATCAAAAGCTTCCGACTTGGCGAAAGAATGGACAAGTAAATTAAATTATGAATAACAGTAACATGATGCAACGTTTAATATGCAATTAATAGAGTAAATACTGCTTGCTAGAGGAGGCTAGTACTTTAATTTTAAAAGAAATAAAGTATAAATTTGTAAAGCTCAATAAAATAAATTTAGGTATTTTTTCATTAGCCGGGCGCAAGTGGCAAATCGCCAAATACTGCTCCCAACTCCATTGTTCATATTGCATTCATTTCATTTAAAAATATAAACTTTTCCGTCATCTCATTCAAATTAGATGCATTTCCCTCATTTTATTTAATAGAATATTTAACATAGAAATAAATAAATGAATAAATAAGAAATAATAACATAAACCAAAATATTTTATTGGAAAATCAAAGCATTATTTCTAATTTTTTACATGTGAAAAATGAAAACTGCTATTGCCGAAAAAACAAAATGCTAATGAGGAGATTTGCTTCCGGCTAACATAAAAGTACCGAAATTTAAGTTTTTTTATATATTAATATAGTTTAGAAAAACAAACTTGAAAAAACATGCAAAAAGTAGTGATATCCCAACAAAAAGTTTTCGGTAAAAAAAAAAAAAAAAAAGCGCCAAGTTCTCCTTAATGTTTCGGCCAGAAAAAGTAGTGATATCTGAAGTTCGCAGAAGTTAAAAGCCAAACATCCCAAATCTTTCATTGAAAATGGCTTCCTGCGACTTGGCCGTTAATGCCTTCGAGAGGGTTTTTTCAAATTTTAAAGTTATGTACAAATGAGCTACATGCCAACAACATTTTTTGATTATTTTAGGCATTTTGTGGCACAAAGTACAGAAATAAAATGCACATTTAAAAAATGCATTTAAACCACTTCAGTCTATTTAAATGCTTAGAAGTTAAAAATAACAAAACACTTGTATTCAGAAGATAATATCCCTAATTGCTAAAACATAATTACTATCAGCTTTTAACAGTTTATAAATCGAATACCTCTTAATGTCTGCAAACAAACTATAATAAATGTTCAAACGAATAGAATCTCTTTCGTCAATACACAAGATTTCAATATTATACAATAAAATATAATATAACATATTGTGAGATTTGAAGTAAGTAAATTTTGTTTTATTTCTTGGGTTTTACGTTAATGACTTTAGCTTTAGATCGTACAAAATGGCAATTAAACCACAAGTTGACTAAATGATCTGTAATTAAAAATAATGTTTGTTGTAACTGAATGGTATTTATCAGAAATCTTTTACTTATAATGTCTTTATGTGAATTTGCCTCTTTGCATTTTAATGTTACTTTTAATATTTAAATAATTCATAAATGCGTAATTTCTAATCATTAATTTTCAAATGCTGTAGAAGGCATTAACGGCCAAGTCGCAGGAAGCCATTTTCAATGAAAGATTTGGGATGTTTGGCTTTTAACTTCTGCGAACTTCAGATATCACTACTTTTTCTGGCCGAAACATTAAGGAGAACTTGGCGCTTTTTTTTTTTTTTTTTTACCGAAAACTTTTTGTTGGGTTTATATATATTCGCAGGTCGCTAAATGATTTAGCAGTCTTTTAAATAGTATACGCTTAGATCATTGCTGCAATAGCGCACTATCTATGTGTATTATCAATATGATTTCTACCATGTAGTTATCTGATACCTATTTTAGGATTCCATTACTTTTTTCATTCCTATCATTGCAAAGATTTATTTAATGTTTTTTAATTCATAATATTTGATGGTGGTAGGTTACGTTTAATTAATGGTTATATATATATATATATATATATATATATATATATATATACAACACTGGCGCCGGGCTACCCAAAAAGTACACATTTATTATTATTTACATTTTTATAATTTAAGAGCTGATCTATAATAATTATATACGTATATTTTGTTTACTTTACGGAATTTTATAATTTTTACCATAATTTATACAAAATATTTTCATGTCGAATAAACGTATTTACCATTAGATAATTTCAATACCATATTTACAAGAGTAATAAAAAGTAAAAGTAGTAACAATTATATGTAATTTTTTACCAGTTGTATAAATTTTTAATGCCCTCCAAATACCTTTATCTGTAAAGTTCGAACTGAACACAATTTTTTATTTGCACAAATAAAAAATGACAGATTAAATTTAAAATATTTTTTCATTCAATTATAAATATTGTTGACGTCATTCTTAAATATTCAGCTGGAAATGCAATAATGAGAGATATTTATTCTATAAATAAAAAATATTTTTTAAAAAATCGTCTGCTGTGCTTTCGCAGTAATATCAGAAGAAATAAAATTTTCGTTTTATTGATCTCGTTCAGCTATTTAATGAGATTAAAAAATTATTTAAAGAATATATATTATGTTAGTTTGTGCGTTCTACCAATATTGTTAAAAAAATCATGCAAAGAAACTGTTTTTATAGTCATTTTTTAATGCTGTTTTATGTTTTGAATATTATTATGATATGTATCACCCGATTAATTGCATATTTACTAAATTAATAATGGCGATGTCAGTAATGATCAACATTTCATTAGTTAACATATTGCATTCGTTATATTTAGAACAAATGAAATATTGAAAGTGTATATTATTTTGTTAATTTTTTGCTAGTCAATTATTATATATATATACATATATATAAAATGCAAGAAAAAAAAATATTATGCCAAGTGTGATAAATAACAAAATATACATAAATGTAAACAGCAAAAGTAAGTTTTAACAAGTTGGAAATTGCTCGTCAAACGTGGCAAATGAGGTGCGTTCGTACTATAACTAGTTTTATAATTATTTTTTGCACCCCATATTGTACTGAATGTATAATTTTTTGCACTTCATAAAGCGCATAGTCTGATACATCATTAAAATGCACTTCCAATATTTTTTTCCCATTCCCCGTAATGTAACGGAACACTTTTGACTGTCCCTGTAATTAAACTATGCATCCGATTTTCCTAAAATTTGAAAGGGCTCGACAAAATTTTGCAACAGTTATATCTTTAAAATTTCAGATCATTCGGAAGGCTCTAATATCATTAAAATCCACTTGCAATAATTTTTCCCATTGGCCGTAATGTAAAGAAAAACTTTTGACTGTCCCTGTAATTAAACTATACATCCGATTTTTCTAAAATTTGAAAGGGCTCGACAAAATTTTGCAACAGTTATATCTTTAAAATTTCAGATCATTCGGAAGGCTCTCATATCATTAAAATGCACTTGCAATAATTTTTCCCATTGGCCGTAATGTAAAGAAAAACTTTTGACTGTCCCTGTAATTAAACTATACATCCGATTTTCCTAAAATTTGAAAGGGCTCGACAAAATTTTACAACGGTTATATCTTTAAAATTTCAGATCATTCGGAAGGCTGTAATATCATTAAAATGCACTTGCAATAATTTTTCCCATTGGCCGTAATGTAAAGAAAAACTTTTGACTGTCCCTGTAATTAAACTATACATCCGATTTTTCTAAAATTTGAAAGGGCTCGACAAAATTTTACAACAGTTATATCTTTAAAATTTCAGATCATTCGGAAGGCTGTAATATCATTAAAATGCACTTGCAATAATTTTTCCCATTGGCCGTAATGTAAAGAAAAACTTTTGACTGTCCCTGTAATTAAACTATACATCCGATTTTTCTAAAATTTGAAAGGGCTCGACAAAATTTTGCAACAGTTATATCTTTAAAATTTCAGATCATTCGGAAGGCTCTCATATCATTAAAATGCACTTGCAATAATTTTTCCCATTGGCCGTAATGTAAAGAAAAACTTTTGACTGTCCCTGTAATTAAACTATACATCCGATTTTCATAAAATTTGAAATGGCTCGACAAAATTTTGCAACAATCATATATTTGAAATTTCAGACCATTCGGTTGGGTAGTTTTTGCTCTGTTACATGCGGACAGACGGACGGACGGACAGACGGACAGACGGACGGACAGACGGACAGACGGACGGACAGACGGACGGACTGAACGACGACTATAGGTGCTACGTATTTATATAATTACGAACGCACCTAAAAAGATGATATAGCTATATATAAATTAGTTTAATAATATAAATTTTCTTTAAAAAAATCGAAAATGTAAATGTAATTTAATAGGAAAATATCAAAAAGTTCAAAGCTGCCTAATTCCTAATTCACATAAAATTAGTAACATGTCAAAAATATAATATTAATTAAAAAAAATGGAGGCACAAGCCGGGTCCGAACCCGCTATCTGCGACACAGCATATTTGCGCGTTACCTCGACTCCACCGAGTACGCACTCGAAAGAGCAATAAATAGGTATTTGAAAAGTATGCTGAAATTTGACCCCCAATTTCTTAAAAACTGAGGCCCATTTGAAGGAAACCTTTCACCGGAATAATTAGAGGTGTGACCCCTACAACATACTTAAAAATTATCAAAAACTGTGCGCATCATGTTTGGTGGTCCCCTTGTGAGTAGGTATAATTGTACAGCAGAAAAAATGAAATTTTAACATTTAAGACAGTATTCCTATTGAGACGGTTTCCGTTTCTATAAGGTTTCATGCTATTACGTCCGGATTTAATAGCCACAATTCCGCTTTGTTTTGTCTCCTTGCCCTACTTTTTGTGACATTCGACCTGACAACTCTAGTTGTCACATAGTTTGACTTAATCTCACACTATTCATTATGTTGATATTTGTTTACATACCTTCCGGAAGTTTTTCGATCCATGCTTTGTCCTTTTGCAGCCGCATGAGTACATTACTTATAATTAACATCTTTTACCCTTTTCAGAGGCAAAGTATTTTAAGTACTAAAACATTGACATAAATGATTGGCACCGGAATATACGAACAAATTTATTTTGAAATATAAAAAATGCTATATCTCGTATATATATTAAATTGAAAAGATTTTAGCTAAATTCTGGTGCCATTGTGGTGTTCGCGAATTAAAATAAAGTGGTTTCATAAACATACCACTGGAAACGGTTAAGACGGCTAGTTTCTATCAACTTTCGTATCTACATTTTATTAATTTTTTTTCATTCAGTGCAAATATCAATTTTTTACATGTTACTTTAATCAGTTTTAAACGTTTTCTTTTCCATCACCCCATTTTACTGTACCTTTGCAGAATAAATTTACATTCAATTTTATACATAGCCATTAATCTTTCATTATGCACAGTGTATAATAAAACGATCTCCAAAACCCCTTAATTAACACATTGCCGAGGGCAATTTTTATCAAATCTAAATTTTAAAACAGTAGAAGTTCCTCCCTGTTCTGAAATTCTTTAGTAAATTGGTGTTCTAGATAGGTTTCCAAGTTTAAGCATCGGTAAGTATCTTTCAATGAACGAATTTATTATAAAATGTCTTATAATCTAAAAAAATATGGACAACATGATATAAATGCATTTTCTGTAAAGTAGAAGCCGGGCCCTTAGTCAATGATGTATTTTGGATGAAAACGAGAATTCTCGTTTCCCGTCGTGAATGTGCTAAGGGAGCCTTGAACATCTGGTCAACCGTCCCTCACATTGACTGGGTCAAGCCTCCCCACATAGCCTTTTCTAAAGACTAGCACATTGTTATGTTAAGCCTAACTTATTGTATAATCTTTATGCCTGGAATGAGAGCTCGATATTTTGGCATTACTTAAAACCTACTTACTTAAATTTCTGTAGTATATTTTATCTGAAAAAAGCTAACAAAATATTTCTAAAAAGCACAACTTTTAGGTGTAAAACACCTCACAAATGATTTTTTCCACATATATTTCGATTATCTGTAAGAAAAGGAGACCATTGTTTGAGCATTTCGGTAGCTTTGTTTGACATATATTTATAAAACTCTGAAATTCTTTTAAATATCAAAACAGATGGGTCGGCCAAGCCTCCTGTATGGTCAACCCTCCCTAGTCTCCCCTATAATACACTATATGGCCAAAGGTGACAGGTTACTTGCGATTTTTGACGTTTTGTTAAATATCTATAAAAATACATGAGGAATTAACCTGAAACTGCACGTGTGTAAACAGTATAGTATTGGTCATATATTTGCGCGAAGATTTATTCCCGAAACCCCATAGGTAACCGTCACAAAATTGAAAAAGAACAAATATCTTTTGGATAACCTTGTAAAAACTAATGGAGCAAAAACGTTTAAACTCGAGATTATTAATAAGTGGCTTAATGTAATATATAGGGTTCATTTTTATGAGGATAGCATCTATACTCGTAGAGAAATGAAGTTTTTACAAAAACAGTCCCAAATTTCGCCAAGTTTTTTGCTTATAATTTGCAGAGTCCTTAATATAAAAAAAAAGTTATTTTCAGAAAACATGATGAACAACGTTGTACACAATACTCTGCAGACAGAATTAAAAAATAATAAAAATTGTATGTAAAATGAGCAGGTTTACTAAAAAATGTTTCACTGCGCATGCAATGAAAATATAATATGCATAATGTGTTAGCAAAATGTATAGAGCAACTTTTGCAAAAATCTCAAAAACATACTTTGAAAAGTCTGTTAATAATCGTCTATAGAATAAGCTCAAAATCCGTTGTTCCCAAAATGAAGCAAAAATATGGGGTGTTTTATCCAAATACAGTAGTACCAAATATTGTGTATGCTAAATTGGCACTAATCAATGGATATATGGATACAACCCCTTATGTTTTTGCTTCATTTTGGGAACAACGGATTTTGAGCTTATTCTATAAACGATTATAATCAGGCTTTTGAAACTATGTTTTTGAGACTTTTACAAAAGTTGCTCTATGTATTTAGCTAACACATTATGAGCATTATATTTTGATTGCATTAGCGCATGCGCAGTGAGATATTTTTTAGTAAACGTGTTCATTTTCCATCCAATTTTTATTATTTATTCATTCTGGCTGCAGAGTATTGTTTACAATGTTGTTCGTCATATTGTCTGAAAAGAACTTTTTTTTATCAAGAATTCTGCAAATTATAAGCAAAAAACTTGGCGAAATTTGGGACTGTTTTTATAAAAACTTCATTTCTCTACGAGTATAGATGCTATCCTCAGAAAAATGAACCCTATATATTACAATAAGCCACATATTAATAATCTCGAGATTAAACGCTTTTGCTGCATTAGTTTTTACAGGTTTGTCCAAAAGATATTCGTTCTTTTTCAATTTGTTGACGCCCCCTATGGGATTTTGGGAAAAAATCTTCGCGGAAATATATGACCTATACTATACTGTTTAGACACCTGCAGTTTCAGGTTAATTCCTCATGTATATTTCTAGATATTTAACAAAACGTCAAAAATCGCAAGTGACCGGTCACCTTTGGCCATATAGTGTTTATTTTCACGTATTATATACGTAAAAAATGTGTATATGTAAATAAAAAAAAGTTTTACCCAAAGACGAAAGGGAGCTTTACACAAATAAAGTGTAACGAGAAACTGATAATTCAAAAAATATAATGCATGCATATTATCTGTACATTTGTTTTATTACTATTGTTTTTACTATTTATACTAATTTATATATAAGAAACTGTTCATCATTAAATATAGAGCAGTTTCGATGGGCTAAAAAATACATTTTACATGTAGAACGCCTTTAATCTGAATCAAGATATAGATAAAATATTTTTATGAATATATTATTTTCTTTTATGGAATATTTTATAATCTACATTACTCGAAAGGAAAAAAAGTGTATTTAAAAAAAAAAAAATGCTTGAAGTGAATGAAACATTTAAGGATATGATGGTAGTATTTTTCTCTTGAGATGTTTGATCCTATTTAGCTCAAAAAAATTTATCATTGAGCTTTCTTTAAAATCTAGAAAGTGTATGAAAATAAATATGTCAGGCACATGGGAGAATGATTCATTCGGTTAACCAACTTTCCTCAATCTGGGATTTATAGCTTTCTGTAACTGAATGAAAAATATCTTTCGTGAATTTGAATTCTGTCGAAAAAACATGCGATATTTATGAAAATAGATGTTTGTAGGTTTTAGCAGAATAAATCATATACTAGTTTACTTTTTTTTTTAAGAAGATGAACAATAAATATCAACTTCTATTTTTGAAAAGGTTATTTCGCTTAATGTGATTATATAAGGAAATGAAGGAAAATTAATCCTTCGCGATTTATACAGAATGCTACAAGATGATACAAAAAATAAAATAAATAATAATACAACAATTTGAAAATTATAAAACTGTGTTCCGTGTGAAAGTAGCCATTTTTGAACATTAACACGATCATATATTTTCAGAAGGGACTAGTTTTACAGTTTAAAAAAACTGTAAAATAGATTAATATAAATTATTACATGGCTACTGTATTCATTGAATCCTCTAAAAATAAAACTCCGTGCCTAATTTTTGACATAATTGCGTCGTCATTTTAAATGTGTGCAACTAGAATGAAAAAAATAAAGCAAAATATTTTTTCAAAAGCAGAACATTCATTTTATAGAAGTGCAAAAAAGTACATTATGGAAGTTCAAATACGGTCGGCGAAAATATGGTAACACATTATTTAGTAGTTAACAAAATTTTGGTACCTTGGCGAAACCTGTATTATCGTTGAAATATTTGCCAAATCGTGTATAAAAGAAAAATGCAATGCCTGTTGGACAAAAAATGCGCAAATGTTTTTGAAGCATTCATATGCTGAAGATAATATCTAATGACATGTACAAATTATTTCAATTTTATGTACAAAATCGATTATTTTGTTTCCGAAATTAATAGATATAGTTGGTTTTCAATAATAATTGTATTTATGGGCTATTCATATGGACTATTTTCAAGGGGATTCGCTGTACTGCAAATCTTTAATAATTAACACAACAGGCTCTGAGATTGTTAATTTTTACACGAATGTTTCACAGACATTGTCATTTTATAGGATGACTTTGCAGATGTGTGCAAATTTATTTGATATGCAAAATTAAGGGGAAAACGTCAGTGTTAAAGCATTTGATGATTATTTTCTGGTTATAAATCATTTGAAAATTTCTTCTTTGATTCTCTTATAATGAAAATATAAGTAACAAAATTCGGATGGATATAAATTTAAATATATAATTGAAGTCTCAATTTAAGTCGATAAATTTAGGAAGAACTTTCATCATCTTTGTACATAAAAACATATGTTTAGAAATTCGATACATCTGCCTTACAGCTCCATTACAGATGTATTTAATTATAAATGTCAACAAAATTATAAAAAATGCATATATTTTATTCTTTTTTATTTGTTTTCATGAAATATTTCTCAAATAGCTTTGCAGTCAGAAAGTTTTTAATATTTAGTAATATTTTTTATTGAATAATTTCTTCAACTTTTTTAATCTAAAGATATTACTTTTTCACTTTCACGCTTAGCAAAGTCATTAAAATTTCAACAATTTCCTACATAAAATGTCATAATATTTCTTCTACACTGTTAAAAGTTTTTTGGTGAAATTACAGAGAATCTACTGGTAATCCATTATCTTATGTCTTATGTAAAATTACACAGATTAGAAAAACAGAAATTCTGTAAAATAATTTATTGAAGTTTTTCGGTAAATTTACAGTAAGTTAACATCGTTAAAAATACACAATAAAAATAATTTAACATAGTATTTGAAATTAGTGAATTTTAGAACTTTGAAGGATCACAATTTTTTAAGTAAATTTGAACTGCTGCACCATTTACTTCAATTTTTTACACAATTTGTTTCTAGCCGGACTGGGCTTTGAGCACGAGATCTCTGGGCAAGAGAAAAACACCTTACTGAGTGCGCCATAAGAGCTGCTGCTGCCGTGTACAAAGAATGCCTTTTAGGGGAGAGTAGCCGAATTTGGACCGCTTCACATATTTTCAAGTGTAACTCACTTAATTTTTGGAATATCTTCAAAAGATCATTACACAGGTTCAATCTATTCATCTACTAACTAAATAAATATTTAGATCAATTTCCTTTTGAAAATCTTAAATTTTATTTTAATTTGAAAAAATTGTCAAAAGTGGTCCAAATTCAGCAACTGGTCGCCTAAGTTTGACTCCCAGTCTCCTAAATTGGACCAAATAATATCAGGTTGTTTTAATGACTAGGGAATATAAATAATTTTATTAAAAGCAAAGTTTGCGATTAATGAAACAATAAAACAAAATAACAGCAATGAAATGTAATGAAATCAAATATCTGAAAATAAGAGTAATTGTTTTAAATCAAAATGTATTCAAAATATAGTTTTGGATATTAGAGTTTTAGTTTTGTAAAGGTTATGTCAAGATTTTCATCCAAACGTAGATGATGAGCATATATTTGATCTATCACTTTAAATATTTTCAGACGCGTAACAAAATAATATCTCACATTATAAATTCAAACCTAAGAATAGAACTTGCTTTTTATTCATAACTAGCAGAACTACGCGGCTTCGCCCGTGTCAATTATAAGAGACCTTTCAAGTAAAATAATAAGTTAAAATGAACTACTATAGTAATCACAATAACTGGGATTTGTGCATTCCCGTCCACAAATCATTAACATGACAATTAAAAAACATACGTTATTGTCTCGCCACCATAATAAAATGTATGAACTTTAATATCACAATGCCCGTTTCCTTCAGCTGGTGTAACAGAAAAATTTCTAATTTTCTGACAATACGAAAAACAAATCCACCAAATGGCATATCATATAGCCAAATTCTCGTTTGTATGGCGTATATCTACATTAAAATGTAAAAATATGTCAGTGAGTCAACGACCAAGAATGATGGCAACGACCTAACAGACAAATTATTCCTTTACAGCAATTTTTCTTAACTTCTAAACAGCACGCAATTTAATTTTTTTTAAGCTGTCGAATAGAACAAAAATTCCTTTCAAATGAAATTTATTTGAAAATTGTATCTCAGTTTTTTTTAATGGGTTTGAAAGTAATTTTCAAACATGGATATTTTTAAACATAGATATTTTTATTATATTTTTTAAATCATGGATTTTTTTCGATTTCAGCCCAACGAAACCATTACGAAAGATGAACCGGTTTGCTCTTAATGCAATATTATGAAGAAAAGGCATGTCTATGTGTAACTTTGTCATCATATTATTGGTGACAACAACCTAATCTATCCACAAATTTCGATTTTACTACAATTTAACTTCTAAACATCGCACATTCGATTGTTCCAACGTCTAATAACAAAAAAAAACTTTCAATAATATTTGTTTAAAAAGTTTATGTCAATTTATGGATTTTTTATAGATTTTAAAGTGACTCTCAAGCATCTATATTTTTTAAATGTGCGTGCAATTACAAAAGATAACTCCATTGGTCAAAAACGCTGCAAATAATTCAGTACTTTTTTGTTTTCGTGTAATATTTCATAACTAAATTGGTAAACGAAATTAAAAGGTCAAAATAAAATAAAATAAAACACGAATTTAACAGATATCAATGCGACTATCAGTTTCTATGGAAAGGTTTTAGTGTATAACATATTTTTTTTATGTTGCTTAGTCATACAATTATAGGGAAAAGTTTTATGATCATGTGAATGATTGTGAAAGATTAGTATTTTTAAAAAGTTGTTTATTAATGGACTTCCTTGGAACTTGCATCGTTTCTTAGATAATTTTACACGGATGGTTTTAGAATATTGCATTTACGTCAGGCAGTTATACATAAAATTATGGAAGAAAGTTTAATAATCAGATGATGTCTATTATAAAAGATTGGCCTTTTTTAAAAGTTCTACTGGACAGATTTTGATAAAATTTGCGCTGTTACTATGCACGCATTTTCCTATAATGGTTTTAGTATATCCAATTTTGCTCTACATGTTTTATTATAGAGTTAGCTAAAAAGTTACTAATCAGTTGAACCCCTTCTGAATGATTAGACTTTTAAAATGTTAGATCTTTCAGGGATAGTTTTAATATATTGCATATCGGTCTAACATTCTTAAACCAAGTTCTACTGTAAATCATCAACTAAAAAATGTGGCCCTTAATAATCGAAGTTTTGTCTTAAATGTTAAAAAGTGTCATCTACGCGGAAAGACGTCTCAGATAAAGACCTTATCTGTTATTGTATCTGTTATCAAGTTATTGCATTAAAACGATGGATCAAATTCACCGTATATTTCATTTAATTCCAGATTCGTTTGGAGAAACAGACCAGCACAGCGAGCGAAATGTGCTACTCAGATTATAAGGGAATTATAGTGAAAATATTCACGATTAACTGCTCGCTATAATACGAAAGAGCCAAAAATGCTTTTCCATGCAGTTTTCAGAAATCTAAAAAATGCATTAAATATTAAAATTAATTATTCGTATTTCAAATTAAAAACGATTTTTATTTATGTTCTGTTAATGCGTAGTATATCAGGTACCTTTAAACACGGGTTTCCTAAGATTCATTGCCTATAATTTTTAAACGGAAACTCACACTAATCATAAAATCCAAATCCACAGCGATTGACATGAAAATACGTCAATTTATGAAGTTTTGTTTAAAATGAGAAAGCTAACTCTAAAAAAAATAGTTGTTATGTTTTAATTTCAATTTAATATAAATCATATAAAATCACTGCATTTAAAATATTAAAACATTTACCTAAGTGGTATAATTAAAGAAACAACATTATAACGAAATAGGAAATAAATAATAGCACCCGGTTTTTAGAGCCAGTTTGAGACCATATTTAACGAAATCGATGTCATAATTTATTGAAAGTAGCGCCGTATTTAGAAATTTGTGTCTCTCATCCTTTTTCTTGGATTAGAAAAGCCTATATTTTAGTAAAATTGTAATTTCAAATATATTAAATGGAGGTTTAAAGTTTTCTCAAAGCCTTGAAATTTGTATTTAAAATATGAGAAATGCGCATTTTCTGCTTAGAGAGACATCAATTTAAAAAATGTAACAATGTATCGAGAGAGACTGAATTTGTATTGGTTTTTGAAAAGAAACTACACGGGTTTCTTTTTATTATTATTATTTGTGCCATTTTTCAGGGTGTGGCAACGAAATAAAATAATTCACATTCTCTCGCTGTATTTTCGCATTTTTGAAATCGACGTCATTCTAAACAGAAAATGCACATTTTTCATATGTCTACCCTATATCTATAAAATCCTAATGAATCGAATTAAAACGAATTTATGTAACGATTCTATGAAACGACTTATTAAAAAATTGATTACGTTTCACGGCGATTTCTCCTAAAATATGGAATACTTTGCGATGAAATTAACACCAAAAATCCGCATTGATCCACAGATCTCAAAACTGGTATTAGAATTTTAAATTTAGAATTAGTTTTCGAAATATTAATTTTTTTCTAATTTTAAATACATTTTTTCTAATGATGGCAACTCAAATTTTAATCATAACAAATTTTTTGTTTCATATTTTAGAAAAGGTTATTTCAAATTAACTTGGCGACGAGTTTGGCCTCCATTAAATGCATGCTAAGAAATGCATCATGTTACTTTTATTCAGAATTCAATTTGTATTTCATTATCATTTTATTTAATACAAAACTTTCATTTAAAATTGAAACCTTTAAATTAAATGGCTATTACTTCATTCTTTTTTTTAAACGAAAAGAAAAGAAAAATATTAGACAAATATGTCATATACGCAACGGGATACATAATTGGCGCCAAAATGGCGTTATTTTGCCTGACATGGTAACCCGGCTATTGTCGCTTATTTATTAATAAATGTTTATTTGAATTTATTTTCTTTTTATTTACAAAAAAATGTTATAAATTGTTTTGTTCTATAGTTATTAATTAATTAAATTTTTTTTATTATTATTTCATTTTAAAAATAACAGAAAATAATTTAAAAATACGTATGTAACAGGTATTTAAAAACGAGGTTATCGCCAAATTGTCGTAAAAAAAAAAAAAAATCACGCCAAATTCGGTGCGTATGTGACAATGCAACAAATCATGACATTTAATTTTCACTGCAAAGCAACGTTTTAATGTTATTACTTCTCCCGTCGACCAATTTCGCCAAATTATATAAATAGCCAAATTATACAAATTGACATTTTTTTTTTAAATAACAAATGAACAAATAAATTAGTATAACATTAATAAAAATACAAATAAAACGTCGAAATAAAAATCACTTGATGGCGTGAACATATGCAACTTCCTTAAAGTCAAATGAATGTGACATTTACGATCAACCATTATTGGCATTTAATCTTATAGTTTGGCAAGAGATTTTTGGTCGATGGGATAACCAAGTAGCACCGTTTTATTTTACCACTCGAAAAAAAAAATGTTAACTGGCGAGTTAAAAAAAAGCTATTAGCGAGATTTTCACCCGGCGAAAAGTACCAGGAATTTTTTGTGATCATGGCAAATTTTATTTAGTTTTATTCGAAAAAATAATTTTGATTAATTAATCAAAATGGAAACTTTTCTTATGAAAAGCGAAGGAATCAGCCCGTTGTTTATGGCAGTTACATGACTTGAACTATTATAATATAAACGAAATAATGGGGATAGAATAATATTCGGCGACTTATCACACCTGTGGCTGGCTAACATTAAAGTACCAAAATGGCCGCCTGGAATATAAAAAGCGAAGGGTTCCGCCTGGAGCTGTTGATGATAGTCACATGACTTAGGCTATTATCATAGAGATTGTTTTCAATTTTAAAAACAGCGCAAAGAATAATATTTCCTAACGATTAAAAATGTATTTTCACGTGACTATTAAAAACAGAAAAAAACTTTAAAATTACTATTAAATGAGTACGTGTTAAAGGCAGGAAAATATTGAAAATTATGTCCTGAAAATTGTATTTACACGTGAATATTAAATGGGAAAGGAAACTTTAAAATAATAAATACATTAATATGCGTTTAACCCGTTTCACGGACAAGGCACTTCTATTTGTAAAATCTTGAAATCAGTGAATGGCACCAGAATTTACAAACAAATTTCGAAATACAAAAATGCTTTTGTTCACTTACTTGGACACCCAGCCAGGACGCCAACCGTTAGGCTAATGGACCGCATGTCCTGGCGGGAAAACCCTCTCTACCAATCCGGCTCCACCTCATCCGCCGGAACAGGCTTACCAACGGCAATTATTTAATCAAATAAAATAGAAAAACAAAAGAACAATCCTGTGCAGCATAGATTCCTGCTATGCCAACAAAAGTTAACAAAAACGCATATTTATAGGTTCCATGCAAATATAATATAAAGTAAAAACTAAGATTAACTAACCTGAATGAACAAAAATCGCATGTTTAGAGGTTACATGCAACTCAGGCAAAAACAAAATTAAACTAAGATATTATAATTCGCATGTTTATGGGTAACATGCAACCAGTGGCGTATCAAAGTCTATACTGATAAATAGTTCATGCATAATGTCTATACAAAGTCCCAAACTTAACGCACCACATTCACAGACAGAGTCAGAGAAGACGATCCTCAAAGTTCAGTCATTACACATCAATATCCATAGTCATGTAACATCACGAAAATGAAACTCAGTAAAAGGTCCACTTCAATGACCCTCTACCATCTCCAAAAGTCTGGAACACTGCAGCACCAATGTCGCACCTTTTTAAAAGCATATATCACTTCCACAATGACCAACGTTCAGATCATCAAATGAATGGCACCCCAATCTTCCGTAGAAGACAGGAAGTCCCAGCTCAAAGACCATCATCCACACACAAATCACTATCTGACAATTGCATAGAATAGTATATTCTGATAAATTAAACAATGATTGTAGCATACTACAGACACAATATATGATATTTAAGAATTCTGAATATTATTAAAAACAAGTCAGCAGTAACTGATGACGATCCATGCATCAGGACCAAAGAACCACCCTATATTAGGTTTAAAACTTGTATCTTATGAACGAGTACAATTCATTAAGGACGTTATAGTTAGCACACAGCTTTATATAGTTTTCTTTACAAAAAAGAACTCTGGATATATTTTGGCGAACTGTAAGTGAGTTATTAAAATAGAAAAAATAAGGCATTTTGGGGCATCTTCCAAATAAATAGTGTCTAACATTCCCTTTATAACCACAGTCACAGAGGTCGCTATTTCTCTTTCCGATTTTCTTCAGGTACTCGGGAAAGCTGCCATGAGCAGTAATAAAATATTGTAATAACTGGCCTGAACATACAAAGTTTTCATCCACCCTATTTAATACTGTATAAGTGTCTCTACCTTTACCACTATGCCTCCACTCTCTTTGCCAATCCTTTACCGTATTCATTTTGCAAATTCTCTTAATTAAAGTGACAGGAAAAGGAACATTCTCGGTAATATTAGCATTTTCACGATTAATAGCCTCTTTAGCAAGAGTATCTGCTCGTTCATTTCCAAGGGTTCCGACGTGTGCACGGGTCCACCCAATAATCACAATCTTGTCAGGATGCTGTATCAAATTAGTATAAATCTCTTTAATTATCAAATTTGCTAGAAAACTTCTTTGTAGAGCTAGAGTTGAAGATTTGTTGTCGGTATATATATAAACTTTCTTGTAATCGGTATCCAAAAACCAATTAATAGCATATTTAATCGCTATCAACTCAGCCTGATAAATTGAGTTCATCTTATTTAACGAGATTTTAAAATCTTCAATAAATTCACCATACAGATAAACTGTATATGCGACACCCACGCCAGCTATCATTTTCGATCCATCCGTGTACACGATGGGAACTTTCTGTTCTTTAATATCATCATCCGATTTATCTGTGATTTGTAGGTTATGCATTGCAGTATACTTAGGAAAATCATTTGTTGCAAGATTAATCATCATATTCTGTCTTTTTATTACTACATCCTCATATTTTATATTGTCCTTTCCAATCATTATGTCATATTTCTTAACCAGATATCTTAAACTAATGTGCAAAGGAGGGATTCCGTTTAGTACGCACAATGCATCCGTAGAGACTGTCCTGTATGTAGACAAGATGGTGAGAAGACCTAATCGCTGGCATGAACTTAATTTACTAAGTGCATGTTCTTTCAAATCTCTGTACCAAACCTCAGCACCATAAACTATCTGCTTTTCTATTACTGTCTTATACCATATTTTTAGGAAGTTCGCTTGGAGTCCTCGATCTCGTTTATCCCGTTAATGGTTTTGATTAACCATTACC
This sequence comes from Maratus speciosus, assembly GCA_963932465.1. NCBI lineage: Eukaryota > Metazoa > Arthropoda > Arachnida > Araneae > Salticidae > Maratus > Maratus speciosus. Next base: position 286,810,353 of record OZ010799.1, read on the forward strand.
CTCCTCTCTCTTCCCTCACCCCCCCTCTCTCTTTTTCAGGTTAGCTACTCCTCTATTTCTTTCCTTCCCACCCACCTGTTTGTGGTTCGTTGGTTTCGCCCTTTGGTATTTAACCAGCAGTTTTCATTCATCCGGCAGTGATTTTCCCTGATGACGACTAATGGTTTAGTCGAAAGCGCTCGGATTTTAACATCAAATGATTCCAATGTTTTAACATCTTGATTGTTTTAAAATGTTTTAACATTTTGTATTTTAGCTCCTATTAAGTAAAAATTAAAGATATATATTGTGAATTTAATATTCATTTTCTCATTTATCTATAAAAACATCGCCTTTTTCAAAGTACCAAAACACAAATAATAAGCAATTAAGATCTGTTTTTCCCTTTATACCTAAAGTATATATTCTTAGCTATATTATTTAGAAATATAAATGTAGTATATACAAACTTAATATTTAGATTTTAAATTTAAAAATTGAACTCACTAATTCGTGAATTAAAATCATAACTGCTGCGAGCATGATAAAACTCTAAGTTATGCATATAGGAAACTATTTATAAACAAAATAGAATAATAACACACCTACGTCTAAATTAAAACCAAAATATATACAAAAAATTTTGTTTAAGATTTAATTTTAGCACAAAAATAAGACGAAAATACGAAATTTTCAAAAAAAATTTTAAGTTTTTCAAGTGCAAAAAATAAATAACTAAAATATGTGATTTTTTTTTCGTTTTAGCATGAACGTTAATAAGAAATGCATATTTGTTTATTTTTTTTTTTAAAGCTGTAGCTTATATAGCTTGAAAGCAACAGTGCGTGCAAACTCAAAATTTACTAATCTGAGAAAACGCGTTTTAAAGTTTCAATATCAATGAAATTTCAATTGTACTCACTGTCTATAAATGATTATAACTCAAGAGATAATGGAGATTTTTGAATAGGGTGTGTTACATATTGTTGAGAATCATTTAAAAATTCAGAATAAATCAAAACCCGAAAACTGATTTTTTGAAAATTTAAATACCCAGTGTCCCCTTAAATGCAGGTGAATTTCAAAATGTTAAGTAACATCTTCATTACTTCTAAAATTATCTGGGTATAAACGTTTTTCTCATGAGAATTTCTTTATATTTATTCACTACTTTTAACTAATGAAACATGGATTAAGTACTGTATTACTGATCTAGATCATTGTTTTCCATCATTGTGCACGCTCATTTAAATGTTTCTCATTTCCGTTACTAGCATTTTAAAAATACAAAAATACAGTTCTCCTTTTGAAATAAGTAGTGTTGGCTTGCTTTGTTTATTATAAATGGCAGAAAGGTTTTCGATCTGTACCCTTTAAAATTTTGAGATAATAATTTGTTACCGGATTTTACGGAATACATTTTTAAAAAGTTTCATACTTTTTATATTAGATATAGAAAAATAAATTATAAAATTCAAAAGCTGATAAAAATTTAAATACAAAATTGTAAATATTTCATCGCAAAAGCTGCCTTTAAATCTGATGCAGAATACCATAAAGCATCTAAACCAAAAAATAAGAATAGCATGCTTAAAATCGTAAAAAACAATTTAAAAATTTTTAAACACAATAACTTACAAATTTTGCTCACATGGAAAATAAAAGAAAATAAATCCGTAATTAGTATTACATTCTGCTTAAACTTTAAAAGTATTATATATTTTTAAGAAATCGTAGTTTAATAACATATAGCTTTATATGTTTCAGACAATTAGAAATTCCTTTAAAAAATTACCGACATTATAGTTCTTTGTTATCCTTAAGCATTTAAAAGAGGATTACTAAATCGCCAGAGACCTTATTCCATTTAAAATTGTTTTAAGTCTTTATTTCTATAATAAAACCCATCATTGAGCTGAAAAAGATTATGTATTTTTATTGTATGAGATTAGTTTTATATTTAAAAAAAAGGTTTTATGTTTAATCCTTTCAAAATGATAGATTAAAAAAATTTCATTTTGTCTTAAATTATTTTTAAAAAGCAATAAATTAAATAAAAAAAATATATTAAACAGATCTGCATAGTATATTTTGAGCAGGATCTGAAAACAGTGTAGGCAAATCTCCATTCCTTTTATTCATTATGAAAAAAGCATCTTACTTAATCACAGTATTCTACTCTAAAATAAAATAAAACACTGTTTTTAAACAAAACTAGTAGAAGTTTTTAAATGTTGTAATCAGGCTACCATTGTGTGAGAAATTAAACAACTTTTAAATTTGCGAAAAACTAACTTTCAGGAAGTATGACGATAGAGTGCATTTTGATGTTATGCCTATGAATGGAGGACTAAGAATAGAAAACTTTTAAATTCCAGAAGAAGAATTCTTTTAAGAGAACGAAAAAAAGAAAAATTCATACTTCTGGTACTTACAACGTTTTCATTTAACTTATTTTGGGCTCTTCGTACTTATAGCGTTTTCCACTTCACTCCTTTTGCACTTTTAGTTCAACATTTTAAAATGTAGGTATCTATCTTCTTTTCTTTTAGTGTTTAAATACCTAACATTATTTTATTTCAAATTAAAATCAAATTTCAAAAAATATTTGCTTAAGGGAACAAGAGACCTTAAAATATTTTTTTTTTATTTTTTTGTAAATTTCACCTTAAATATTATTCAAGGGTACATTATATGCATTATGTCATGCATTTATCACAAAAAAACTTAAAAAAAAAGAATTATTTTTGAGAAAAAAATGTAATTTTACGCATCGTTTTAGAAATCTTCCAAATGCCCCCTGCGTTCTCCATATCAATGAAAATCCCCAATATTTTTTATAAAAGTTTGGTTCATATATATAAATAAAATAGAGTGTCGATTTTTATATATTTGAATTTAAAGATTTAAAAAAAGAAATTGAAAAATTTGGAAATTTTTTCGAAAAAATTTCGAAATTTTTAATTTTTTTAAACCTTTAAATTTAAATATATAAAATTCGATGCTATATTTCATTTATATATATAAATCAAACTTATATAAAAAATATTGGGGATTTTCATTGACATGCAGAACACAGGGGGCATTTCGAAGATTTCTAAGACAACGCGTAAAATTCCATTTTTTTCATAAAAATAATTTTTTTTTGTGATAAATGCATGCCATAATGCATATAATGTACTCTTGAATTATAATTAGGTGAAATTTACAATATATATATATATATATATATATATATATATATATATATATATATTAAGGATTTTAAGGTTCATTGTCCCCTTAAAAGGCGCAAAGGCCAACCTAGTGGAAAGCTATGTTAATACTCCGAAAATTTCCAGAAAGAAACATTCGCCTTGCATACAATATTTCAAATTAAAATCAAATTTCAAAAATTATTTTCTTAAAAGGCGCAACCTGAAAGGCCTTGCCAACCTGTAATAGTGAGAAGTTCCAGGCTGGGTATCGTTCCATGTGCTTTATTCGGTAGAACGTCTGTGCGCTATAATGATGGCCCGTGTTCGAGTCCGGTATGGGCGAATGTTTCTTTCTAGAAATTTTCCATGTATTTATATAGTTTCAATCGATGCTGGATATAATTAAGTTTCGTGTTTGCCCTATATCGGTGGCCGACGGAAAATATCTCATTTTGTGCTGCGCCTTGCCAACCTGTAATAGTGAGAAGTTCCAGGCTGTGTATCGTCCCATGTGGTTTTGTCGGTAGAGCGTCAGTGCGGTATACTGATGGCCCGGGTTCGAGTTCTTTTGCACTAGGTTGGCCTTTGCGCCTTGTCAGCAAATAATTTTTTAAATACAGCATAGTAGTTTCTTAAGTGAGAACTATAATGGAATTCTTACATTTAATATACATTTACACTTTTCTATCTAACAAGAAGAGAGTGTTGTATTTTTAATACATTTTACTTCCACTTTTCAACCGTCTTATACGTTTTAGAATGTTTTTAACACAATTTCACTGTTTTTAAATAATATCAGTCCCTGAGATTGTTCGTCTGTTTATATGTCTATATGTGACAAATATATTGTTGCTACTCTTCCTCAGGAACAAAAAGGTGAATTTAATAAAACGTTTGATTCAGCTAAACCTTAATATGAATTAGTGCTGATTATATTTGTGTGTATATCGCCCACCAGTGGCCACTGTTATGCTTTTTTTTTACAAAGAGCTGCAGCTTAAGAGCAAATGTAATGAATTTCATGAAGTTTCATATTCTGTCAGACTTTAACATAAATAGATGTTACCAGGTATCGGTGCAGTCCATAATGCAGCCTTGCTGGGCGATTTCCGCTAGAGTTGTATCTGAAGAATTAATTCACCCGATATCGTCATGTTCTCGTAGGCGTTGACATAAATAGATACTAATACAGTTTTCCTTGTATCACTCAACCAGTGGACGGTGCTACCTTATGTTTGAGGATAGATTCCTAATCGGTTCGAAAATCTATGCATTTAAGGAGTATTATTAAAATTTTCAACAACATTGTTGTCAGAATCGCTCATTTTTTCAAAGGCGCAACTGTGTAGCAGATGCTTTTTTTTTTTTTAATTAACATAATTTTGTGTCATCTAAATGATTTTAACAATTATTTTTTAAATGGTGGAGGGAGTAACCATAAAACAGGCGATTTATGAACAGGTATTTTCTTGTACACTGTAATAAAACCACTGTAAATTTGCCATAACAAACCCGATCGCAGTGAACGTGCTGTATCTTTCTTTGTTTACTGACAATATTAACATGGAAAATACAGTAGTTGCGTAAAATTAACAGCACAATGTGCTGGATATATTGACGCATTTTTCACAGCACAAACTGCTGGCGTCCAAATTGCCAGCACATTGTGCTATTTATTTTACGCAACTACTGTATTTTCCATGTTAATATAGTCAGGAAACCAAAGAAAAATGCAACGCATTCACTGTGATCGAGTTTGTGCGCGAGATTAACAGTACTTTGTAGTGTAAAAATGTCGTTTTTTTTTTCAGTGTACTATTAAAATATTTTAATTGATTTGATTTATAAAGAAAATAGTTTTGTAATGGCCAGAACATACTGGTTTTAAATTACAAACAAACAGCAGGAACAAATATTTTTATATGAAACATATCATTCTTATATTCAAATGGCTTTTAAATATTATATGGTTCAGCCTGTAGTTTGATTGTATATTTGTCAAATTCGTGTATTATTTTGAATGATCCCATTTTTTTATTTATTAAATTATGAAGGGATATTTTTGTTATGGTATATTAGCCAAAAATGAACGATGGACTATACATATTGTTTTAAATGCAAACGGGATAATCTTCAGTAATCAAGCTGCACGCGATAAAGACGGATAAAAAATTATGCTCCTAAATTAATTAAAAAATCATGCACAAATTAGTATAATTAAATATAATTTTCGAACAGATTGCTTTGAAAACATTTTCCACTGTTCGAGATTGTGAAAATATTAATTATTGGATTTTTTGAAGCAGTTATTTTGCCAAAAAATGGAAATGAATTTCATAGATATTTGGCAACATCAATAAGATGTTAGTGTTATTCACGAACATGTTTTTGCTTTATAATACATATAGTTGCGAACCGAGATAAGGGATACTAGGTATTTGAAGGTTCTAGAAAAAGTGAATTTTTTAAACCATTTAGGAAAAATAACAAATCGAAGTTGGGACTGACGCAGTTCTTCAATATATCGCATTATTTCTCACTAATTAAACGTATACTGACATTGTGTTCTATATATTAAGATAATAAACTGTCAAAAAATTAATTGTAACCAACAATATGTCACTAAAAAAATAATTTTATAAAAATGTCGACTGAAGTATTTTTCAATTGGATTCTTCATTTATGCAAGTTAATTCTTTTTAAAATTAACGAACTTTTATGAAAATAAACAGAAAACTTTTCTTTTCGTTTGCATATGTAATGCATTTTTCAACAATTACTAAGAGAAAAAAATTGAAATATTTATTTGTTACATTGTGCAAATAGTTTTGGTGGAATTTCTTCTTTCGATAAAATCTTAAAAGAAGAACAAACTTACATTCAAAAAGAAAATTTTGAGCAATAATATCACAACAGCAATATCATTTAGCAATAAATCCATAATATTTATTAAACATTTTTTTATGTATAAATGGCTAAATAACGATTAATGTCATAAATTGTTCCACAAAAAATATTTCAGCTTGTAGATTAAAATTTATCTAAAAAGATCATATTTCAATAAAATTCAGTTTTATTAAAATGATTCAGCCCGTCATTGGAGGATTATATATTTTAAAATAATATTATGGTACAATAATGTATAATCCCATAAATAGTGAAATAATAAGATTTTTCACATAAATTTTGCCATAAACTATATTTTAACTTATAGATTAAAATTTATATAAAATGATTGCATTTTATTAAAAGTTAGTTTTACAAAAGGGATTTCCCACGTCATTGGAGGATAATATATGTTAGAATGTGAAACAATATTTAAATATGGATGAGCTTAAAGCAGGTTTATTTTCATTCGTGAATTAGATTGAGTTTTATTTAAAAACAGCGTTAAACATTTTTGAAAAAATTATCAGGCATTAGAATCCTTATGTCTTCAACATTCCGAGATTTTGAAATCAAATTTACAGACTTTAAAGCAGAATTTAAAATCAAATTGTAATAATATATTGCCTAAATTTGTAGTAATCATATATTATCATTCAAGAAATAGATTTATGTTTGCAATATATGTATGTAAGTAAACAAAAAAATCCCAGAATGTTTGCTGATATGGAAAAATGCATAAAATTTTAATTAAAATAATTAACGTGATATGTACTAGTAAAATTTGATTTCACAGATTTTAAAGAAACCCCATAGGGAAAAAATGCGAAGCTTTAATTTTCGCTAACAAAGAATCATTATTTTTCCTCTAAATATAAACATATTAATTACCTATAGTCATAAAGATAATTTTCTTTCGGCAATATGGTTTATATCAAGTTTTTAAGCTTTTTTAATTACTATGTCACTTTTATATATAATGGCTAAAGGTACATGAAATAAATATATATATACATATACATATGCATTATTAGAAAAAAACACTAAAGAGCTTTGGAATGAATTTCTTTTTAAAAAAATCTCATTTTTTATATTTATATCCCTATGATAAATTCGCTTGTTTATATAAGTACTAAAGCTACATGAAGTAAATGTACTTAAGAATTATTCGAAAAAAAAGCACCAAAGAGCTTTGGAATTAATTTCTTAAAATACAAATCCTATTTTTCAAAGTTATTTCTCTTATGGTAAATTCCTATCTAAATTTCTAGTGTTACAAATTGATTAAATTATAGAACCTTTTTAAATGTCTTACTTTTAAAGACATTACATGGTTATCAATAAAAAAAATGTACTTATATAAGCATTCCGAGTTTATAAATGCCAAAGTCGTATCTCTTTAAAAAGACAGAGAATTACAATACCTTTAAATGTTAGGTTAAAGTAAAGTAGAAAATGATCAAATAGCACATATCCCCCCAAATTATTACGAAAATCTTCAAAGTCTGTAATTTCAAAATGGAATATCGAATTCTTTAAAATATATAGTATCATTCTCTAAGTAAGGGGTTATTCCGGCTCAGTCGGAATAGAAAGTTAATATCCTTATGATGTTTTATTTAAAGCATATAGATGATATTTAATTCAAGTTTAATAAATTAGTCTCATTGCTTCTAAATTCGATATTTTAGCGAGAAAGGTTATTTGTAAAGAAATTTTAAATTAGGCTTACCAAATGTAATATAATCGATATCAGGCAATTATATATGTTAAAAATTTGCCAAAATCATAGTTATAAAAACCTCATGAAGACTGATAAAACTCAAACCATTCAATGAATACCGGCGTAGTCTTTTATTTACCCCTGTAAACGAAGAATAAGAGAAGCATATTTGATTAACGAATTTTTCTCAGAAACATGCAAGATTAGGAAACTGTGCAATTTCGGCTTGAATTGGTTCATTTCTTAAGATGTTATCACAAAGAAAAGTTTTGCAATTTTTTTTTGTGTGTGTGTGTCTTGTAAACTAACTATAATTTGATTACTTGATTAACTAAATCAGCCAATATTTTGGAAACACCAATACCTTTCCTTCATTCATTTGCATACATTCGAAATGGTTCAGACTTTCATATATTATCGTGTTAATAAATTTATATGTTATTTTGCCTTTACATGTCACTTTAAACAGACTATAAAATCTACATACACAGGACTGCAACAGGTGACTATTTCTTAATACTATCTCACACCACTTTTTCAAAACAAAGACCTTTCATATACTCTTTGACAACATTTGCAAAAGAAATATACTACAAAATTCTATTTTTTAAAATAGTAGGTGCGAATAGAATAGAGAAATATTCGCCTGTGGCAGCGCTGAACACATGGTTATGGCACTCGACCCGAATACTTCTAAGTTAATATACTTTCAGCTTAAGGTTCGAATTGGTTCAGTATTTCTTGTGTTTTCAATTGGGGGGAAAAAAGTACTTTTAAATGCAATTTGTTTGAAAACTGTATCTCCATTTATTTTTGAAATATTAATTTTTTTTTTGTAGTTTTTATCATCATTTGTTTAATTTTGGCAACTCAAGTACTCTATTGATATAGAAAGCAAAGGGAAAATAGTTGAAAAATAGCAATTATATCTTTTTGTTGCCATTTTCACATAACAACCGAAAGAAAATGTAATTAAAATGCGTGCTATTCTGAAAAAATATAAACGAGTAATTTCTGTCAAAACATGGAGCTATTATAAACTATATTTAATTTTAAGTATCTGTAGACGCTTTCAGTGGGACGTCAGTCATGACGTTTTGGTTGGAAACTGACTCCAAACAAACGGTTGTTATGCGTCATTTCTTTTTAAATATAAATTGTGGAAAATGTTACCAGTACATACCAAGTATTAAAACATTTAGATGTGAGATATAGATATAAGATATAGCTGCAACACACAAACAAAATAGAAAATACAACATAGCAACCGTTTGTTTGGAGTCAGTTTCCAACCAAAGCGTCATGACTGACGTCACGACTGAAATCCTCTATATTAAAAACAAATGAAGGCCTATGAATCATTAGATAGCCGTTTTTTTGTCGAGTTACTTTAATGACGGCATCTTTTTGCTGCATTTCTGTATTATTTTGCGATAGTGACATCCTTATGCATGCTTTACTGTAGATGTTTAAGAGTGAATCGTAAATGTGGAATTCTTAAGCGGATTCGAATGACGTCATTTTACATAAAATAAAAATGTGTGCTTTAAGTCTTAAAATTGAAATAGTGTTTGTACTATTTATATATTCATATACTTTTTTTTTCATCGGGGGCGACACTAAATTCTGAAAAAGCAGAATTCCAGTTTTCTAGTTTTCTCTTCTGGACCGAAGTTACCCTTAATGGTCCAAAGTTACCCCAGTTGATGGTACTATATATATATATATATATATATATGGGGCATTCTCACAATCTTTTGACTTTCATGTCCCTGAATAATTTTTTTTTTTTATTTAATACACTTTTTTGTGTTTTTTTTTTTTATTTCATATACTGGGGAACATCCCATTGCATAACACTATTAACGCAATAAATAAGTTTTGGATGATGTTGGGGGTCCAAATACCAGGAAAATTCATCTACCGTCCCGTGTCCCTGATGCTGATTTTTAAGATTGGAGCTGTCTCTATAAAATTGTTTCAATAAAAATAATTCGATGTAATTTTTTTTCTGAAACTGGAACTATTGTTTTATATAAATATGTAGCTAAAAATTAACCTGCACACATTTTTAGAGCTGCTATTATTTTTTAAACTCTGTCCCTGGGTTTTAGATTCCTTACCATCCCTCTTCTAAAATTATACAGAAAATCATTTCAAATGCAGCCACAGAATTTTTTTCAAATTCTTTCAAGGTGATAATTTTCTTTACCGTTCCATCCTTACCGCCCCCTTTTCCCAATGCCACCCCCCTTTTTTACGTTACCGTTCCTTCTTTAACACCCCTTTAAGACAAAGTTATACAAAAATTCTGTATTAAAAGTACTATGTTGTTATTATTTCTTATTTGAATGTCCTGTAGGTACTATGCAAATTCATTACAAGTAAAACATTCGAAGAAAATAAAAAGTTATAGGGGTAAAACGATAAGGAAAATTAAACTCGGAAGTTTAACTAACTTAAACCTCAGTTAAATAAAAAAAAATTCGCTGATGACCATTTTTTCTTTATTTTGAATCATTAAGGCATTCGTCTATCATATTAAAATGTTATTTTAGCAAGTTTAATTTCGCCAGATTTTTTTCCCCAAAAGTCAAAATATTGTGAGAATGCCCCATATATACATACATACCAATATGTATGTATATTATGTATATATCAATGAATAACAGATTATTATGTAAAACACGACAATTGCTGCAGCAATAGTTTTTTCAATGACAAGACTCATTTACCATAAACTACACAACGGTTTACCGCTATTGAAATCAACAACTATCTCGATTTATTACATTTGCATGATTTCATAAATTTGAATGAAGTTATTGCAAACTGAGGATGATTTATAAATAAACGTATTGGTAATATTTACTGATTGTCGAAATTTTAATAAAGCATCACATTATCAAAATTCCCGCTTCGGCGAGTGGCCCCTTTCCGTTCGCAGACCTTTATTCTACTCTTATTCCGACTCTTTTGCGGAAGCCAGACTGAAAAAAAAAAAAATAAAAAATTGAAACCGGACAATTTTAAAAGGGAATTCAGTCAAAATAAAAAAACAGTGCTTTAAAATACTAAAACAGAAACAAAAAAAAAAAAAAAAAAAAAAAAAAAAAAAAAAGCTCATGTAACTTTTTTCTTGATATTTTTTCAGCAAATTAAGGGACCAAAATATTCTGCGCTGGTTTCGTTCCAAACAAAATTGGATGAAAAAAATTAACTAAGAAAGGCAGTCCATTTCAAAGATTAATAACCGTTTCTTCTCATAAATTTGATGGTTTACAATTAACAGGGACAAAAAAAATCTTGCAGTATGGTAGAACGTTTCAGAAAAAAACATACATTACTTAAGTATATTGAAACTGTAACATAAAGAAAAATAAAAGATGTGATGCAGTTTTAAGCAACTAAGAATATACGAATAAATTAAGAACATTTTCGGGAGTAAAAGATCAGTTTTTCACTTATTCAGCATATTGCTAAAAGAAAACTCGAACATGTTTATAGGATTTAGTGATGTATCTCATCGTATGCATAATTTAAATTGCTGACTAAATCATGCATACGTTCGACGCCCGCGGAGATAAGGTCGTATCGAAATACAAACACATAAATATTAAATAATTACAAATCAACCAGAATTTATTAATTGAAAAATATAATGTTATATAATCTAGGAAATATTTAAATACATATTTGATAGATTAAATAAATGTATTATAAATATAAATAAGTACGTTCATCTTTTTTTTTTAATGGATCCACTTGTTTTGGTAAGCAGCTGTCATTTATCGACAATGCGGAGGTGTATGGGAAATAAGAATTCCGAAAACGCCAGCTGCAATTTCCCATGGCTAGCATTTATTTTGTTTAAAAAAAAAACAACAACTTTTGATTTCAATTAGAAATCTTTAGATTATTTTACGACACATGCTTCTTGAGTAACTAAACTGAAAAAAAGTATTTGAAAACTTATGTTGATATTTTGAATTTATTGCGTCGAAGGAAGTTGTTATCAATATTTACAAATTAGCAAGTTTTTAAAGCAAAATACTTTTCGGAAATTATGAATAATAATATAACCTTTCATTATGTTATTATAGTGAGTTTTACTTAAATAAACGATCAAGTGCGAGTATTACTCGCCCTCAGAGGATTCCGTAAAATAAATATATGAAATATTAACTGTATTATTAAAAAATCGTTACTAAAAGCAAAGTAAGACTTTGTTTAAAACTATAAAACGTAGGGTTTGGTATAGCGATAAATATGCTGTAAAAGTATGAGTATAAAATATAAATATCGTAAAAGTTCAAAGAGATATGAAGCCTAAATAATTTCAATTATTGCTATTCTGTTTAACTCTTATTTAAATCTTATCCTAATCTGTTTATGATGAACTTAATTCGGCACTCAGAATAAAAGTAGCGCATATTTAAACTTCATTTGCCATTTCATAAAAATAAATTCAGCAAAGTAATAACCTTTTCATTTTACAGTGTACCTAAAAATAAAAACTTGTTCAAAGTTAGAACTTGGCATTTTGCTAAGCGCGCTTTGAAAGGAGGTCGCAAAGAAGCAACTCCGCCTTGGTCTATGCCGCGTTTTTCTAGATAGGATTTTAATTAACTTTTAAAGCCTCGGGAGGCGTATTGAGATATCCACACAATGCTAATTAGTCGCGAATCTCATAGTATTTATGTGATTAATTCTAATACAATTAGTCTGTTTTTAACAATTTGATGTTTATTGCTTTTATACTGCTACTGGACATTGTATTATACAAATGTATCATTAAAAGTTGTTATTTAGAATTTAAAAGCTGATGCACATAGAGACGCCGCCACTCTCATTACGTATGTCCAAATCGTGAGTGTCTTTAAGTGTTAATATCTAATCTCATCTAAATACCAAAGATTTTTTTCAAAAATCATTATCAAAAATGCCTTTATACCTGTCCTACGATAGGTACCTCCAGCTTTCCTCAACGCCTTTGGTTTAATGCCCGAAAATCAAAACTTGTATGTAACAGAAAAATGCGCTTTTCTGAAAAACTATGGGACGTAGGGTAATCGCTATAATTTTACTGCAAGGTTTAAATTAACGTCTACCACCTCTAATTTTTTTATCATTTTAGTTTCAGTAGATTCGGAAACTTGTGTGTGTTTGCGGGGAGGGGGGGAGGGCATTATATTTTCTTTGCATTACGTTTTCGACCATAACTTTAAAAATATAATACCTAAAATTAAATGGAATATATATTTTTGCGTTCAGCGTTGCGAAAACATTCACATGATATCCAACACGATACACAAAGAAAAGATTTTTGTTTTCGAGTAACTTAATTAACCCGTCTACATTTTTCCTAAAACTATTTGTAAGGTACTTGTACCCAATATGGACAGTGCTCTCAATATGGGCATTGGACAACCCTAATATCTTTAAAATTAACAATTTTGATCGAGAGATGACGCTACATGTCCGTGAAGGAAATCAGTGGAAAATATAATTAAGCCTGGAAAGTGCAAAAAAGCGCGCTGTTCGTCATTTGCAAGGAAACTTGTTGTTTCAAGGTATGCTGATCGTAATTACAGGTAAGTTTAAATTCTTATTAGATATGGCAACATTAATTTAAATATTGAAAAGTGGGGTGTTTTAGAAAACTGATAAAACATATTTTCGATTCCTATTGCATACATTGCTTACAAATGTTTTCTTTGTTTATTTATTACAAGATTTAGTAAAACTATGCCCGATTCCCAATATGGACTGGACACCTTATGTCCACATTGAAAATACAGAAAGTGAATCTTCAGATTCAAAAATTTGTAAAATATCTGTTTAATGTTATCTGACCAATCCTCCAAGAAACCTCCTCCAAGAAAAAAATCCTCCAAAAAGTCCTTTCAGAAAAATCAAAAACGCCTCCCCTCAGTAGGGTATCTGTTGGCCAAATTGCAGGTACCAGCGGTATGACTTCCTCAATAAAGAAGAGCTGGTACTGCTTCTTATGCAGTACTGATGCTGTTGCAGACATGCGGCTATGCATCACATGCGACAGATATGTACATGAGGACTATGTGGTACTTACTGCCCACGATGAAGAAGTATTTATTTGTCCGTACTGTGAGGACTGAGTTATAACAGATGCAAATTTTGCAGACAGATGCAATAAACCTAAGAAAAACCAACTATATTATTTCATAATATTTTGTAGTAACTGAGGTGCTTTGCATGGGTCTTCGAAGAGCCACAACCGAAAATGACCCCCCCCCCCCCTTTTAAAGTGCATGTTCTGAAGATATTTACTGTGCACACGTTCCTCTGCAATACTTTAAGATATATTTCTTTTGTCCCCTCTCCTCTAAAATCCCTTGGAAGAGTAGCTCTTCCATACACCCTGTGTAGTAGGTCAATAAGGAGCCACCTGTCCTTAATATTAACATGCATGTCTATAATAGGGACAGGTGGTTCCTTATATAGACCCATGTAAACATTTTTTGTTTTTATCATTAAAATTAAACCAGAATAATTACAAGGCCGCTAAATTTAATAATGATAGTCAACAGTCCAGTGATAGTGGTCATATATATTTGGAGTCTTATGACGTGTACATGGGGGAGAAAAAAATAAATTTTCCTTAGGGTGTCCATATTGGGTACAGATACCTTAAATGTTTAAAAATCTGTAAATACGTGGGTCAATAGACCTTCTTACTTCTCCAAATTTGAACTTTCCACGTTCAATAGTTTTCAAGTACAAGGGCTGTGACAGACAGACAAACACAGGAGAAATTTCATAATAATTCATTTTTGACATTTTAAGTACGGAACCCTAAAAACGTAATTTTTTTAATTTAAAACTTAGTAAAATTCCATTTTGAGGCACACATAAGACGTAAAAATAATATAGAAATACTTTTCGTATAGAAATTTAGCATTTAGTTAGATATGATTTAATTAGATTAGCTTTTGATGAGAGTTAAATGGAAATTAACATTAATTGATATGCATTATTGATATTTGTCTGCTGGGCCGAACGAAATGTTGCAACCATTTGATGGTAAAATCTCATTTGAATATTTGGAGGTTTCGTTGAACCATAGTTATATTGATGATTTGAAATATTGGAATATGATTTAGTCTTCTTATGGTTAACTGCAACAAAAGTTGATTCAAATGAATTGAAAATTTTTAACCGTGAAGTATACAATGGAATATGAAGAATTGGCAAGAATCATGAAATATTATAACAGCTTTGACATAAATTATTTTATATAAATCTATCTAAATCTTTTTGATATTTTCCTTTTTGCCTCGATATTCGATATTCACTACTTTCGGAATCCGCAGTAATCTAGTTAATACTGTGTACGCATTGGAGAAGCCTGTATGAAATAAACATATTTTTTACATAGAAGAAAAAGATTATGTATTATTTCCCTTTCTCCAGAAGAAAAAAAACTAAGACTAGTACTATCGTTGCAACATACCTCCTTTCATATTTTAATACGAAATCAGAAAAAAGAATCTAATCTAATAATATTTCTCTTATATTAATAATTCCATTTTTATAGAAATATAGTGCATTCCGGTAACTCCAATGTACCACTTGTTATTTATAAAAAGGAAAAGTTTATCATCCCATTTTTTCTTTGGATTAATGCTTTCCTTGAAATAAAAAAAAAAAAAAAAAATTAAATTTAAAAAATCAAAAAATCCGACTGCGTAAATAGAGAACTAATTAATTATTCCTCATCAATGTGAAAATATTTTTTATATTACTTACCTATTTTTTTTATTCACTTGCATTGACGAATTTTAAGTTGTGTTTAATAGTTAATTCCTATCTATAAACACTGTTTTGATTACGCCTATAGATGTCTATGAAGGTTAGAGTCGGAGTAAAGCTAGAGAACCTACCTACACAACTTCCAGGTTTTGCAATATTTAAACGGAGCTTATGACTGTAAAATAGTCAATGAACCATCGTCTTCATTTTGAAAGACCTATCCAATGATATACCACTCAATAGGGTGTGTAATTTGTTTTTGGCTCTACAGCCATTTTATATTTTACGGTCGTCATTTTGAATTTATAAAAACAAAACCTAGCCTATAACCATCGGACGATTAAGACGAATCTATAAAGACCCCATTCATGAAAATGCATCCAGCCGTTGGGATGTTTCGAGGGTATAAAGAAATCCACATACTCAGATACGCGTGAAACATATAACCCTTCTTGGAGCCGGGTTAAACATAGGTTGTATTTAAGTTTTAAATCGGACATGGGTAAATTAAGGGATTCGTTTACATCTGTAGCTTAAAAATTTCCCGAATATGCTATTAATTTGCATGTTCATTTAAATAAATATCTACATTTTGATAAAAAATATTCTCATAACATCTAAGTAGCATTTCCACCATTTTTTGGTCTCCGAAAAGTGAATTATTCAAACACGATTGCATATGTATAAAAATTTTAACAGTTTCCTTAAAAGTAAAAAGGTACTTTAAACTTTCGAAACACAGTTATAGGGAAAGTAAATTTGCTTAAAATATTTGTAACCATAATATAAACAACAATATTTTTATAGAGTTATTTTTAAAACGGTTCATATGCAAAGTAAATGCAAAATAAATATAGGCTGTAAACTATTCATTGTACTAGAAAATTGTAAATTGAGTTGTTTAATCTGTAAATATGAAGTTCACTGAAATAAATATTAAACATTTATTGCTATTAGCATAAAATGTACTCAGGATGCGGATTGTCCTAAACATATATGTCCCACATTTTTCGTCGAGCCATTTTCACTCCCTGAAAATTATGACGAATTTTGCGAATAAATAAGGTGAAGGTTTATAATCGGAAAAAGGGCGCTGCTCTCCTTAGGAAATCTAAGAAGTGTGTCCACGATGTCTACTACTTGCATATCTTTAATCAGGGTTGATTGGCCCATTTTGTCGTTATCCTTAATGCAACTCGCATTTAATGCACTATTTTAAGCATTCTGAAAAGTAAACGTTGACTTGTGATCGTCAAACAGATAAGGCTAACTGTATTTTCAAACATACTTACAATCAAAGAAAGAATATAGGCAAATAAAATATAAAGAAGAAAATGTAGAAAACATTAATTAATTTGAAGATATCACGCAAATAAAAGTCCATTTCATACAATATTACATAAAATATAAAACAAACCCAGACATAATTTTATATTTAGAACATATTAGAAGAAAAATAATATAAAACCTCTTTAAAGAAGATGTATTTTATATGGAAACGACATTAGTAATTCATATTTGAGCAATAACAGGTGTTATTGATTTTATAACAAATATTAAATAATACTGCGAATCCTTTTGAATTAATCCATAGCTGCATCGATGCCTCTTTTTCGGAAACATTTCATGATATTAATGAAATGCATCGGAAAATATCATAAAAAATTCTATTCAGTAAAATCATTGTTTTTATTATTTTTCCACGGACTGCTTGGATATATGCTAATTAATAATATTTCTATAAAGTTAATTTAGCATTTTTCATCATATCTTTTAATAAACAAAATATGATACCTGAAGTCTTTTCTTTTTCACAACTACATCATTTTATCTTTCTTTAAATATGATACATTTGCGTCACTTTCGTACATTTCTTTTTATTTTCCTCAAAGTGGTGACAAGAAAATTTCTTTTTGTGAAAGAAAGAACCTGTGACAGTACAAATCATGATACTAAAAATAAAAAAAACATTAAAATACTTATGTATGCATCCTGAAAAGTATTTCCGCTAGATTTCACGTCTTATGCATTTTATAATGATTTTCTACTGGATATAGGAATTATTTTGTTTAATTTTTCATACTAGTATAAAAATATTTTTTTTCTGGCTTATTTGAAATTCACCAGAAAAAATATATTATACAAATACTAAAAATCATCGCTTGTGTCATCATATTTTAATATGAAATATTTAGATATAACTCTTTTAATAATGCTTCATAAATGGATTATGAGATTCTATACTAATTTTTCATAGAATGAAAAAAAAAAATGCGTCACCATTTCCCTTTCATAATCAAGTTATTGGATCATTCTATGTACGATATTATTCCAAACTTACTTTTTTTCTCTTTTCTGCTCGAAGAGAAAGAAAATGCACTTCGCAGGGGAAAAAATGAAATGTAGGAACAGGCGTATTTAAATAAGGAAATCATCCATTGAAAGGAATTTTGTGAATGTAGTTACTTACATTCTTAAAGTATTTTCGTCTGCATATTATTAGTTTCATAATTTATTTGCATTATTAATAAAAATATGTCAAAATTTTAAATTTCACGAAATAATATATTTTATTGTTTTGTTTTAGTTATATTACATTTTATTTTTTGTCTCTAAAATGGAAATAAATGCTTTAGACAAAGAACTTTTAATACACATATTTCACATCTGAAAGGAAAAATAACTAATGTAAATGTTATAAACATGATTTACATGACTTTTATATTATTACTACGATATAATTAATTTTAACAGAATACTTACATTTTATTTCTTTTTCACACTAAAATTCAAGACATATATAAAATTATATTTAAAATATTCAAAAAATGATTTAATTTATTTTAACTATCTACTATTTCTGTGTTATTATTTCCATATATAAACGAAAAAAGTAATTAATTATTGCTGAATAACGAATATTATTGCTTTTAGAACAAGTATTAAACTGCACTGCGAATCATTTTGCATATATCTATATCTGCACTGTTTTCTTTCCTTGAAATCAGTTCATGATATTAATGAAACGTATTGGAAAATATCATTAAAACTTCTATTCACATAAAATCATTGTTTATATAATATTTCAATGGATCGCTTAGATAATTAATAATATTTCTAAAAGGTTAATTTTGCGTTTTCCATCATATCTTTCAATGACAAAAACGTGAAAACGTGATTCCGGGAGTAAACTATTTTCTCAAAACTACGTCATTTTAACTTTCTTTAAAGGTAATACATCTGTGTCCTTTTCTACATTCCATTGTTTTTACCAGCATGATGACAAGAAAATTACTTTTTGTGAAAGGAAAAACTTCAGAGTATGTAAAATCGTGATACCATTGTAAAATATATATGTAGCATTTACTATTTTACCTATCTAAATATTCAATTAGCGCATAGCTATAAATGAACACATCAACCGGTTGTTCAGGTATTTATTTTATTTATTACTTAGACGAACAAATATAGGTTACGGAAATCCAGGTAAAATCAACAATATAGTATACAATTTTCACATTGGCAAATATAAATATTAGTCCAGGGGAAATGTACCAAAAAATGGGGGCTACCTTGCAAAAGGTCGGGAAGAAGATTTTTTTTCTGAATTGTTAATAATGATGCCAACATGGAAAAACCAAGTTTTCGAACAAAATTTTTTAAGGCTAAATTTTATATGGCCAAAAAACGGGAAAATTTTGGGACCTTTTTTTAAAAAAAAATATCTTGAGACATGTTGCCGTAGCATATTATTTGTCAATTGCAATATTAAAGAGAATAAAATTCTCTACAACGTTCATATTTACAACTTTTTTATACACTCAGTACACTAGTGCAAGCGCAGTACACTATTGCAAAAATGGGACAATTTTTTCAATTTTCTTAAAAACCATGAAAAACTCAGTTCTGCCCTGATTATTCAAATGTTTCCCACGGATTTAATCGTGTATGTCAACTTCTATATATTAGTAGCAGTAAATTATGTGTTTGAAGGCTAAAACTAGCCTTTTTTGCACCCGTGGGAAACATCGATTTTGGCGCCCCCTCCCCCCCTTTTTTTAAAAAGAAAATTTACCACGGGAATTTTAGTAAATCTCTAATAGCCGGATTTTGAAAACTTTAAGTGTGTAAGCATTAAATACGTAATGCTGAACTACGTAATCAGCTTTCCCAAACATTAATTCATTAAAACCTTGAAAACCGTACCGAAAGGAACCGAAATATATTCCGCTTTAAACAGGTTTCCATCTTAGCAGGTATAATTGTTCATATTCTTTCTCTTGAAAAAATATATACTTTTTCTTTAAAGACCGAATTCCGTATATACAGATTTCTTTTTCAAAGATTTTACAGTACTCGTCGTATTGAGGCGTTTAAAGAGACATTTATAAGAATTATAGGACTAAATTAGTCACACGAAGACATTCGCAAGGTAATATTAAACCTTTGGGAGCGTTCTTGACAAATATCTCGCTCGCATTTTGTTACTTTTAAATATATATATATATTTCATGGGATACCTGATATTAATATCTAATGTTGTGCTTTTGTACTTTTTCGGGATTGGTTGCTTTTTTTATATATCTATATATATATTCGAACACTTTCATTTTTGGAAAACTGTTTGGAACCCGTTCTGAAATGTAAAGTATTCTGTTTGAGCTTTAAAGCAATTAATAGATAACCTTAAAGTTTTATGTATTTTTGCATGCTAAAATGATATAATCTCTTGTTATATTTATTGATATAAGTGGGAAAAATTGACAATGTGTTTTAAAACTAATATTTTAAATATTTGTTTTATAAAACTAGTGATCTCAAATATTTTATTAACATAATTTATAAATTTTACAAGATATAAATGCATAGCAATTAGTGAAATAATCTTGTGTCATTTTTATTGTTGCTATTTTATAAGGTAAAAGTATTTCTTACATAAAAGGTATTTATCTTTTGAGCCCCCCCCCCCCTTTTATATGGAACTACAATTCAATGTTTGCTATCTTTAAAACAGTAAAACATTAAAACATATGTTATCAATAATTGGTAAATAAAATATACCATTGTAGTGAGGAATAAAATATGTTTTTTTTGCAAATTTTCATACCTGGGTGATTTAAAAAAATGTTATTTTTTACTGTCCTTTCACATTTGGACAGAAAAATAGTTAAAAATTATAATTTTAATTATTGCTTTTAATTATTGCTTTTAACTATCATGCTTTTTTATGATAATTTACAGATATATTATTATTTATAAAAAAAATTAAAAGTAAGAAATATATTCTTTTGCTCTCAAAATGTCATTACCATAGGTTGTCCCAACAAGCAATTTATTAGGCAAAGATTTGAGAAAGTTCTATTTAAAACAGATGATTATAATTTTTTTTATACTTTTTTATTTATTAAGATGCTACTAATTAAAAAAATATTTATTTTAATTAATTAAACTTCCATATAATCCTTAATATTTTTTTTAAACCGTGTCCCATGAAAGAGTGCCATTGCCATGATTCTGACAAAAAGTTCCTCTGGATTTTTTTAGAGGACAGCACATGCCTTTTTATCAAGGCAAAAGTACTCCTTAAAAGACAACTTGTTATCATGTTTAGGTGAATAGAGTAAATAGTTTTATAGTTTCAATAAAACAAGCAAAGACTTTGAATGTTTTGATGAGTATTCTTTTGTAAGTCATTACCTTAACCAATTCTAATTGATAATTAAATGAACTTTTATTTCTTAATCTGCTTTTATTATACGAGAAAAAAAAATCATTGTATGGGCCAGAAGATATAATGGCTGCCATTTATGCCTGGGGAAAAATAAAAATATTTTGCTTAATTTGTCATTACCGTAGATGTCATTGCCGTGCTCACTTATGTCATTATACCAAGTGCAATAAAATTTAAAAATTAAATTTGAAATGTTAAATGAGCAATTTGGTCTCTGATTCTTGAATAGTAATGTTTATGAGGTAAGGTAATTATTTACAAACAATTAAAACTTTCTGATTATTTCTAAAAATTTGATTTTGTTATTCCAAAGCATGGACAGATTTTGAAAATGACCCACTTATTCCATTGATACCTGGAAAAATATGTATGCATTATAAAAATTATAAAAATTAAATTTACTAAAATTAAGCAAGAAATATTTTGTAATTGAAACTATCGTACCAATAATTTACTATATATTGAAAAGTTATTTTAAACAATGCTTTGGAGTTAACATTGTATACCCTTAAAGTTACTGTCTAAATATGAAAATTGTCTCATTCATCTACACTCTGCCCTACTTTTAAAATTATGTAAATTTATTGAATATAAAACGTATGTTGAGGTGAAAATAAAGACGTGAGTTTACAAATAATAGATAATTTACTGCTACCAATTTTTAGAAGTCGATATACACAATTAAATCCGCGGGGAATATTTGAATAATCGCGGCAAAACTACGTTTTTCGCGGTGTTTAAGAAAATTGAAAAAATTGTCCCATTTTTAAAATAGCGTACTGCGCTTCCTATTGCGTGTATAAAACAGTTGTAAAATGAAAGTTGTAGAGAATTTTATCTTCTTTAATATTGTAATTGACAAATAATATGCTACGGCAACATGTCTCGAGATATTTCCAAAAAATCAAAAAATGTCCCAAAAAAAAAATTTTTTTTTCGGCCACAGAAAATTTAGCCTTAAGAAATTTTGTTAGAAAACTTTGTTTTTCCATGTTGGCATCATTATAAACAATTTAGAAAAGAAAAATCTTCTACTCGACCTTTTGCAAGGTAAAATGTACATTTCCCCTGGACTATATAGGAAATCACCCAGATTCCTCACTCAAACCTTTTATTCTGCTTCGGACAGCTCTTTAAAACATTCAGTTAATAATCAAGCTATGGAACTCCTAAAACATCAACAACTCTTGGCATTATCCCATTTTTCTATAAATCCGTTGCCACATATCTTGCGCTTTTTTCACGCTCCTCGTGTTATGCTTTTTATTTTCCATAATACTGCGTATTGATCAAATAAATTCTTGCCTCTGTCAAGTTACATTGTTGACAATATTTATAATCTCTCTCTCTCTCACACACATATATATATGTATGAGATTATAATACTTTGTATAAGACATAAGTATTCTTTACTTTTCATTTAAGTTTGTATACTAGAATATATATATATATATATACATATTCTGTTAAATGTCTGAGTTATGAATATTTGCTCTATTATAAATTTAATTTCAATTATTGGAAATCGATGACGATTTGTTATATATTATGGTTATATATATATATATATATATATATATATATATATATATATATATATAGCTCTATCAAAAGTAAATGATTTATGAAAATTATGAAAAAGAGGGTGCAAAACAACAATAAAAATCCATGAAAATTTATAACTAAAAAACAATAAACAAACCACTCCCTGCTCATCAGAAAGTGGGAGGAATGAAAAAAGCAGGTACCAAAAATAGAAATTGGATCCTCACAGGTTTCGCAAGATATAATTCGCAAGATATGCTTTTAAATCTTTTAAAAGTATTATATATATATATATATTCCTGGCGTATTTCAAATTCACGAGAAAAACGTGTTATAAATATAAAAAATCGGCGTTTGTGTCGTCACATTTCAATATGAAATATTTGGAAATGGCTCTTTTAATAATATTTCGTAAATTATTTTTTGCATCCTACATTTTTAGCATGCATTATCATTTTTCTTTTCATGATCACGTTATTTTATAATCGTATGGACGATATAATTCTATACTTATTTTTTTCTCTTTTCTGCTTTACGAAAAGGAAAAAGCACTTCGAAGGAAAAAAGGAATAGAGGAACAAGCATATTTGAATCAGAATTCAGCTTTTGTAACGCATTTTGTGGATGCAGTTACCTACATTCTTAAAAGCATTTCTACTTCCATCATTGTGGCACTCAAAATTTATATTTCATATCAATATTTTAAATTTCACGGAAAAATAAATTTTATTCTTTTGTATATATTACATAAAATTTTATTTTTTGTCCTTTAAAAGAAAATAAACGCTTTAAAGAAAGCACTTTTATTATTCGTATTACACATGTGAAAAGATATCCCACTATTATAAACATTATAAATGTTATTTTCATTGTTTTCATATTAATGACTAGGGGGCTCGGCCCCCTACGAGCTACGCTCGCCAATCCCCGTCCAGGCACCGCAGACTCTAAATGCACGCTAATTTGATCGGCTTTAAAAAGATTTCGAAAGATTGAATTATAATTTAAAAAACAGTGGCGATCTCCCTATAAACGAATTTCTATTCATTTCTCTTTGATTGGGGAATTTTAACGCCAAATCCGCTGCGGTACTACTTGATTATCCTGTCGACCAATTTCGCCAAATTATATAAATCGCCAAACCACTCGCCAAATTATACAAATTGATATAATTTTTATTTTAAATAACGAAAGAACAAACAAATTCGTACAACATTAATAAAAACACAAATAAAACGTCGAAATAAAAATAACTTGATGACGTATACACGTGTAACAACATTTCAAAATAAGCTAATATAAAAGGAATTAAGTAAAGAGAGTCTTTGTCTCCTGGTATTTTTTAACAAAGCGAAACGAAAGTTCTTTTAAATGAGACATTTTAAATTAATTCTCAAAATATCAAATAAATGTCTAGCGCAATTTCTAAATTTAAACTTTTTTGCAATATTATTTTGTGTTCATTTTATGTAATAACTATAATGTGACGCAAATATGACGTAATTTCTCCTAAGACTTCTAACGCATGTTAATGAATTTATTATTTTACAATATCCTGTCTCTTTTAAAATTCACGTGTATACTTTTTATGACGTAATTTTTAATAAGTTCCTGCTTTTTATACGTAATTATTTATTTCTAATTTGAAAGTTTTTTTCCTGTTTATAATAGTCACGTGTAAATAAATTTTTAATTTGAAGCAAACATTATTGCTTGCGCTTTTTATACAGTTGGCAACAGTTTAAATTAGTACAATTTTCTGAAATCTGTAAAAAATATCTCTAGAAATGCTGAAAATTTGAATTTAAAATAGAAATAAAACCTGAAAAAATGAGTCAAAATAAAAAAATTAATGCAATCTGCACTCCGGCAAATTCTAACGCATAAAATGATCTAAAAATGATTACACTGCCATGTATAGTTTTTGCTGCTATAAAACTTTTTTAGTGGAACGATTTTGTCCAACTTTAGCATTAAATAACTCTTAAAATAATTCTTCGATTTGAAAACTGTCTGCATCAGCGTGTTTATCAAACATTTCTGTATAAAACCACCGATTTTCATATTTTTGTATGCATTATTTTTGTTAATATTAACGAAGAAAGCCTCCGGTCACAAAAAAATCAAAACCGGCGGCGGCGGCGGCGGTTACAGCGGTAGTTACCTTTTTTTAGAATAGAGAGATACTATACAATTAATTTCGATAGAAAAAGCTATTTTTTTTCTTTTACAATACTAGGGGGCTCTGCCCCCTACGAGCTACGCTCGCCAACCCCCGTTCAGGCACACCAAAATCCAAAAAGCACGCTAATTGCACGCATTTGATCGGCTTTAAAAATATTGAATTAAAATAAAAAAAAATAAAATAAAACAGTAGCGATCTCTCTGTAAACGGGTTCCCATTCGTTTTTCTTGGATTGGGGATTTTTAAGACCAAATCTGTTGCTGTTAAGAGATACAATGGCTGTTTTCGTATTTAATTAAACACATTAGTTATTTGAAAATAAGCTAATGTAAAATGAATTAAGTAAACAGTGTAATTGTCTCCCGGTATTTTTTAGCAGCGCTATAAGATAGTTCTTTTAAATAATTCATTTTGATTGCATCGTTTCAAATCTGACGTAATTTACACCAAACTTTTATTTCTCTTATTAATATTCACGTAAAAATACTTTTGTTGTTAGAAGGAAATATTATTTGCGCTGTCTTCGAATTAACGATAATAGTTGAAAAGATTATCTCAAAATATCTCGCGCAAATATATTTTTCAATTTAAATTGTTTTGCCATATTTTTTGGGCATTTTAAATATGACGTAAAATTCAAGTGTAAATATGGTTCTTATGACGTAATTTTCCTGCTTTTAACATGTAATCATTTAATTCTAATTTTAAAGTTTTTTTTCTGTTTGTAATAGTCACGTGTAAATAAATTTTTAATTTGAAGAAATATTTGATATGATAATTTGTTTCGCTGTTTATACAATTGGCAACAGTTTAAATTAATGACATTTTCTAAAATTTGTAAAAAACATCTCTCGAAACGCTGAAAATTTGAATTAAAAATAGAAATAAAACCTCAAAAAATGCGTCAAATAAGAAAAATAAATGCAATCTGCGCATTGGGAACTTATAATGTATAAAATGATCTAAAAATGATTAAATTCTCATGCATAGTTTTTGCTCAAATAAAACTTTTTTAATGGAACGACTTTGTCCAACTTTAGCATTAAATATCTCTTAAAATAATTCTTCGATTTGAAAACTGTCTGCATCAGCGTGTTTATCAAACATTTTTCTATAATACCACTGATTTTCATATTTTTGTATGCAACAGTTTTCTTAATATTAACGATGAAAGGCCATGCTTAAGCATTCAAATTGGATGCGGATCAACCCGGAATATCTACGCAGATGTTCATTGGTCCATTTCCAAATCAAAACTTTTTTTTATATATAGAAGGACAGTTCAAGATATATAAATTTATATTTGGAAATGTAAATTTTTTTAAAATTTTCATTATCATCTCTCTATTCTAAAAAAAAGTAACTACCGCTGTCACCGCCGCCGCTGGTTTTGAATTTTTTGTGACCGGAGGTCTTTCTACGTTAATATTAAGAAAAATAATGCATACAAAAATATGAAAATCGGTGGTTTTATACAGAAATGTTTGATAAACATGCTGATGCAGACAGTTTTCAAATCGAAGAATTATTTTAATGCTAAAGTTGGACAAAATCGTTCAACTAAAAAAGTTTTATAGCAGCAAAAACTATACATGGCAGTGTAATCATTTTTAGATCATTTTATGCGTTAGAATTTGCCGGAGTGCAGATTGCATTAATTTTTTTATTTTGACTCATTTTTTCAGGTTTTATTTCTATTTTAAATTCAAATTTTCAGCATTTTTAGAGATATTTTTTACAGATTTCAGAAAATTGTACTAATTTAAACTGTTGCCAACTGTATAAAAAGCGCAAGCAATAATGTTTGCTTCAAATTAAAAATTTATTTACACGTGACTATTATAAACAGGAAAAAAATTTTCAAATTCAAATTAAATAATTACGTATAAAAAGCAGGAATTTATTAAAAATTATGTCATAAAAAGTACACACGTGAATTTTAAAAGAGAAAGGATATTGTAAAATAATAAGTTCATTAACATGCGTTAGAAGTCGTAGGAGAAATTACGTCATATTTACGTCACATTATAATTATTACATAAAATGAACACAAAATAATATTGCAAAAAAGTTTAAATTTAGAAATTGCGCTAGACATTTATTTAATATTTTGAGAGGATCTTTTCAACTATTTTTGTTAGGAAAGCGCAAATAATATTTCATTTCTAACAAAAGTATCTTCACGTGAATATTTAAAAGGGAAAAAAATAGCTTGGTAAAAATTACGTTAGATTAAAAACGATTAATTTAAAATGTCTCATTTAAAATAACCTTCTTTTCGCTTTGTTAAAAAATAGCAGGAGGCAAAGACTCTGTTTACTTAATTCCTTTTATATTAGCTTATTTTGAAATGTTGTTACATGTATCTACGTCATCAAGTTATTTTTATTCGACGTTTTATTTGTATTTTTATTAATGTTGTACGAAGTTATTTGTTCTATTGTTATTTAAAATAAAAAATTACGTCAATTTGTATAATTTGGGGAGTGGTTTGGCGATTTATATAATTTGGCGAAATTGGTCGACGAGATAATCAAGCAGTACCGCAGCGGATTTGGCGTTAAAATTCCCCAATCAAAGACAAATGAATAGAAATTCGTTTATAGTGAGATCGCTACTGCTTTTTACATTATAATTCAGTCTTTCGAAATCTTTTTAAAGCCGATCAAATTAGCGTGCATTTAGAGTCTGCGGTGTCTGGGCGGGGGTTGGCGAGCGTAGCTCGTAGGGGGCCGAGCCCCCTAGTTATTTAAATAAACGCTTAAAATTTTGACAAATTAGTTGGATAAAATTGCATTAATAACACAAGTTTACGAATTGCGCCAGAATTTATTAACAAGGATTAGAATCGACTCGTGTATAAGAATATGACACTGCAGATTGAACGCGACGGCATGGCATTCCTAACTGAAACAAAATGAATTGTTTAAAAAACCTAACTTCCCTTTAATATTGAAACATTCCGGGATATATAAATCTTAAAATTCAAAAATTAAGTCCAAAATTTAAAAAAAAAACACAAAGATGTAAGATCAGAAAAACACTATTTTTCAGATTTTATAGTATAGTAGTCTGAACAAAGAACGTGAATTTTAATATGTATATTACTCCGTATGAGAAAATGCCCATTTCCAACTTGTTTGCGTTTTTTACATTAAAATATGCCCAATAATACAATTTAGTGGATGAATTTTGAAACTGAATTTGCGCGCCTACTATTTTCTGAGAATGTTTCATTAGCCAGTCATCCCATAATGAAGTTAGATGTATTTATGCAGAGTAAAATAACACCTGTGTGATCGTATACATTAAAAATAAAGAAATGATTTGACAGTGGAGATGTGAGGACTATAAAGTGCACGAGATTGTCATATTAATTAAAGAAGCTTAATTGAAGTTGGTTGGTTGTGTTTATAACGGCCAATTATCATCTCGAAGGATATAGGCTCAAAGGGGGCACTGTGCCCTCCGTGGGTGTCTTTCTAAGGGAATCTAACACATATTTATGCTAGAAAAATCAAGGTTAGAAGAAAACCACGAAAACTTCGAACGATTAGGCCGATGGGCGCGATTTGGATCGAACTCAGCACCTCCCGTCTACTAGCTTCGAGGGCAGAACCTCTCGGTCATTGGCGAGGCAAGCTTAATTTGAGATATTTAAAATACAGTTTGAGTTTTGTGTATTCATCCAACAAACTTTATAATTAGAGCCTGCAATTGCATTTTTTAAAAAAGCTAATTAAATTTATTATTAATAGGAAAATTAAAGATATTTGAATAAATAAATATATAAAAGGGTGAAAGGTGA
The DNA here is from genome assembly GCA_963932465.1 of Maratus speciosus. NCBI lineage: Eukaryota > Metazoa > Arthropoda > Arachnida > Araneae > Salticidae > Maratus > Maratus speciosus. The sequence continues at coordinate 286,839,198 of OZ010799.1, forward strand.
ATGAATAATGAAATGGATAAAGAAATGCAAAAAATAAATAAATAAATAAATAAATAAATAAATAATTTATTTAAAACACATAAAAATTTCAATTAACATTAACGTTAACCGAAATTATTTTCAATACTTGGCATAATTAATTAATTTTAATTCCATTATATGTTACAAGATTACGCATATAATATTTATCATATAAGGATTGTTCTGAAATTAAGTGGAAATACGTAATAATTAATTTTTTGTACTTTCATACAGATATATTTCTTCAATTAATTAGTTTATCTATGAAGGCACATCTGAAACTCATATTCATAAAATACTTTAGAATAATTTGAAATTTAAAGCTACTTTAATTAAATTAAAATTATACTAAATGTTAACACAATAGTTTGTCTGCTTTTACTTTACAACATAATTATGTCATTTTAGAGGAATGTAAAGAACCGGATAGAATATATGAAATTAAAAAGTGGATGTACTTTATTTAATTATAAAAAAATAAATATATATATATATATATATATATATTTAAAAACAGGGTCCTAGGATTATAGTCTCTTCCATGCAATATCAGTTATATTTATTTTAAAATCTACCAGTATATGACAGTATAATCAAGAATTTCGTATACAAATTTAACAATTGAAGTCCCTTGTCAGATGGATCATTTCAGAAGCATGACAAGTGTACATTTCATGTGGTTTTAATATAAAACTTTTAATTACCAAAGTGTACTTTTACAGGTTAGCAACACCGTTGCCTCATTAATTATGTCAGTTTTAAAAACAGCAAAACTGTGTTCATAAGTACTTTTAAAATGCTCCATTCAATTTTATATCCAAGCAACATATGTGAATGCTGTACATAGTTTAGAAAACGTTAAGTCTAATTTCTGATATGTCACATCCATCGATGTAACGTTAATTGCTGTAAGCAATTTTTTAAAGGTGCTTAAAGTACCTTTTTTATTATAGAACGTGTTTTTATATTTTAGGATAATTTTACATGAAAAATTATATTTGGTACTTAATAATTATATGCCGTATAATATCTCACCTACATGTTTATAATAAAAACAAAACATAAACCTTGAAATTAAGCATCATTTTTTTTAGTTTAAAAGATGTTAAAAAAAAAAAAAAAAAAAAAAAAAAAATTTTTTTCATCACTAAGTTGGAAGTTACACAGAATTTCAAAACAAATCATAAAATAATTAAAAATATTTTTACCAATGTGAATTCTTTTATAATTTTTTTTATTTGAGTCTCTGAAATCAGCTCCTATCCCTACTTAATTTATAATTTCTCAAAAAAAAAAAAAAAAAAAAAAAAAAAAAAAAAAAAAAGTGAAAAAATAACACAGTAATTTGGAAATGACGGTACCAGATATCCATCTGTGACATCCATTTTGAAAAAGAATCTGAATCCGGTGATGACATCATTTCTTGATGACACAAAACTTATGTTCGTTACGTATATCGATTAGGATTAACGTTGTCTTTTCTTATAAAAAATGCTGAAATTGTTTAGAGACTATAATGGATCAACGTGGCCAATTTAAGGCTGGAATTTGAGGATCTGTTCCTTTTTTGTAAAGTAAAATGTATTTTCTTAAAATGCATCTTTTTTGAAAGTTAAACTTTTTAATTTTTTAATCTTCAGAGTAAGTGAATAAATAAAGTCCTGCTGTTGCTCTGAAGTTGATGTTAGTCGATGTTGGCTGGCCTTGCTGTCCTCACAATTGAAGTGGACTTCATAAATTGTAATTTAACTCTCATGGGATGTTTATACTTTTAAATCTTCTTTTTCTTTTTCATGCGTTTCCGTTTTTCAATGCGTAAACAGGCACCATTTAGTCAAGGTTAGGAGTGAAATTCACTTGTTTTTCATAGAAAAACACACATAAACTTTATATTTTTTAGATATATATATTTTTTTATCGTAGTAATATTCACAAAGGCCTTTTTACTTTCTTCTATCTTGACAAGAAGAAAGTATTGGTTTCATGAAAATTTTCGAATTCCAGTTTTCGACGGATTTATACGTTTTATGGGTCAGAGATTCCAAAAAACATGTTTTTACAAAATGTCTGTCTGTGAGTCTGTCTGTCTGTCTGTCTGTCCGTCCGTCTGTCTGACTGTGTGTGACACAAATTTTGTGGGCGCTCTATCTCAAGAACTAATGCACGGAATTTAATAAAAATTTATATTCAGGTAGTCTCTGATATAGATTAGTGCTGATTAGTTTTTGGTGTAAATCGCCCTGCAGGTGGCGCTGCTATGTAGCATTTTTCAGGATTTCCGCAAAAGCTCTATCTCAAGAACTAATGCACGGATTTTTATAAAACTTCAGATTCCGTTAATCCTTGATATGAATTGGTGCTGGTAACGTTTTGGTGCAAATCGCCCAACACATGGCGCTGCTATGCTGCATTTCGTAGAATTTACACGATTTTCGTAATAGCTCAATCTCAAGAAACAGTGCACGGATTTTCATCAAACTTCAGATTCAGTTAGTGATTGACATGAGTTGACGTTTTGCCTCTTGTTATGTAAATCGCTCAACAGGTGGCTCTGCTATGCTGCATTTTTTTAGATTTCCGCAATAGCTCTATCTCAAGAACTAATACTTGGGTTTTCAACAAACTTCAGAATCAGGTATACCTGGATATGAATTAGTGCTGTTTATGTTTTGGTGTAAATCGCTCAACAGGTGGCGCTGCTATGCTACATTTTTTCAGAATTTCCGCTATAGCTCTATTTCAAGAACTAATGCACGAATTTTCATCAAACTTCAGATTCAGTTAGTCCTTGACATGAAATGATGTTTTGTACCTTTTTGTGTAAATCGCTCAACAGGTGGCGCTGCTGTGCTTCATTTTTTGTGATTTCCACAATAGCTCTAGCTCCAGAACTAATGCAACGATTTTCATGAAACTTCAGATTCCGGTATACCTTAATATGAATTAGTGCTGTTTGTGTTTTGGTGCAAATCGCTCAACAGGTGGCGCTGCTATGCTGAATTCCTAAGAATTTCCCCTACAGCTCTATCTCAATAACTAATGCACGAATTTTCATCAAACTTTGAATTCAGGTATACTTTGATACGAATTGGTTCTAAATTGATGTAATTTCTTATACAATTTAAATGATTTAATTGACGTGAATTATATAGAAGAAAGTTTTTTGATGGCCACAACATACTAGTTTTAATAATACAAACATTTAATTTTCGAGTATGCTAGCGTAAACGACAAGACGTGAAAATGTCAAATATTTCATCAACAATTCGAAATAGTTGAAAATTTTTGATAAGTTTTTCGTCCAGTTCTTGGGTTAAGAGTGAGATATAGATCAATTGTCAATACCAATTCTTCCTAAAATGTAGTCGAGAGATATTCTTCTTTAACACTCTTGCTGCGCAGCTCGATATATTCTCGGGCATGCATTTTTCTGTCTACTTAATACTATTTGGTTATTCCCATCAGTTATTTTTTAGCGAAAACTTTAATTAATCAGGACATTTCCCCGATTACGATAGAAAAACATTTCTGCTTTAAAGAACCGGTGGTAAAAGATAAAAAATTCTGTAAAAGACACCCATCGCGAAGAATTATTTACGCAGCGAGAGGGTTAACAATGTTTTTTAGGTCACATTACGGCTCACTATTGTATTATACTATCACGGAATACCTTTAATTTTGAACAAATCTTTAAACATACGTTCTATTTTATTTTTTATCCACTTTTAATTTAAATTTGTCTGTGACAATCGAGAGTTTTTGTATTTTTTTCAAAAACACGTAAAATATATTCTCAATATGATGAGGTCTTTATAAGGAATTCCATATCACTATGGCAATTCGAAATTTAATTAACAATGCATGTGTAAGTTAAAGGACATCTTAAGAAGATACTTTTAATACAATATAAATAGTATTAAAAAAACAATATTACAATATCACTGGCTTATAAACCAAATTCCAGGATATTGATGATGAAACGAATAATAGTAGATCAGTGGACAGTATGTAGTAGCCAATACTTTATATTATATTGGTAACTTTTGATAAAGTCACATTTTCTTTTCAATGAAACTTACATTTATAAGTTTTATTATGAATGATGATGAAGTTTAATTTATCCATGAAATAATGCAGCTAAGCATTATGCTACATTCCTATAGTTAATATTTCATATACTTTATTTTATTATCTGAATATTCATTAGATAATGCTAAATATTAAATAAAAATAATAGCATAATTTTAAGACAAGAACAATATTTTTTTAATTACCTAAATAAATGGCATAAATAATTTTGAAGCGTAGGAAATTTTTCTTTTCAAATCATTGCTGTACCATGGGAATGATTTAAAAAGACGTCCTCTCTTAATTCCCTAAATACATGACATAAATAATTTTGAAACGTGAGGCATTATACTTGAAAAATATTGCTGTTCCATAATCGCAAAATCCTTGTCTCATTTGTTTCTCTAATAAATTACTTAAGGGATTTATTTGCTTATTTTAATAAATAGGACTAGTTTAAGTTGTAATGACAAGTAAAATGTTCTTCCCGGTAGTAAACGTATTATAATTATGTAACATTTTTTTCAATGAATCTTTATGACTGGTTGAAAATATTATTGAAAATACAGGTCTTTAACACATGTTGTTACAGTTTTAGTGAAGAACATGTTTGTTTATGTAGAATTTGTAATTTTTGTGCATTATATCAATTCATGTATTAGTATAATAATGATAATAGTAGTATAATTATAATATTTTTCATAAAAGGATTTTGTTGAGTAATAAAAACTGTATATTACAGACATTCGCTACACTAAATTAAACATGATATATTAAGAAGATATGTTTCTTAAAATAACCACAATATTGCGTATTTAATAGTGCTCATGCCTAATTAGTTGCTGATATTAAGCTAGTTTTCCTTTTTTCAAACAGATGTCAGCTTTACAGCCAGCTGGTGTACACAGGCGAAAGTGGTTTTGGCGCATAATAAAATCCTTTGTCGTTATAACTCGTGAACATTGATAAATACAAAAAAAAAATGCCAAACAACTACGGCCGGCTAACGGAAATTTGCCTTAAAACTTTTATTGGCTTAGATGTATTATGTTCCCTCAGCCGTTGTTTTGAATTGTTTGGCGATTTTTTGTTGGCGTGTTGGCGGTGTTTAAGGATATGGCAATCTCGATATGTGGAATCTTGTGTGACGTGTGTGTTCTCACGTGTTGTGTTCTGGTAACACCTGAGAAGTGGTGGATGTTGTTGATGTATTTTGATATCGTGTTGTATCGTTCTGTCTTTTTATTTTTATGTTAAATTTATTGGATGTATTTGACTGACTATGGTTTCTGTAATCCGTTTAAACGCTTTTGCTGAAGTAATTAAGAAATACGAGGAAATTTTGACAAGAAAAGTAGGTTTGTTTATAGTGTTCCAATGCGTATTCATAAGCCTATTTTGGAAAATGACGGTCATGTTATGAGAGAGATTTCGTGCTGGAGCTTTCAAGAAAGCAGATGTCTGTTAAGGTGTGTTGATAATTTTATGTATATTTTGCTGCTTTAAGAGTTTTTTACATTTTGAGATTGCTAAAAAGCGAGAACTGCTGAATTTTGAGAATGCTACAGAGCGAGAAATGCTGAATGCAGTGATTTTTTTTCGGCTACTGTGCGCGAAGCTCTCATACAAGATTACTGATTGCCACTTTAGCGAATTTTGTTTATTATTTGCATTTTATTTTCGTTAAGCGAAACATGCGTATAAACAGGTGCTTGGCGACATTTACTACTTGACGGAAAAGTGGTTTTCTCGCCAATAAAAATTCCAAGATGGCGGCCGGGTGAACTTATGACATCTGTTCCCTTTTTTTATTTATAGTTTGGTTCTAAAAATATTTGAAAATTTTATTGTCATTAGAAACACACTGTATACATATTTTTTATAATTCCAGATTATCCAGAAGTGATTAAAAAATCGGTAACAACGTTCCATCTTCACATACCGGGTGTCCTGAAAAGGACTGAATGATTTTAAAATTCATTAACTTTCAAACGGTTACAGATATTTAAAAAATTCTTGCAGGAGGGTTATGCATAAGGTCAAAAGATTTTTTACACTGATTTTCGATTTTAGTTCGAATTACTAGCAATAGATTACGCTGTGATCAATAGACGCTATATTCAGGTTTGATTTTTGGTACTTCGGGAACCACTCAATACATTTTAACAGCCTTTTTCCGCATAGAAGAAGAGAAAGGCCAAAAAATAGAGCCTGTATTTTGCACCTATTGCTTACAGCGCAGTCTATTATTTGTAATTCAAACTAATATCTTAAATCACAGTTAAAAAAAAAAAAAAAAAAAAAAAAAAAAAACTTTTGACCTTATGCATAACGCTCTTGCAAGAATTGTTTAAATATCTGACAGACTATGTTGCACTAATAATTCTAATAATATTAAATACTAATAACAATAATAAATAATAATAACAAGAATAATATGAATAAATAATACATCTAATAACAATATCAATCTATAACAACTATACAAATATTTTTGCTTGTGTCTTATTGAACATTTAATGTTTAAAATAAAGAAATAAATATTCTGTCTATTCAAATAATAACGTATTCCGTTAATTTTTTATTTATCTTATTTAAGTATTCAGACTATCCTAGACTAGTTCCGTCATTGCTCCCACAGATGAAATATCATTTCACCAATAATCAAAGCATAAGGACTCGCAACTTTTCTTTATTTCATTTCCTCTTAGAATTTTAACTTAAACAGCTCTATGAATGAGGAAAGACCTCCAATTATAGACAGAATGAGGTGTAATTTCTTCCCTTTGGTCATTCTAGAAGTCAAAACAATCTATACTCTTCGGCAACACCTGTTGATACAACTCAAGTAATGAACAATAATTCCACGAATATGGACAGTACGAGGTTTAGTTTCCTCATAGGGCATTCGAGGGTCTAATTATCCATCACCAATCTTCAACTTATGCCTAATTACTACTTTAATTCAATTTCATCCATATTGAAAATAACAAATCTACGCTTTGAACAATCTTAAACTTTAATATATTAATTTTCTATAGCTTTAATTTTAAATTTTATATATTATTTAAAAAAATCTATTTTAGAATAAAGAATAATAATAATAATATATTTTAAAAAATCATAATACATTAATATCATATCACAGTAAACATTCCATACTAGCATCAATAATATCCAATAATATTTATCTTTAATCATATTAATCCTTCAGTGAAAACATAAAAATTTGTTCCTTATACGTTGTATAAATTTAATCTATATCAATGAATCAGAAAGTTTTGTAATATTTTTTTTCAAATACTTGTATTTTTACATTTACCTCAAATAATAAAATGAAAAAAAAATCAAATCTATAACTACAAAATAAAATGAATTTTGACTTTCGTGGAAAGAAAGTAAGAAAAAAAATATAGCAGACAAAATTATCATTAAAGTTTTGCAATTCAAATAAGTAAGCGGTTTCGCAATCATCTCGTGTGCCTTCGTACAGATTTTAATTCTGAAATATTTCTTCTAAAGGTTTTATTTCTTAGGAATTCGTTTTATTTTTGATAAATTAAGCTATTTATTTAAATCATTTGAAAGAATATCAATTAAGTTTTTATTAATTTTTTATAGCAAGTAAAATTAAGTTTTTAATTACGAGTAATAAATTAAGTAAAGTTAAGTATTTTGGTTTAAGTTTATAATCCAACATTAATTAGAACTCTAGATAAATCAATCAATTTATGCCCGCATAACTAAGTTAATTTAAATAATTTTCCAAACAGATAAAATCTTGGGACGTCTACAAAAACTCATCCGTAATGTTGAAAATAATAAATTTTACTTTAAGCTTTAATTGCAGAATTAATTACAAAAATTTAAATCATAGGAAGTTAAGATTAAGTTAGTGTTTTAACGCTATTCTCTCCATAAATTATGATAGTATATAATGGACTGCCTTTTGTAGAAATGAACGCATTAACATAATTCAGCGATTGGGTGTAACTTCAATATATCAAGATAATAAGAATTGTTTGTTCTCAGCTTTTTTGAACGAATTATGACGTCATTTTCTTGTTTCTTGTCAGCATTTTTGAACATCCTACCGGCTTTATTGATATGCTTATAAGTGTTTGTAGCTCATCTTTATCTAGATTTGCATTTTGCAGAAATATTATATGTATGCTTGATAAGATAATATTAATATTTCTGTTATTTTATAATGCTAAAAATTCCTTGTTGATAGATATCACTGCTTTTTTTTTTTTTTTTTTTTTTTTTTTTTTTTTTTTTTTTTGTAATTTTACTCATATGTTTAAAAAATTAGATTTGGGGATGGACCTTTAAATTATAATTTTAAAGTCCTAAGTTATATATAAGATAAACATTTAAAGTAAATGTATTACACAAAATCAAATCTGCTGAAGTAAGTTCACAATTGTATATAAATTTAATATATCAAGATTCTAAAAACGGTTCTTCCCTGCCATTTTGTTTCGCGTTATGAAATCACATTATCACAAATCACATTATCACATTATCACAAAATCATGCACACATTGCACTGATTTTTTGTTTATCAAAGTTGTCGATATAAATAATACTTTTAGTGCATGACGATTGTGCATGAAATTCTATTAGTTTTTGATAAAATATTATTGAAATTTTTAGTTTATCGAATTTATCTTATTAAAAATTTCATTTGTTTTACTTAGCAGAAATAAAAAAATAATTCAATTTTTCTATTCAGAGATGACGCTTAGATTCTTGCAACCATAAGAATTATTCGAATAATCTATTTAATGCATTGTATTATGCTAATTCCATGAAAACTTGTCATGTCTGTCACACCGCTGAAAATCGCTATGCTTGTTGGGTACCAGTATTTTAGAACGGAAAAATGTGACTTATTTTATCACAGATATCTCATCAATTGAATAACGCGAAGCAAACTTTTCGAAAATAAGGGTGACCAAGAAGCATAGCAATTTTGAGCTGTGTGACAGACATGACAATTTTTCATGGAATTAGCTATTACTTAAAAATCGTTAAAATGTAAATTTAATTTATTAGTTGCTTAAAGGTTTACAGTAAAATTAAACTCATCGTAATACTAAAATCTAGTTTCATTGCCGTATTTATGAGAATCGTTTTGCAAGAAGTCTACATCACTGATTATATAATTGTAATTAATTTAGTAAGCTGATATTATTTTTAAAATAAAGGATGTTTCTTATTATTATTATTGAACGTTTAAAAAAAGAATTAATAAATTTTCTGTCGTAAAAGTATTATTAAGTATAAATTTACACACAGGTTTGTTATTTGCTTTCTTCTGCATACTACCTTATTTTTTTTAATACATTTGAAGACGAAAGTTGCAGTTTTTACATTTGTAAATTTTACTTGAATATAAAGCTTTACCATCAATATTTACGTACATCTGTTAAGATTATTACATTATTTAAAAATAATTTTGAACAATAATATAAAGTGTTACTAAGACATATATACTTAATATTATTTCAATTAATAAGTAAATGACTGCATTCAATTTCAAAGACTATAATTTACATAAACAGTTTATATTTTATTTTTTAAAAATTTTGGAATCAAACATTTATTTAATCACTTCCACATGTTGCTAAGACCAAAAAAATACTTTTAAATTTTAATGAATTTTTAATGTATTGTGCTGAAACAAACTAGAAAAAATGCAGGTACATTGTTGAAAATCAGAATCAGATTGATATGATGCATTATTATATATAAATCTAATATTCTAATTTATATCTTAAATTATGCAACATAGAATTTTCAATGAAATTTAATACAACGAGCAAAGTTACATTATCTGCGATTTTCAATGTAATCTTCTGTAACCCACATCCGTTTGAATTCCTAATTGATTACAACATTGCCTTTAGCAAAATAGCTTTTAATTTGAATGAATATTCAATGAATTTCAATAAATATTTAACTTTACAAATGATGCATCAATAAATATCTAATTTTGCACCCTACAGAGATAAATATGTTTGGAAGTGTCTTTTACATTCCACTTGTGCTTTTAAGGCCTAGTTTTATAATCAGTATTATAATGATTTATGAAAATAGATTTCGCATTATTCAAATTTTAATTTTTTCATTGCAATAACATTTAATATGAAGAATAAATCTATTTTCTCTTATTTAGGAATAGGTGAAGGTAGGGCAAGATCGGGTAGCATAAATGTTTGTTGTTCTAAAATGCAATAAAATAGGAACAGAAACTCTATACACTGTTTTCTATATTAAATTATTCTTTGGCTATAATAAAACATATTCTTTTCGATTAAAAAAAAAAATAATAATAATAATTGATTATTGGCAATTCCACAGAAAATTGTCTTTTTTTTTGGGGGGGGGGGATCAAATTTATAATACGTTTAATTTAAGGGTATGATTGGAAAACTTGATATTTATATATTCTATAGAAAACTCCTAATATAAAGGCATTGTTAATTACTGTTTACAAACTACGTTAAGTACCATTATTGTCTTTGTAAAGTCATAATATTACGCCAGTTACACATACACAATAAATGTTACGTCAGTTACACGTGTAAATGTCATTTTTTTATTTTTATTTTCCAGAAGTTAATTAAACAAGTTACTGGTATAATTTGGCATTACTTAGTGTTGCAGAGAACATTAAATCACTTTTTTTAACTGGATAGTTTTGATAATTTTTACAATTTAGTGAAGGCAGAAAAAATGTTTATATTTTATGTTACGTCAGTTACAGAGTACTGAATTGTGGGACTCAATCAGAGATTGAAATAATCTGCAGGTATTTGGGTATTAGGACCTTAGTAAGAAATATTTTAAATTTTAAAAATTTGTTCTAGTTTTATTAGTAAATTTTCTACATAGATTTGAAAACAAAATTCGATGATAAAATGTTCCGTCAGTTACGAAGGAATTGCCCTTCTATAGAAAAATATATTTTTTCAGATCGGTTTTATACAACTGGTTGGGTAAAACCGCATATCCATAAAACTTCTGGAAAATTCAATTTGGCCAGAACAGTTCCGGTTTAATTGTCTGAGCGAAGCGAAGCAACGCAATATTACTGCCCAGATACATACACCTACGATACAGCTACGATACAGCTGCGAACGCCATTTCCTACTGAAAAAAAAGCCTAATAAAAACCTTTCATGAAGCATAACTCAAAAAAATATTTGTCGGATTTCGTTTCTGATTGCACCAGAAGGTAACTATGAGGGTCGCCTACTGAGTGCACCAACTATGAGAAATAAGTTACAAACCGTTTAAAAATTATATTTAAAAAAAAAACTGATAAAAAAGCACAATTTATCTGCATACGTCACAGAAATTTGGTTTGCGACACTTTCACCGGTGCATGTTTTCGTAGACAACTGGTTTGAACACATGGAGCAAATAGAAAAGAATGCGCACACAGTAATATTGAAGTGGCATAAAACATTTTTTAATTTAATCGAACAGGAAAAGAAATCTCTTTGTTTTTCCATTTAAAAGAAAAAAAAGGCATAAAAACTTTGATTTGAGATGTTGCGATAATCTCTCAATAATCTCTTTTAATCGCCAAAAGCATATTTTATATTTCGCGTGTGAAAATTAGAAACAATTATATGATGTTTAATAAAATATATAATAGCATCATTTCTTCCTGTTTTCTTTCTTTCTTTTTTCTTTTTTTTTTTACATGCTTTCTTATAACTTACAATTATGTTTGTTTGTGGCACTCAAATCTTGTGATTCATTTTTGACCCACTTCCTGTTAACATACAGTTTTGAAATTGGAATATATATGTATTCCTGAGGGCAATATATGAATTGGACATTGATTTTTAGGGTTTCGTTCATCTGACGAAACTCAATTTGTCTCGCTCCTCTGTCTGTGTGTTCGTCTGTCACAGAGCCCGTTCTCAGAAACTATACACGTTGGAGACTTGAAATTTTGCATACTTATAGCTGAACATCACACATCATGCGAAAAATCATAAAATTTTGAAAAAGTCGTACATTTAACCCTTTGGGCTCCCACATGTGTATTTTAAACAATTCTTTCTAAGTGAGCCCCTAATTAGGTTGGAGGCGTGAGATTTTACATACTTATAGCTGAACACCTCACATCAAAACACAAATCAAAAAATTTTGGAAAAGTCTTACATTTAACCCTTTGCGCTCCCACATGTGTATTTTAAACAATTCTTTGTAAGTGAGACCTAATTAGGTTGGAAGCGCTAAATTTTGCATACTTATAGCTGAAAACCTCACATCAAATGACAAACCATAAAATTTTGAAAAGTCGTACATTTAACCTTTTGGGCTCCCACATGTATATTTTAAACAATTGTTTCTAAGCCAGTCCCTATTTAGGTTGGATGCGTGAAATTTTGCATGCTTATAGGTGAATACCACATATCATACGACAAATCATAAAATTTTGAAAAAATCGTACTTTTAACCCTTTGGGCTCCCACATACGCAATTCTTTCTAACTGAGTTCCTTATTTAATTGGAGATTTGAAATGTTGAATACTTATAGCAGAACACCTGAGGCCAGGCGACAAATCATAAAATCTTGAAAAAGTCTTATGGTTAACCCTTTGAGCTACCACATATGTATTTTAAGCAATTCTTTCTAATTAATTTGTCGACATGAATTATCCATACGTATAGCTAAATACCTGATACTTGTTTATTTTAAGCAGTTTTTCAAACCTCCGCCCTTTTCACCCGGAAATCACTTTTACAACTTTTGCCGACACCCCTTTGATCATTATTTCATATTATGCATCATAGCCTTACATATTTTAGTTCCACTTTTTATCGCCATGGGCTTTTAATCTCGTATGCTATCGGCCTAATCCCCTCGACTAATATATGTACGGATAGTATATGAAACGGAGTTTCGTTCAGATAGAGGTTTGTTTAGAATAGAGTGCGCCGCTGGTTGCTAAATGTGGAACTAACAGATTTTTCAAAAGGATAAAGTGTTCTGAAAGGAATATAAACGAAACTCTCTGTGCGATCTGTGATCACACTTACCCACTTGTTTAAAATTCGATCCCTAAGAGGGCAACGATAGAGGTGGGGTGAATTTCTTAATGGTTTCGTTTGATTTTCTATTGAGAAATCAGCATTAGCTTCAACAATGAGTATTTGTTGAAAAGTACTAATTACAGGGTTACCACGCTATCGCCAAACATTGGCCAACGTGGAGAAATATCGCCAAATTTGGCGACAATAAAAGTTTCTGTATATGAAGCCAACTTGGAGATACCTGGCTAATTTGACAAAATTCCCATTTAAATTCATTTATCTTCCATAATTGAACTCACCGAATTAAATTTAAACTCCGTGCATTTAAGGTTTTTTTCAAGTCATTTCTACTATTTAATACATTTAAAATATATATATATTTCTATTTTTGGGGAATTTTAATGAAAGCATGATTTAAAAAAAATAAAAGATTTCGATTTATATTAATTTCTTCTTAGTCTTTAAAAATGAAATTGGTACTTTTCCTATATAAGGGCCTTGGCGAGGTAGAGAAAATGGGTTTGGCGAGACAAGTAAGCTTTTATGCGTATTTCCATGCAACTTATTCATTGTTTCATATACTCAAGCAATTTTTAAAGTTTTATACAATTTATTTTGTGTTAACTACTCAGTTACCTATTTTTATATACAAACAAAAGTAAATTGTACATAAAAAGCAATGATATTATATATATAAATAAAATGTTTATATTTATGGCACAGATGCCATAAACGCACCGGGTTTGGCGTGATTTTTTATGCCAATTTGGCGAATACATCGTTTTCGAATACCAGTTACCTATAGCGTGCTATAATAGCACGTTATTTTTTATTTCCATATGAAAACAAAATAAATTGATACACAAAACATTTTCTATTATTTTTAAAAGGAAATAATAATCAATAAATGATATAATTATAGAACAGTGAAGAAAGTGAAGAAAGATAAGTGAAGAAAGTTAAGAAAGTGAGATTTTTTTGCCAAATGATATAAATGACTATGAAAATAAAACAGAATAAGTATTATACGGGTTTATATATATATATTTAAAAATGCATCTCCTAACACGCATTAGATAAGTTATTTATGTTTGTATATAATATAAAAATGAAAATTTGTCTATCTGTCTATTTGTAATTCTATACAAATTCACAGTTTGGAAGTCAAAATTGTGAAAATATACGTACATATGTATTAAAACACGACCGAGGCAACTAAAGTAATCCGGAATCGAAATAATGTATAGTTAATATTTAATTAATAAAAAACCACCAATTTAACAGCAATTTATTATCAAACTTAAACATTTTTCGTTATAGCAGTTGCCAACAATTAATATACACAATAAAATTCTCAATACAACATTTAATTTTCTACTGCAAGATTTCCACGTGAAAAATAAAAATGAAATAAATAGTTTGTCGAATTTAAACAAAGGTGAATATTACGTCATAACTTTTCTATTGAAAGATATTCGCGTGAAAAAGGAAAACGAAAAACATAGTTTGACGAATTTAAATGAAAGTTAATATAACTTCATAACTTTCCTATTTCAATGTTCCCACGTGAAAGAGGGAAATATTAATTCATATTGGAAATATAAAGGACGGGGTGAATATAGTATAACGTCATATGTGTATGAAAAAACGTATTGAAGCATTATAAAAAGCTGATTATGGAAATATTTGCGTATTTTAACATTATTGCTCCAATTATAAATTGAAATAAGTTCATTTATAGCTGTATTCTTTTGCGTTTCGTATATACATTTATACATTTTTATATTGTGTTTTCATTCGATTCATGCGTACAAGAAATTATACAATATGAATTATTTATTAATATTATTATACAATATTAACTATTTATTTCGTTTTCTTTTTCTCGCGAATATCTTTCAATAGAAAAGTTATGACGTAATATTCCCACGTGAAAGAGGAAAATATTAATTCATATTGGAAATATAAAGGACGTGGCGAATATAGGACGACTGCTTTTTCAATGTTTGTTTTATGTTGTATGTTAAATTTTGAAATTGATTTTCAGAACAAACATCCTTCAAATTCTGTCCAACACCGGGCACTTTAGTTTGTAACAGATAAACGGCTTTTGCATCTGTATATTTAATTCTAATATTATAAAGCGTTATAATATTATAAAGTGTATAATATTATCAATGTTTGTACGTTTGTGAGGTGTTATCTCTGAAACTACATAGCCAACTTAAAAAAAATGTTAGTGGCCATCTCTGCTCAGAAAAAAGGCTGTATTTTATGTCAGTACAACAACCTACAACACTCCAGGAGCAAAAAAAATCTAAAATTGAGATTTCTGCGATATTGATTGGGTTAGAAACTTTAAATTCGGTGTGGTGGTTACTTTTAAGATGTAAATACTCGTTATGAACGCTCTGTAAAAGATTCGAAAAATTCAATTTGACAGATAAACGTAAAAATTTCTAGAAAAGTTTTTAATTATGATTTATTTGGAATGCTGAAATTTCTGGGATACTGCTGGGGTTAGTAACTAGAACTTTGGCATGACAGTAATTTATAAGATGTAGAACGAATTCTAAAAAATCGAACTACTAAACAAAGCGAAAAAAGATCTAAAGATGATTTAAGTAACGAAGTACATGGAATTGTTAGGAGTATAAACATGAAAATTGACATGTCTGTATCTATCATGACGTACATTCTAGCAATAAAACAATTTCTAAAAATGTTGCTACATAAAACACTGCAAAAACAAAAAAACTTTCGAAATTTTTTTATTTCTGTGTTACTGCTGAGCCGAAAAACTTGAAATTTTGTTTTGGGGTACTTTTAAAATATAAAATTATCTCTATGAGTGGTTTCTAAAAAATTAAAAGTATAAAAAGATGAAATGAACGGAAAGAGATATCAATTACCATTAATTTGGAATTATTAGGTATAGCAACTTTAAATATTTCATAATGGCGCATTTCGTCTGCAAAACATGCAATTTAAATGCAACAAAACTGATAGATTCCGACCTAGCATTAAATACATTGTGTAAATATTGAATAAAGACCTGAATGAAACAGTTAGGAGGTTACCCGAAAGTACTTGTTAAAGTGTTCCTTCTCCAGGCTTTTCTCTCTCTCGCCAATGCCACTAATATAGGGAAGTACCGTTTTAAATGTGATATGATTTTTTTTCTGATTCATTTTTCTAGATATTTTATCACAAGGTAATATTCTAAATTGCCATTAGTAGATTTTTTATATATTAACTTATTCTGGTGAAATTTCATATTCGGGTTCATATTTTAGTTTGCATGATTTGCTGAAAAAATATGTATGGATTTGTAAATTACTTCAAATGACACTTTGACAACTTAAAGGCTATGCGGACGATATATTCAGATCTTGTGTCATACTTTATGTTGCAAACATTGCCGATTTGTTTCATTTAATACATGCTAAATACAGCTCAACTTGTGCAGAGTATGTTTGAAAACAAAACAATACAGCATATGTAGTGGCCAGCATACACTCATCAGTTAAATAGGATCGAGCATATCTAAAACACACTATAACGACGCATTGCATGCCGCTGTTGATGTGTTCGGTACTTTTACACTATTTCAGATTTTTAAGAGAGAATTCCTTAACTCTTATCGACAACCTTATTGCATCCGTGGAAAACAGATATTGTCCAATTTTAATTATTCCGCGGGAGCACACACCATATAAAGTAGTGTCCATTCTTTTTATACATTATATATTTATCATTTAAAGTTACTGAAATTTGTGCGCAGTGTCTTATTATGCTCTTGACATCACTTTATACAGTTAAAATTCCTATATAAGATAATTTAGTGTTTCATTTTCTATTTTACTTTTAATATATTGCGTATTTTCAATTTTATATCCATGCATGGCTGTCTTGCATGGTTTGCTTTCCCATTTTTTAAGCAGTGTATACGAATTTGTATATAAGATTTTTTAATTCTACCATTTGTTTATTTTCATCATTTCAGTATATGGACAAATAAAGATAACATCTCATTTTCTTTGGTTCCACGTGTTATTATTAAATCTATGTTCTCAGCAATATCGCTCAGACTAATTCCTATTAGGGAAGTCCTAGTATAGTAAAAAATATATACATTTTTATTATTTTTAACAAAACGAAATTGCACACGTGTTTCTCAATGTCTCAAGAATAAGCCTGTGGCAAATTTCATTCATTGTATATGCTTACCTTCTTTACACTGGAAGTCTTAGAGTTATTTTAACTGTAAAAGTCACAAATGAGTTTATCATCATATTCTCTTTCATATTGCATGCTTCGTGTGCCCGTCCGTGGCATTTAAAGTATTGTATCAAACCTTCTTTGTATTTAGAAATTTAAAAAAGTTCATTGCTAAACATTTATGCTTCATTACCTGCCACCTTCTGTGGATGTCTTCTCAACCGTTTTTGGTTTCTTTTACTATAGATTCTTATTTTTTTTTTTATTTAAAAAAAAAAAACTTCGTTTTTCGTTTTGTCGATTGTTTGGTTTCTTTCTCTTTAATATCCGTTTTCAGCTCTAATTTATAGAGCAAACTAGCCCAAATAAGAGTTTTCCCTTTCTTTTGTCAGTTATGTTCTCAATCCTTCCTGGGGAGTGGGTAATAATATTTTAGGCGAAACTGGAAATTCAGATTGCTGGGCTACATAACCTGAGATATCAATGTAAAATGCTGGATATGGTCAAATATTGCATGTGTGATGTCAACACTTTTAAATATAGAAGAATGGGATTCATAGTCCTGAGATGTTTTAGAAATATATATTGATGCTGGTATAGTAATCTGTGGCTGCGTGGACCTCGGTGTGTTATCACTGAGTTTCATAGGTTTCTCTGTCATTTCCGATGGAGTAAAAAGATGGTTTTGAAAAACATCGTTGTTATAAAGAAAAATGTCTGTTTTCTCAAACAGTCTCATTGAAGTATTTGGAACAGCTGCTCTCAAAAATGTAGATTGGAATAATTGTTAGAGATCTCACAGGATCGGAAAGTAGCTCCTCCCTCACCTCTTGTTCGTAGCATGTATTTAGGGGTGCAATGAATGACACATGAAGGGGTTAACAGCAATTAACGGTGCATAATAATTCATATTTAAAGCTCCATATT
Source organism: Maratus speciosus (assembly GCA_963932465.1). Taxonomy (NCBI): domain Eukaryota; kingdom Metazoa; phylum Arthropoda; class Arachnida; order Araneae; family Salticidae; genus Maratus; species Maratus speciosus. Next base: position 286,857,498 of record OZ010799.1, read on the forward strand.
GCATTATTAATTATCTTTAAAAAATTATCCCAAGAGTGTAGGCAAAACCGCGTATACCTGGTTTTGACACCCTCTTAAGTATCCGGTTTTACTCCAACACGACACAGATTTAAAAACATAGTCTCACTACTCTGAATTCTGTAATCTATAGTATATATAAAAAAATCTGTAAACATGTTAACATAATGGGAGGAAAGCAAAGTATTAAATATAGTACTTACAAATATTTAATATGCTCACAAACAGTGAACATACGCGCAAAACCTAGAATCAAGCAAATCAACTTTTAAAAATAATTCAAACGAAGTCCTTCACACAAAGAATAACCGCTCTATGTAGCGTTTCGTTCAGCTACAAAAGTAGTAATGGCGTTCGACAAACAATTCCTGGCTTCGGCCGACAGATAAAAATCCAAATCATCGAGGAATCTGCTCTACTCTGTTTTAACCGCCTACCCAGTTTTGTACAATTCTCCCCTACATGTTGTAACGAATCTTATGCATGTTTTGAAACATTGGTTGTATCAAAATTATTTTTTACAACTTTGACTGTCCATAAAACATAAACGAAGTAACTATTTTGTGTGCATACAACAGCGACTCATAAAGTTTTATTTATACTGTTACAGGACATAATGTGCTCATGGAGATAAGGTCGGAAACACATGCCCAAAAGAATTTTAGAACAAAATACGGGATTCACCATTCAGACTCTAGTTACGCTAGGGACACAAGAAGTGTATAATGGGGGCCATTAGCGTGCTTCATAAAAAAAGGCGCTGTCCAAACACCAGTAAAGAGGATATGGGACGTTGTCGACCAAGTTTCCAACGCATTTCAACGAAGTCCATTTGTAAAGCCGCGAGATAATAGTATTACCAATGACAACGATTCACAGAGATGAGGATGTTCAAACAGTGATTGCTCCTACCTGCATCGAAATACTACGGAAGGTCAAATCTGTAAAGATAAATTTTGAACACCCTGTATGTTTATTTTTGATAGCGTTTAACTAAAGAAAAGTTGTGTTTCTAAAGTTAGAAAATGGATATAATTCATTTCCATAAACTTCTATTTCACCGGGTTTTTAGAAAACAAATATCTTTTAGAAACATATTTTTAGAAAAACCTTTTGTATAATTGTATTTCAGTCCCTGAATATGGATGTATCACCAATACATTATCGTATATTTATAACATATTTTCAATAATTGGAATTTTTTTTTGTTTGTTTAATTTCCTACTTTTATTCTTAGAATAATTTCCCTTTCGTTATACATATATTTCCACTAGATTGGAAAGCGTGTTATTTATTTCAAGGACACATATTCAAGGTGCAGGTAACCTAAAGTTTTTAAAAACCAAACGTAACTAAAGCCAATATCTTTGTCAAAAGTATTTAATCATATTTCACATTATAAGTACATTATTCTAAGCATAAATGTAAGCAAATATATGAAATTTTACTGTTTATATTTACTATTTTTTTTAGCTGAACGAAATAAAGTTTTATGAAATATTAAATATAAAAAATATTTTTTGTGTAAAATGCTGTAAAATATTCTTTGTATATATTGATCGCAAAAAAGTGAAGTAATAAATATGATTTTTAAGTTCATTTTGCGGTATAATTTATGATACCAGAAAAAATTACATTGACATCAAGCCAAGTAAATAAAGGCTAAACAAACTTTACCAAAAAATATGGAAAGTAATTTAGTTATCAGGTTTTACTCAATGCCCAAATGAATAAAAAAAAATAATAAAAGTACTGAACAAATTTTCTGATGCAATGAGATTGAAAATACTGCTATGCATATCATTTTTTACATATACAAAAAGAAGCATATTCTGGACATAACGCAATAAATGAATATGTTGTTTTCGTCTTTGATGATTTATTTACTTAAACTATATATACGTAAGAAAATAAGTTACTATGTATAATTTTTTTTTATGGAATTTATTCGAAAAATCTTCTTTTCTCAAGAAACATGTTCAAAAATAATATCTCTTAAGACATGAGTAAAGTAAAAAAATAAATTTCTAAAAAAATCTCATTGCATTTATGTTACTTATTTTTAAGTGACTTAAAAAAGCGTTTTAATACAAAATACTGCATAAATTAATATTAAGATGTGTTTTTTTTTCTGCTAAGAAATGAAACTACAAAATCAATGTCTAATAAAATAGGAAAATCAATTTTAGTGAAGAATGTTTTAATTAACTAACTATGTTTTAAAAAGGAATAACAAAAACTAAATTTATTCTGTCTCTTTAACACCAGCAAAATGACATTTTTTTTTAATCTGTTGAATACAGTATGATTTTAGAATTTTTATTTATTTAACAAAAATACTTTTATAAACTTTGTAAATAACAAAATTTATTTTGGAAAGCATTTTATATGGAGTACCTACCATACCCAAGTGGTTAATACATCCCACAGCCCATCACTTGAGAGCGTAGGTGGGCTGCTGGGCTGCGTGTTCGACTCCCGCTGCCTCTGTTGCACAATCTTTATGCAGTTGACGGCTATAATTCGCTGGAGTTGAAAATTTATTTCTACTATCTCGCCCTTGTATATTGACGAAATTGTTATTTCGGGTTTGTTTAATTACTTCTATGTATAAAATAAAAGGTCATTCGACGCGACAGCCATTTTAAATCATTAGGTCCCAAAGCAATCCCCATTTCAATGGGCTTCAAATGCCAAAATGTCAAGTTTTATGACGAATTCGTAGACAACAAAATTTTTAAATATCATAAAAAAATTAAGAGTTTTACTGCAACCATTTTCATATAGTACTCTATTAATAATTATGATATTTTCTATCTTTAGAATGGAAACTGCATCTTATTTAATAGAAGCTAAAACTTATTAAAACCCTGGTTGCACATCGGTGCAGTATACTGAAGAGGTTACATACTAAATATTTGTAGTCAGCTATTAAAAAAATATATTATTTCTAAAATGATCTGATGATTTTAAAGTAAAAATTTGAAGTAAACGGTGACAGCTATTTTCTATGCAACAGAATAATATATGAATTCAGAATTTCGGTACAACGCTTTCTTTTTTTAAGATTAATATATCTCTGTTAGTTGCCACTCGACGATCTAAAATTATTGGAACGCTCAAAATAACACATAATGGATTAAAGTTCACTCTATTACTAAGCTGTTGAAACAGCAAAAAGATGGCATGTATTTTGGAATTGTAGAGAAATTTTGAGTAATACTACAATTTTAGACACAACAGCGCCATCTGGTATTTGGAACAGATCCTTGGAACTAAGATAACGTAGCTTTAATTTTCAACAATACACACACATAGTAACACAATTTCCAACTTGACATACTACCGCCATGAGTGTGTAACTACGGTCGCTGTCTAAATTTACTTTTTACGGAGTCTTAAATAACATCAAATAATTTAGAGCTCTCTGCACTTTTGTTTTTGAACGTCTGGATTTCATTTTATAAAAGTTTAACAGTTACGAATAAAATTGCACGGCGTTCAATGTCCATCGTTTATGATTTCGTATGTTTAAGTGCATTATTCCAAACCAACGATGTTAACCCATTAGTGCCTGAATTTTTTTTTTCAAGTCAATATTGTGCTTAATTATAGCAAATGGTGTAAAATGAACGTAAAAAATAATAAAAAAATTCTGTTTTAAAAAATGTTTATTTAACATATAAAAATCTAAACGTCCCAATTTTGGGACACTAGGCACGAAAGGGTGCGGGTTTCCTCCGTTACTGTCTAAGCATTAGATCTATGTTTGATGCCATTTATTTTGTTACAAAAAGGTTAGATATCATTCAGGTTATTATTCGACAATAAAAATTTCTTCATTATTACTATATGGGGAGGAGGGTCTGGGTTCGCCTCAAGAGTAAGACCCCCTTCCTCTCACCCTTAGCTATAGGCATAGCAAAAATTTATATAGCAAAAATTTATACTAATCAATAATTACTAATAGAGTATATATACCATATATATTTGCATATACGCCGACCCCCCTAATTTTTGAATGCAAATTCTGCAAAAAATCGAAAACTTGCATATAAGTCGACCCCTTAGCTTTTTATTTCAATTTTGCACAAAATCAAGCCAAAGATTTCACTTACGCGAAAAATTAGTAAGTAAACAAAAACAAATCATTGATTTTTTTTTACTAATAAATTATTATTATTTGTATATTTTATATATTATTTTATTGTTTATACACATAAAAAAATAAGACTTTTGCAGTATTCGGAGGTTGTTTTTTGTTTGTTTGTTTGTTTGTTTTTATAATTGACATGCGTATAAGTCTACCCCCCAATTTACTTGCAGAAATTTGGCATAAATTCTTCGTTTTATACACTAGTATATATGGTACAGTAGAATTTTGATTATCCGACCCTCGTTTAACCGGAACTGAATATATTCGAATAACTGAATATATAACTGCATATATATCCTGAATATATTCGAACTTTTTTTCTTTTCTTTTCTTTCTTTTTATTTTTACATTCCTTGTGTATGCAAGTGTTCCTTTCCAAACCACGAGTACAGGTAAGTATTTTGGTTCCCCCTTCTTCTAATTCCATGGAAATTAGCTTGGTCTCCCGCAAGATCCGATCCAGGTATAATTGTACTCTCCCCCCATCCCCCTGTGTACATGTCCCTGTTCTAAACAAATAAAATTATTAAAATTATTTTCATGTATAATTTGAATTTAGATATTTATTAATCAGTTTAAATAGTCCTAATAGCAATTTGATGACGATGTTAATATTAAACTAGATGCTTATTGATAAATTCTCGATTATGTGGAAATTTCGATTATCCGATGAAGTTTCGGTTCCAATTACTTCGGATAATCGAGGTTCTACTGTATATATATTAGTAACGTCAGGATGTCAAATGCTAAACTAGTACAAAACATAAAGGTATGATATAATTTTTTACTAATTCAATAGCTAAGTATGGGGAGGGGTGGGACTTGTTCTTGAGCAGAGATCAGCCCCTACCCCCCCCCCCCCCCTATAGTAAAACAGATAATAGCGAATAATACTTTTATAGCCAAATAATAATCCAAATGATATCTAACCATTTTGTAACAAAATAAATGGATGAAACATACATTTAATGCATAGACAGAACCAGAGAAAACACCTACCCTTTCGTGCCTGGCGTCCCAAAATTGGGACGGTACATAAAGGTTCAAAATACAACAAATATAAACAATAGAGATATGAAGAAATGCAAAAATACGTATTCTAAAATAATGTTTCGTCTTATAAATAATATCACTTATAAAATGATGAATAAAAAAATAAAAGAAATATCTTACTTTTTCTTACCCACCATTTTATTTCAAGAAAATCCAACTTTGTGCTACAACAAAGATTTATTTCACCTTTTTATTCTTAAAAATTCACTTCCATTTATGAATAAATATTGAATACAAATACTAAGGATATATAATTTAAAATTTTTGAAAGGATATCATAATCCCATTTGTAATGGGATGTTTTTTTATGAAAGCGTCCCAAAATTAGGACGCCAGGCACAACTGGGTTAAACATTGAGCATTGGTCTATGAGCATATGTATATACAGAAACAAATAAAGTATCAAATACGCACATCTCGATTTCTGAAGTAAATTTTGATGATAAAAAATACGCGGAGCATGCATGAAAAAATAAGATAAGTAATAAATAAATATTAACTGGTACCTATGTTAAACTTTTTAAAACCACAAAATTGGGTAACTTCAGAATCTTTAAAATATTGTCATTATCGATTGCCAGATCTTGTTAAATAATTTATTTAAAATATCTGTAGAATACATTGAATTGAATACATTTTCATACAAAAACAAACAAGAATAATACTAGCATAATCATATCTGATACTGGCTGACTTTTTAAAGAAAGGTAATCTTTAGCGATTTGAATCTGTGGCATGCAGCAACAGAGTGCTGTAATTCCAAATCATTTACTCTTTTCGTTGGTTTTATTTTGCTGTTTATGTATTTGAATAAGTATGATATTCAGCATTTATCATGACTTTTTAATCGCAAAAAATATTTTTAGTGTATATATTATTCGTTTCTGACTAAAACCTTCAACATAAAGAAATGAGTTACTCCGTCAATGATATTTGACATATATATTAAAGGAGGTAAAAGAAGGAAAATTACCCCGGAGCAGGCATATCGTGAGAATGTGTTCCGAATAAATCCAAAGTGTATTTGAGTATTTAATATAGCAGGCATAATGAATGCTTGAAAAGACAGTTGCTACTTACATAGTTGTATACTAAAGTGTAAAGTTTATTTCCATTTTTTTGAAAATCGTGAAGAATTTAGTACTTTTAAAATATTTCAAATAATAACTCAATTCAAATATCTTTGTTCCATTTACAGATTCTTGATGCAGTAATTTTTTTAAATAGATGAAGGATGTTAATTTTTTTTAAATAAATGACACTAACACTTTAATTGTTATTAAAAATAGCATTTTATTCGATATACTTAAATTAAAAAGTACTCTAGCTGCCTATAGATTATGCATTGTTTAAAAAACTAGAATTCGATTTTTTTTAACGGAAATCTTTTGAAAAATTTCCATGGGTTTAAAAGAACATTTAAACTTAAGATTTTAGCGTGTATGTTAAAAATAAAGCATGTAAAACGGGATATTCTTCGGAAATTTTTGATTTCGACTGATTGAAATTTACTATATTTATTTATAAAAACTATAATGCGAGATATAAATGATGTTTTCTTCAATTTTAAATATAATTGTCTTTAAATATTACTTCGTAGCTTGGTTTTTTCAACTTTTGTATATTTTGGGCAACCGCTAAGGTAAAATAAATTATTTTAGTGTTAAGATCTATTTTATATCAATATATGTATTGTATAGTTAATCCCTTTGCATGATGGATGAATAACTCTATTTTAAATCTGCATCCAACTTAGTATATGCAGAACATATGTATATACAGAACAACATGAATTTTTGGTTCAGTTGTTTTCACCCGCCTACAAATTAATTAATATTGCATGTATTTATTTCCTACTCGCCGTGTATTTAAAATATCTTTCTTTTGTCCATTTTCTGGTTTCCACTGTTCGGTTTCTGTACCAACAAAGAACTCTATAACCAATTTAATTGATTTATTCATGCGCTTCTTACTTACTTTTCCTTTGTGGTCAACTTATGCTATAAAACAGCCGTATAAAATACAGTGCTGAAAAAATATAAAACTAAATAATAATATTTATAATTTGCTAAAAATTACATACATAATTTTATGAAAAAATATATACTTACAGATTGATTAATACGAAAAACAAAAATCAGTTTAAATACATAATATAAACAGTGTTGCCAGATTGTGGACTTTTTAAATTCAGATTATTTGACTGTCACCACTTTTTTAAAGCAATATAATTCGCCTTATTTTCCAGAATTTTTAATCTATTTTTAAGTAGGCCCAATATTTCTATTTCAAAAAAGCGGTGTTGATCAACAATCTGGGGACAAAAAAGTGTCCAATCTGGCAACACTGCTATAAGACACTTCTATAAGAATATAAGAGAATAATTAAGAAAGGCTAAAAAAGGTAAGAACTCTTTCAATTTTTTTTTATTAAAGACCTATTTGTACTTTTCACCTTATAAAGTATTTTTATAGTGGTATTTTTGTTTTATCTTTCCTCAAAATTCTAATTGGATCGGATTGTCTTCCATTGCTATAATTCACGCTTACTGAACTTGTGTTTTAGGACGATATCTGTAATTGAAGATGAGACAGATTTGAGTTAAAATTCAAGCATGGTAATTTACTGAATCAAATTCAACATATAGTGGAGATCCCGATCGATTAAACTTCCATGTTCTAAATTGTATCTATCGGATCCAAACCAATACACGACAGTTTTTCCGCAATTATTTAAAATTGGCAGGAAATACAGATTTATTGGTTACTATACAAATTATAAGGTACTCGTGTGAAATTCTGAGTGCAACAGTTTATGCCAACATCCCGGAAGAAAGCCGTATTATTTTATTTCTGAGAAATAAATACAGCAAAATTATCGTATTCGGAGAGTTTCATTCCATGATTTTTTTCGCAACATATAATCCGAACTACCATGGTAATATACTGTGAATATATTTAAATAGAAAAAAAGCTATGTGCAATTTATAAAACATAAATTTTCTGCAAAAATATTTGCGAATCCCACTGCCTTTTAAAGTAAGAGAAAATTATTAATTTACCGAAATTGCAGATTTTTCTCGTTCTATTATTATTAACTTTTAAGAAAACAAGCAAGTAATCTAACAGTGAATAAGAAATTGAATTATGTTGAATCTAAAATCGCAGTTTTTTTCAAGTTATTCCAATTAAAGAAGAAATCACCAACATTAGTATTATAGAATTGAGTTACACTGTGATATTTTTCTTGTGAGGCTTTGTAAAAGAGGCTAAAAATATAACACATGTAGTAAGAATATTGAATGACCCGAAGAATTGTATTACATATAGTGTAAATAAAGAACAACAAGATGGGCGTCGGTATTCAATATCGAGTTTGAAAAAAAAACACGACAGGTATCAATAGAACTGGATGTGACACAATAACCATTTAGAATCTTATATATTTGTACAATCAAGTGTAATTTGCATCACTTATTTACTATAAATAGCACACTAAGAGCACCAATCTAAAATTGAATCCGTCATATAGAATCACGCTGTAAATTAGAAAAAATATAATATCTGCATTTTATAGCTTTTATTGCTTTCTAATAAAATGACAAAAAAATACCAAATTTTTAAAATAGATTTACAAATTTTAAATTTTAATGAACGTTTTAAATATAATTATGCTTTGAACTATATATTTAAAAATTTGTTGTAATATACTCCTTTTATTTTATTTATGTAATCTAACGATTCGTATATCTCTTTTTCTTTTCTGCCGCTAGAAGGCCTATCGTGTTTCCATGGAAATAGGTTTTGATTATATATAGACATTCTAAGATGTTCTATGATGTTCTTTGTAGTTGAGTGTTGATTGTACTTTGTAACAGTGATGTCTGCCGTTTTGTCAATATAAATGCATATATATTATGTGAAAGGTGTTGCTTCATTATTTATTTGATGGTCATTCGTCTTTATTTACTACAAACCAAACCTGCGCTACTGAGAAAAGTAAGCATGAACTTTATTTGTTTAAACAAGTATAATATATAATCTATATTCTGTCACTGTTTATTTTAAATGAAAGTTCGCCAAAATGCTTACAGATCATGACACTGAAGCTCTAATATATTATTAATACTGATTTGAATTGTTTAAAATAAAATAAAACATTAAATAAAATTAATTAGCTGTAATAAAACAAAAACGCATGACAAATTATTAAACATAAGCAAAATGACTTCCTTGAAAGAGAATAATATTACGAAATTAAGTAATGACAATTTTCCCATTTAGAAATTCAAAATGCAAATGATTCTTATAAAAGAGGATTTATTTGATGTAATTGAGGATGAATCTCCAGCAAATCCGGATGATAAATATTTAAAACGTGACAGACAAGCAAGAGCGTTAATTAATTTATGCATCGAAGATTCTCAAATTATTCATGTCAAATATGAAACCACGGCAAAAGCCACATGGAATAAGCTTAAAGCTATTCACGAACGATCGAACTTATTTAGTAAGCTTTTCTTATTACGAAAATTATACGCTACAAAAATGTCAGAAGATGGTAACATGAATGAGCATATCGCTCAAATGTTCGAATTAGTGGATAGGTTAAAAGCCGTTGGTGAGGAAATAAAATATGATCATATAGCGGCATTGCTTTTAGTCTCAGTTCCTAAATCTTAAGATAACTTAATTGTTGCCATGGAGGCGCGACCTGAAATCGAAATAAATTCCCAATTAATAAGAAATAATCTGACAGATGAGTACAATCGTAGAATGGAAATGAATAATGATCGTGGAGTTTCACAAGTCTTTAAAACGAATGTTTTTAAACAAAATCGGCCTAAAAATGACAAATTCTGTCCGCATTGCAAGAAAACAGGCCATTGTCGAAACGAATGTTATTTATTGAACAACAAACCTTTTCAAAATCGCAATTGGAGTAAATCTTATTATCCATTACTAAGTAAAAATAATTAGAAAAAAAAAAGGTTGATCTCAGAAGATCCAATTTTATCTCCATGACAACGAACGATAAAAATATGAATCAGAATAAAGTCTGTATGCAAAGCATCGCACAAAATTTCAATTCTAACCAAGATTGCAGACGATCTAGTGAGAGAAAAATAAAAGAAATAAAATCTCGGGATACAACTAGCGATAAAACTCCATTAAATAAAAATAATCCAGAAGCTAATTCTGTCTTGAATAATGAAAATAAAAATATACAATTTAAAACTTAACTGTAATTTAACGCAAAATTTTAAAGGAGATTTCTATATAGATAGCAGTGTAACGCAACACTTAGCTAATGACATAAATATGTTTACAGATTTTAATTCGAACGTGGAACCTGTGAAAATTATTATTGCAGATTGGAAAAGTTTATTTTCGCAAGGTATCGGTAACGTGCACATTTCAACAAAATTGTCTGACGGAACTAGTCATGATTTTATTCTAATGAATGTATATTTCTTGCCTAAATTAGAGTGTAATTTAATATCGGTAAAAAGAGTTACTGAAAAAGGATTTACAGTTACATTTAACGAAGGCAAATGCTTCGTTACAAAGAATGAAATTACGTACTTAGAAGCAGTTTCAAGTAATAATAGTCTTTATAAGGTAACACAAAATGAATATACAGGGAACAGCAAAAAACAAACGTTCGCTTTGAAATGTCGAAATGTAAACTGCATTAATTTATGGCACAAACGCCTTGGGCACCAAAATTCAGATGCTATTAAGCAACTCGTGAGAGAAAATCTCGCTGATGGCATCGAAGTTGATAACTGCGAAAAAGTTAATAATTGCGAAAATTGCATTAAAAATAAACTTTCAGAATCTCCCTATCCAAACGAATCAAAGTTCAAAGTAAAGAGTCCGCTTGAGCTTGTGCATAGTGACCTATGCGGCGCCATGAATACAACCACCGTCAGCGGGAAGCGTTACTTTCTTACTTTCGTTGACGATTTTTCACGTTTTACTATGATTTATCTAATAGCAAACAAAAATGAAGTTTACTCTAAACTAAAAGAATATGTCGCTTTAACTACGAATAAATTCAATAAGAAGCTAAAAACGCTTAGAAGCGACAATGGAGGGGAATATATAGCAATGAAATGGAAGAATTCATGATAAATCGTGGAATTGAACACCAGTTCACAGTGCCACATTCACCACAGCAGAATGGAATTGCGGAAAGGAAATTGAAGCTTAATGGACATGACAAGATGCCTCCTGTCTGAAGCCAACCTGCCACACAAATATTGGGGAGAAGCCATAATGACAGCAAACTATTTGCAGAATAGATTGTCCACTAAAGCCAAAATTAAAACACCGTATGAGTCAGAAACCAGATTTATGAAACATCGTAGTTTTTTAATCTAAAGCATTTGCACACGTTCACAAAAGCAAAAGAGGAAAACTAGACGAGAAGGCTGAAGAAGGAATTATGATTGGCTATGATTACATGAGTAAAGGATATCGGATTTTAATATCTGACCATAATGTAATTATAAGTAGAACAGTCAGATTCATTGAAGACACAACCTCCGACAGGGAAATTACAGCAGTTCCACCAAAACAAATAGAAAATGAAGAAGAAGAAGTGAATGAAGAAACATCTCAAGAAGATTCGAATATTATGAAGAAACAATCTCCGACACCAATGGAACCAAGAAGATCCCATAGAATTAATAAAGGAAAACCACCAGAAAGATTAACTTACTTTACAGGAGAAGCAGTGAAAGAACCTGCTAGTTTCAAAGAAAACTGAATTCTCTTAATCCTTATGAAAAGAAGAAATGGTTCCAAGCAATCGAAGAAGAGATGCAATCTCTCAAAAAGAATCGTACGTGGGATCTTGTAAAACTACACAAAGATAAAAAGGAAACAGGCTGTAAATGGACGTTTAAAGCCAAGTTGAACGAAAATGGCACAGTTGAAAGATATAAAACAAGACTCGTCGCAAAAGGTTTCAATCAAAAGTTCGGAACAGATTACGATCAAACTTTTGCCCCAGTAGTCAAGCACACAACCATAAGAGCATTTTTAACAGTTGCAGCTCAGAAGAATATGCATGTCAAACATGTTGATATCACAACAGCATTCTTGCATGGAGACCTCAAAGAAGATATCTATATGGTACAGCCAGAGGGATATGTTGAACCTGAAGTTAATCATGAGAAGAAAGTTTGCAAATTAAGAAAATCTATGTATGGGCTTAAACAAGCTGCATATGTGTGGAATCAAAAGCCAGCAGAAGTTTTGCTGAAAAACAGTTTCAAGCAAAGTATGGCAGATGCATGTTTATTTAGAAAAACAGATGAAAATGAAAATATACTAATTATTCTGTACGTAGATGATCTTCTTATTTCTTGTAAAGATGAAACAAAAATCAACAATGTGATTAATATTCTGAAAGAAAACTTCGAAGTTAAAAATTTAGGTGAAGTGAAACATTACCTTGGAATCAACATCCAAAGAAATATTGATGGAAGCTTTGAAATTAATCAGAAAAATAAAATTGAAGAATTAAGAAGTTTAACATAGAAGAGAAGAAACTTACATACATACCAATGGAAACTTCATACCCAAAAAATGAAGATGACAGTAATTTTCTCAACGATAATAATGAATATAGACAAGCCATTGGAGCTCTTATTTACATAGCAACAGTGTCACGACCGGACATTGCCCTAGCAGTTAATATACTTAGCCGAAAAATTGAAAAACCATCAGAAAAAGACTGGAAATCAGTTCAAACGATTATCATGTATCTAAACACAACAAAGAACCTGAATCTTGTTATAAGCAGCCAAATTGACCCAATTCTCACTTGCTACTCTGATGCAGACTCGGCTGGAGATAAAGCATCCAGAAAGTCTACAAGCGGTAACATCTTTCTTTTAGGAGACAATCCAATATCATGGTTCTCAAAACGCCAAAATTGTATTGCTCTGTCCACTGCTGAATCAGAATATATAGCAGCTGCAAATGCTGCACAAGAAATACAGTTGTTGCTGACTCTACTAGATGACATAGGTCTCAAACAATCCTTACCAATTATGCTAAATGAAGATAATCTTCTATAGTACTGACACTAACTGGAAAACATAGTGCTAGAACCAAGCACATTGATGTCAAATATCATTATATTAGACATTTACAAGAACAAAATATAGTGCTTATTGATTACTATAGTTCAAAGGAAATGATTGGAGATGTATTAACAAAGCCTCTTCTCAGACCCCAATTTTTAAAATTAAGGGAAAAACTAAATTTAATTTCTTTTTCGAATCACTAGATTAAGGGGGGATGTTGTAATATACTCCTTTTATTTTATTTATGTAATCTAACGATTCGTATATATCTTTTCTTTTCTGCCGCTAGAAGGCCTATCGTGTTTTCATGGAAATAGGTTTTGATAATATATAGACATTCTAAGATGTTCTATGATGTTCTTTGTAGTTGAGTGTTGATTGTGCTTTGTAACAGTGATGTCTGCCGTTTTGTCAATATAAATGTATATATATTATGTTAAAGGTGTTGCTGCATTATTTATTTGATGGTCATTCGTCTTTATTTACTACAAACGAAACCTGCGCTACTGAGAAAAGTAAGCATGAACTTTGTTTGTTTAAACATGTATAATATATAATCTATATTCTTTCACTGTTTATTTTAAATGAAAGTTCGCCAAAATGCTTATAATTTTATCATTAAACTACTTGTTCTTAATACAGTCATTTCGGCATGTGCCTGTAGGAGCAGGTAGCTTTCGTATTTCTTGGTTTTAAAATTTTGCAAGTTTTACTCAAAGCTAATTTTACTCAAATTTTAAGAAGCTAAAATGCGACGAATCCTATAGGAGAATGTTCGTCGATACTGAATTAGAATGTGAATTGCTCCAAATTAGTAAGCTATTGCCAAGTTGGCATAATTTATGGCTACTTATTTTTGGTCGCCAAATTTGGAGATCTTTTGCCAAGTGTCGCGAAGTTTAGCGAGAATTTGAAGCTAACGGATGTTAAAATATTTAAGCATTGCGCGGCTATGCACTGTGCAAATGGCCGCCATTTTAAATCAAGAAGGCAGATGAAGTTGGCCAAAGAACTCGGTCGAGACATTGGTATGTGCTATACATACAATCAATCTAATCGTAATAAGTTTATAAATACCAGAGTTACATCACGACAAATGCCAGTTTGTTTAAAAATGTCAGCCACCCTAGAAATTAAAACTGCTATATCTCAGCCATTTTTAACACTTTCCAACAAAGTTGAAAAGCCGTAAATATACTCAGATTTTCATGAAATGGATAAGGACTATTTAGGGTCACCAAAGCATATTTGGTATTGCATATGAAGTGTGTAGGATTAATAGTTCAGGGGCACTCAAAAGTATTCCATTAGGGGAAAATCGTTTACAGAGTATTTTAATTACATTACGCTATTTCAAATGTATTTAAACTCACATAAATCACTGCATTTCACTACGATTTCGTTAAAAGAGGTCATTCGTAGCATTTTTTATTCACTTACAAGGACATGCAAAATAAATCGGTTACAGTACCGTCTTTGAGTAATAATTTCTAGAGTGTACGGTTTAAAATTCGGTATGCGCTTTTACATTTACTTAATTTTTTTGTATGTTACTCGTCATACATAAAATCTATACCTCATATACAGGGCTGCACAAAAGTAGTCACGTACCATTCTCCATGTTAGAGGAAATTGCTGAAGGAAAATTTTCAACCGAAGTATATGTACCTCTTAAGTGAAACAAATTTTGCCATGCACGTAGTTAATAGATACAAATCTACATATCCTATACAGGTCTGCTAAAAAATTCGGTTAATTTTCCGATTGTGGATGGGAACAGCTGATATTTAGTTTTGAAATGTGTTTTTTGTTTCCATATGGTTGAATTAGCCGTAATATTTTAGTTTTTTAAATAGTGCAGTTTTGTTACATTATTCTCAATGTGTTGGAAAGTGTCTCACAATTTATGCTTGACGCATGATGTTTCCTTTTTTGTTTAAGGGGACAAGGGACCTTAAAATCCTTAAAAATATATATTTTTTATATTTTTTGTAAATTTCACCTAAATATTATTCAGGGGTACATTATATGCATTATGGTATGCATTTATCACGAAAAAAAAATATTTTTGAGAAAAAAGGGAATTTTACACGTCGTCTTAGAAATCTTCGAAATGCCCTCTGCGTCTTCCATATCAATGAAAATCCCCAATATTTTTTATAAAAGTTTATTTTATATATATAAATAAAATAGAGCATCGAATTTTATATATTTGAATCTAAAGGCAAAAAAAAAAAATAAATAAATAAAAATAAAAATGTTGACATTTTTTCGAAAAAATTTCAAAAATTTTCAATTTTTTAATTTTTTTTAACTTTTAAATTCAAATATATAAAATTTGATGCTCTATTTTATTTATATATAGAAAACAAACTTAAAAAATATATATTGGGGATTTTCATTGATATCCGATGCGCAGGTGGCATTTCGAAGATTTTTAAGACGACACGTAAAATTCCATTTTTTTCTCAAAAATAAATTTATTTTTTTTTTTTGTGCTAAATACATGCCATAATGCATATAATGTACCCCTGAATAATATTTAAGATGAAATTTACAAAAAATAAAAAAAAAATTGAAATTTTTTGTAATTTTTTCGAAAAAATTTCAAAATTTTTAATTTAATTTTTTTTTTATCTTTAAATTCAAATATATAAAATTCGATGCTCTATTTTATTTATATATATATATATCAAACTTTTATAAAAAATATTGGGGATTTTCATTGATATGGGACGCGCAATGGGCATTTCCAAGATTTCCAAGACGATGCGAAAAATTCCATTTTTTCTGAAAAATAAATTTTTTTTGTGATAAATGCATGTCATAATGCATATAATGACACCTTTGAATAATATTTAAGATGAAATTTACAAAAAATAAAGGAAAAAGTGAAAAAATTTGAAATTTTGAAATTTCTTCGAAAAAATTTCAAAATTTTTTTTTACCTTTAAATTCAAATATATAAAATTCGATGCTCTATTTTGTTTATATATATAAGCCAAACTTTTATAAAAAATATTGGGGATTTTCATTGATATGGAAGACGCAGGGGGCATTTCGAAGACTTCTAAGACGACGTGTAAAATTCCATTTTTTTCTCAAAAATAAAATTATTTTTATATATTTTTTTTTCTGCTAAATGCATGCCATAACGCATATAATGTAACCTTGAATAATATTAAAGGTGAAATTTACAAAAAATAAAAAAAAATTATTTTAAGGTCCCTTGTCCCCTTAAGATAATGACGAAAAAAAAACATGTTTTGGCAAATCCTTGTATTAAGGTCAAATTCTTAAGAAAAAAATGTTTTTCAGTTTTTAATTTATTTGCACCGTTTTTTAAATTTTAATTTTTTTAAAATTTTTAAAATGGCCGTCATTTTGAAACAATATGACGATGAAGCTGGCCAATGAACTCGGTCGAGACATTGGTATGTGCTATGCATACAATTAATTTCATCTAAATCGGTTCATAAATACAAGAGTTATAGCATGACAAAAATCATATATATATATATATATATATATATTCCTTTAAGACCCGGAACATTTTCATATCTAAATATTACATTCTTCTGGTTATTAACTCTATACTGACTCTAATGACACTTAAAAAAAATAATTAAAAAATTTTCGTCACTCCCTGGAGCATGGAGAGTACCCGCACGAACGTGCGGGTTGGGCTTTTTCTGAGAAAGCCACACCCGCACGATCGTACGGGCTGAGCTTTTCCTGTGAGAGCATTACTTATAAGATGATTTGGGAAGTATTGGCTGAAATACTGCAATGGAAATCCTTACTGGCTCTAAAAGCCTAAAACAGAAGAAAATATAGTTAATATTCGAGATGTACTTATCGACTTCAAAAAATTAATATTTTAATTAATTTAAAAATGTGTGCCATATTTTTAAAGCTTTTTTATAATATCGGTTTTATTTTTTCTATAAGTCTATAACTTTTTAAAATTAGAATTTAAGAGATGAAAGACATACCTGCGATTGCGGGAAATCTAGGATGAGGTACAGAAATGAACTTCTTAACATCCTACTTGTATTGTTTTTATTTTTATTTTTTCATTCTATTTGGTTTGTTGTGTAGAACTTTGGGGAATGAGTTCAGAAGACTTTGATGAGGAAGAATGATCCAAAATTCTCATTTCTTTAGAAATATTTGTAAATTTTTCTTCATCGAGCTCATCTGAACTTGACTATCATTCTAATAAATCTGTTTCAAAGGTTTTGTCTGCAACTTCATCATCATCCGAGAGATCACTAAATTCAGAGTCTGATTTATTCATCAATTGCAATATTTCTTCTTGTGTGAGAAATCTTTTCGGTTTAGACATCTGAAAAAGTGTTTTATTTTGCTGTGTTAAAAGTTAACAAAGTATTCCATAAAAAATAATAGAATGTATTACAAAATTTTATTAATGGAAAAGAAAAAAAAGTAAAAATTAATTAAAAAACAAAAAAAAAAGAAAAAAATAATGCATCCATGACAACACCCAAGAAAATAATATGGCATTAATTATATAATAACATACTTCATTTTTATTCTGGCTGTCAGCAAAATTATTGAATCAGAAATCAAGATGAACATTCAGAAAGCTCATACCTTTGCTGTAGCACTCACTAACGTAACGCCCAAGTCGCACGATCGTGCGGGTAAAGAAATATTGAGTCCTACGAGCAACATAAATAGTGTATAATTAATGTTTTTTATTATATTACACTTATCTAGACATTAAAGCAAAAATATTTATCCAAGCAATTAGAAATCTACTGATAATTACCTTTTTACGACAGATAAAATGATGAGCTGTATCCGTTGTACTTTTAAACAAAGCTAGTCATGACGGCTAAAAGTAAAACATGTACTACAACCATCATCTGTTGATAAAAAATGATACTTTATTCTTTTTGCAAACCAGAAAGATCGTCCCATTCGGTTTTTTATTACATACGACTGTTTCAGAAGCAAAAAATTACATGAATTTCTAACCCGTACGATCGTGCGGGTTGGGTCTTAAAGGGATATAAATCCATATTTGGACCGCCGCTTTAATTGGACCGTTTCCATTCTGCCGTTAATTACACAAGAGACGCCATCTACTGCTGGAATCCTACTCATCAGAATGACGTCACTCATAATTAGAAGAAGCAACCGCCTCCCACGTGCTGTTTTCAGACAATTTCAAAAAAGCTAAAGTTAGCTGTTTTGATCTAATGTTTTCCTACTAAACGTAAGTGAATACTTTAAAACTGAGGTAAGTTGTGATGTTTTCATATACATATATGAATTCATCTGTTTATCGCGCATATTTTTCACGCGGATTTGTTTCATTTCGTTTTTGTTCTTATTCTTGAGATTATCTGTTTAAAAAAATGGCGCAGTTGCCGTAATTGGACCAATTTAAGTTGCTTAAATTGGACCAAATATGCAATCATAAATTTGAAAAGTAAGTAATGAATTTCGAGGACGGTACGCTGTGTACACTTTATTTTTTTAACATTTTTTATTATTTTATAATGGATTACTATCTCCATGCAAGGATTTTTTTGTATATCTGGATTATTTTTATACAGTTTATGCCTATATAAACATAAAAATATTTTTACATGTTTATGCAATAAATTTTGCTTGCAATTTCTTTTATCTTGCATGTATTTGTATTTATTTTCTTTGAATTCCTTATTCCAACGGCGTATTTGGTTTACAGAGTTGAATTCAAATATTTTTCTCCTCCAGGATATTTGCGAAGGCATAATTTTTACAGATCTCAAACCTTCCGGAGGGAATGGTTATTTTAAGGCTCCGGGTGTGGGGGGAGGGGGGGCGGGAACTGAAATAAACACGGTTTGAATATGTAATGTTTGCATTTTCTTAATCGTAGCGTATTTTTCAATAGAGGATATTTTTTAAACACTTATTTAATGTAATGTTGAAAATGTTGAGAAAGACGCAGAAAAACTGCCTGAAAGAAAAACACCGTGACAGCAAAAGCTGTTAAAGATATAGGGGGGAAAAAGGAGGGAGTAAGTTGTGAAGAAATTGACCTGCAAGAAGGCTGCATCTACAAATCCTCCCCAAAAGCCAAAAAATCATTAGAAATGTTATCTCCCTTGCTAAATTCAGTTAAATCAAAGTACAGAGGGAGCCAAAAAACAGTTGTGTCAGTACAAAACAGTAAAATCTTAATAATCTAAATAAAATAAAATCTTAATAAAATAAAGTAAACCTTGAAACGAAAAAAAAAAAAAACGACAAAAAAGAAGCTATCATAGCACAAAAAAATTGGAGCATCAAGTTTTAAAAAATAGGCGTGATGCAATTAGCAAGAAAATGATGGAAGGGAAGAACTACAAATATATTGTAATGAAAACTTCTGTCTAAAAAAAGTCTAATAATTCAAAATCTACAATGAAAGATCTAGACAGCGATGATTGATTTTGTCTAATTTGAAAGAAAAATCAAATGGCAGAAATGATTCAGGTTTCAGATTGCCCAATACGGTTCCCTGTTTTGTGTGCTAAAAAAAAAAAAAAAAAAAAAAAAAAAAAAAACGAAATTTATGTGTAAGCTTTGCATGGCTCCTTACATGATATTCAAGTAACTGTCAATTAGTTCCATAATTTCTATTCTTAATGACTGATAACTTTGATTTATATTTTGAATACATTTTGATTTAAAACAATTACTCTTATTTTCAGATATTTGATTTCATTGTATTTCATTGCTGTTATTTTGTTTGACCGTTTCATTAATTGCAAACTTTGCTTTTAATAAAATTAGTTATATTCCCTAGTCATTAAAATAACCTCATATTATTTGGTCCAATTGAGGAGACTGGGGGTCCAACTTAGGCGACCAGTTGCTGAATTTGGACCACTTTTGACAAATTTTTCAATTAAAATAAAATTTAAGATTTTCAAAAAGAAATTGATCTAAAGATTTATTTAGTTATTAGATGAACAGATTGACCCCGTGTAATGATGTTTTGGAGATATTCCAAGTGAGTTACACCTAAAAATAAGTGAAGTGGTTCAAATTCGGCTACTCTCCCCTAAATATATGTGGATATATATATGTCACATTTGAACAGAAGGTGTTTTTGAAGTCTGGGGCTCATGATCGGTGGAAATATACCAAAGTTCTTCGGAAGTGCCTTATTCCGCACGTCTGCAATAGGTAGTCTTTTACTTTTTGTAATGAAAGCTATCTAAAAAAGAACATATTAAAACAAGATTATACTTCATGAAATGAAAAGCTAAACTAAAGTTAGAAATTTCCATATAGTTAATTTGCATAACAAATATCGATTTGATGCTTTGCTTAAGAATAGAACTTTAATAAATTTCATTTATTGGCTTTCCGCAAAACTTTCACCACTTTATTCAGGCATCCTTTTGAATAAAAATTCATGTCTTCGCAAAACTTAGAAGTTTGAAATTTGAAATGGATGTTAGATAAACCTTTGTATATAGAAATTAATTTCGTGGCGGTAACTTTAGTACTTAGAGATTTAAAATATTTGGGATTGAAAAGCTTACCATCGCTGATGGTAAAATAAATGTCTGTAAAGAAGAGTTTTTTTCTAAGATTGAAGTTTATGATTCAATTGTGATATGGACTGTAAAAAAAAATAAAGACGATGTTTTTTTTCAGTAGATTGGCATACGCCTTTTACAGCAAAGCTTAATAAAGATTTTTATAATGTATTAATAAACGCTTAAAAATAGGTATGAAATTCAATGAAATCAATCAAAATGAACTGTAATTCTTGCAATTTGAAAAACGAAAAACGTGATTTATTCAAAACGCATTGTATTTTTTTTTGTGTTATTTGGGTTTATTCTATGATAGACAAGCAAAAACAACCGACAGATAAATTTGCAGTGACAAGTGCAAGCATAATGTAATTTTTCCAATATTGATATGGGACTGACTTTTTTCCTTCTTTCTACATTCAACAACAAAAATAAATCGATTACAATATTTTCTTCTAATTAGTATAATATCGTTGAAAACAATAAAAATAATAAGACGGTATTGCGGACACATTTTTATTTTCAAACGTTTTTACTGCATTAAAATGTTGAAGAAAAATAGTAAAACTAAACTAACGATAATATTGTGGATTTGTTGCGACATTGAGCAGTGTTTTTAAGACGGTTTTTATTGAGTTGAAAATACAGATAAATTTGAACATATGAGACATAGTTTCGGATTTAATATGGAAACGAATAATGTTTTTTATTTTATTTTAAATTAAATGCGTTGTCGGTTTTACAACGTGTTTAAAAAACGAAACAGTTCTACTGGGGTGTATTTGAAAACAAATGTTCCAGATAAAATGTAATATGGAAAATAAGTGAATAAATAAGTAAATATTATATAAACGGAACAATGCGGCTTTGTTTCAAATACACAAATATCATACAATGTTTCTTTTGATTGCATTCAAACTAACAACCCATACGCAATCATCGATTTATATTTAAATCTTACTTTTTGAATTATCCAGTGAAAAAAAAAGTGCAGCCAATTACATTATGTACGGAACTTTTAGGAAGATATAATAGTTCAATCTGTCTAAATATAAAAAGAAACAAAAATCATGCTTGAGGAATAGTTTATAAAAAACTTTACAACATATTTAAAATAATGTAACAAAACTTCACTGTTTAGTAAGCTCAAATATTATGACTAAGTAAACAGTTTGAAAAACGGACAAAACATTTGAAAATTCAATTTCGGTACTTACCATTTATAGTTGGAAAATAATTCAAATTATTTTGTGCGATACTTTAAAGGACGTATCGATTTGTATATATACTATATAGTACACTAAAATGTAGTTTAGTTAGAAAACCCCTCTCACAGTTCAAAATTCCGTTTCCGTAATTTCAGTCAATAAAGAGGGATGTGCACGAACACATTTGTACATCTCTGTATAAAATCTGTGTCACTTATACACACTAAGTAATATACAAAAAAAAAAAAATAGTTACATTTAAAAACGCTTACCGCAACTGAAAACGCAGTTCCAGCATGATCGCTCATAGCCGAACATTTTGTGTGTCCTTGTGTATGAACGGTGATTCTATTCTACAGTAAGCGTCTTTCAGCGCGCCTTTGTGAGTATATCAATTTCAATAAGTTTGAAATAGTGTATAACAATTAACATACATTCCAAATGATTTTCCCCAATGCCACAATTGTTAATGGACTACGGAATTGTTAATGGCACACTTCGGTTTCGTTACCGAATATTTCATAGCAAATATGAATAACGAATATCAATTACATAGCACTCTGACTCTATTTAGGCCAATTAGAGCTCGGACAAACAAATTTCAAACACATTTTTCAATTATATTATATTATGTTTAAAAAAGTGCATTATAGAAATTGACTCTTAACCCTTCACCGCACGACGTGCCACATCTGGCACATGCCTAAAAACACTGTAATTCTTATTATGTGCCATGAATTTGGCCAATATGATCTCTATCCCTGATTAAGAACAATCCAAAGAATAGAATAACATTTATTTTGTCCATATCAGATGGCTGCATTTGACAAAAAATTAGAATTTGTTCTTCGGAAACAAAAAAAAATTTCGATCAAGCTATTAAGGTAAAATTTACTTTCATTATTTTTTACTAAATACTTAAAAATATTAATATAAACAAAGTTGTAGAGGGTTAAGCAGATAAAATTAATTAATTTAAGCTCATTTAGTTGTAAAATATAGCAACACAATATTTTAAAACTCTAATTGTGTACATAGGGTACACGCCATAAAACGTCAAATTTTAGCTGAAAATTCACTATTTATTTTTTTTACTATTTTTTCCGTTATTTTAAAACTCTAATTGTTTACATAGGGTACACGCCATAAAATGTCAAATTTTAGCTGAAAATTTACAATTTAATTCTTTTCTATTTTTTCCGTTATTAGAACGATACATAGAATTCAAATAATTTTTTTCATACAAATAGAAAAAATTGTGCAGTGTAGGGTTAAACTTTATCGCTCACCTTACAATATATCTACTTTTTTCTATTTAAGAAATATCCACTTGATATTCATAAACAATGGGAGAAAACAAAAACTTTTTTACGTACATTGCTGAAAATCTGCAGCAAACTGTCCGTTCAGCCATTCGAACGTTTTCAAAGTAAATTGTTTCGTAATCGTAATTCATCTTTATTCTGACCAATGAGATTGCTTAAAATTACTGCCGTTATCCGTTATATAACAAAATGGATGAACATCTGGATAGATTGATGCAGCTATTTAACAGTACAATATCAACAGGTGGCATTAGAGTTGCCATGAAAGTACGTTAAGTGGGTTTGCCGTAAAAAAACATTTTCGGTGCATTTTGTCACATATGTTTTTCGTGATATACCAGAGTTAAATTTATCAAAATGAAATAAAAAGAAGAAATGCTTTATGCATCGATTTTCAGTAAATGTAAAATCTTTATAAAAAACTTTTTTTGAAATAAACGAAGAATATTGTTTCACCATATTTAGTAATTCTCTGTTATAAGAAACCTAAAAAAAAAAAAAAAAAAAAAAAAAACCGTAGGTTTGTATCGAAGTCTCATAATCCACGTGAAATATTCAATATTGTTTAGACTGTTATCATTATGTCGTTCAACCGTTCTTATAGAAAATATTTCCTTAAAAATGATTTTTCTACTATCAATTCATGCTATCTATTCTGACCAGTGCTGTGGAAAATTTGCAGCAAACCCTCAGGTCATTTCAGTTTTCGTAAAGATAAGTTAGAAAAGCGTGATTTTAATCAATTCTAACCATAATATGGTCAATTATATAGTCATAAATACTTTCATAGTATAGTCAAGTAATAGTTATTTGCAACCTCGGTCTAATGACTGAGCAGTATGCTTCATTTTTTTTTTAAGTGTTGGTACATTTAAATGTACATATTTAAAATTAAAATAATTTTACTTGTATATTTAAAATTAAATAATTTAATTTCAATAATTAAAAAATACTTTTTAATATTAGGCGACTTAAAAAAAAGATGTTAAATTTATTTTGTGTTAACAAAATTCTTTTATTTCGCTTTACATTAATAGTTATTAATTTAAAGGTTCTGAAACACCAATTTATATTATTAATGGTTTCATCGATACTTCCACGAACAATTCCGGATATTAAATGAAATAACAATAAAGATCGACTTTTAATTTGGACATAAAACTTCTTATCGGTTATCTGAAGCACACAAATTTTTCTAATATTGCTGATTAAACTTTATTCCTTATAAAATGCACATTAATGCATGCCTGAAAAGGCATACTAAAAGCAGGTACTTTGACTTGTTAGTTGTGCTTGTAAGTCTTTGAGCATTAGTTGAAGTGCCAATAAAAGGATTATATTCGGAGATTCATTTTAGTTTGATATTGATCACATTAAATAATGTTGCAGAACATGAATAAATTATGGGATAATTGATTCCAAACTGAGAACAATCGAACATTCGTATGTGCGAAGCATTTGAAGCAAACGCAAGAGTTATCTCTTTAGTTGCCTGTGACTGTTTCAATAATTATATTAAGTTACATTAAAATAAATATTGTCTTTCATCCAAACAAAGTAGAATGAAGAATCATGAAATATTTTTTAGAAATCAACAGTCTGAATTGCGTTTATATTCATTCGGGATTTTCATAAGTTTGATGCTTTTTGATAAAGATAGCCATAATTTTAAAGGAAATTAATTAATTTTACGTTCATGAATAAGAAAATAGATGAACCCAGATTTTCTCTGTGAAAAATAGTTAATTTTAACGAATGTAGTGCAGAGAATTTTTAATTAAATTAAAAAATTTTAAAAGTGGAAAAGATTTTTAGATTTTTATTCTAAGTTATTTTTATAATATTATTATTATTAAAAAAAAAAAGACATTGTAATAGAACAGTTCCATACATTTCTTTATGAATCATGTAAAATCATTTCGCCAATTTTTTTCATATAATTTGCAGAGTTCTTAATATCAAAAAAAGTTCTTTTCAGAAAATGCGGCAAACAACATTGTACACAATACCCTGCAATCAGAATGAAAAAAATAATAAAAATTGTATAAAAAATGAGCAGGTTTACTAAATAGTAATTCATTTCGCATGCTCGAACGTAATCAAAATATAATTTGCATAATGTGTTAGCTAAATGTATAGAGCAACTTTTGTGAAAGTCTCAAAAACATAGTTTGAAATATCTGATAATAATCGTTTATGGAATAAGCTCAAAGTACGTTATTCCTAAAAGGAAGCAAAAAGATGAGGGGCTATATCCAAATATAGTAGTAAGTGCAATATTGTGTATGCTTTATTGACACTGATCAATAGGTATATGGATACAACACCTCATTTTTTTGCTTCATTTTGGGAACAACGTATTTTGAGCATATTTATAAACGATTATTATCCGACTTTTCAAACTATGTTTCTGAGACTTTTACAAAAGCTGCTCTATAGATTCTGCTAACACATTATTCACATTATATTTTGATTGCATTCGCGCATGCGCATTGAAATATATTTTAGTAAACCTGCTCATTTTTAATCCAATTTTTATTATTTTTTAATTTTGATTGCAGAGTATTGTGTACAATACTCTTCGTCACATTTTCTGAAAAGAACATTTTTTTTAATATTAAGAACTCTGCAAATTATAAGCAAAAAATTGGTGAAATTTGGGACTGTTTTTACAAAAACCTTAATTTCTCTACGAGTATGCTATCCTCATATGCTATCCTCACGTATGCTATCCTCATAAAAATGAACACAGTATGTCACAATAAGCCACTTATTAATAATCTCGAGTTTGAACGCTTTTGCTACATTAGTTTTTACAGGGTTATCCAAAAGGTATTTGTTCTTTTAAACTTGTTGACTGTCCCCCCATGAGGTTTCGGGAAAAAACCTTCGCGGAAATATATGACTATACTATACTGTTTTCACACATGCAGTTTCAGGTTAATTCTTCACGTATTTTTCTAGATATTTAACAAAACGTCTAAAATCGCAAGTGACCGGTCACCTTTGGCCATATAGTGTATATTTAGGGGAAATGTAGACGGTGTAATTCTTACTTTTAAAAACAAATCTTCCCTTTGCTTATCGCGTGTGGGGGATACGCGGAAAAAGTAATGAAAAAATACGTGAGTCAACTTTATTTCCAGATCTACTGGAACTAAAATTATGAAAAAATAGGGGTAGTCCAAATTCATTTAAACCTTGCAGGAAAACTATAGCGATTACCTTAGGTCACATAGTCTTTGAGAAAATGGCATTTTCCCGTTGAACACGTATTTCGATTTGCGGGCATTCAGCAATGTAGTTGAGGAGCGCTGGAGGTACCTATTGTCACAAAAAATATAAAAGTATTGTTGATTTTCGAAGAAAATTGTCGATAATTAGCCGATATATTAACTCTTAAAGACATGGAAGGGTTAGACATACATAAAGGCACGGGCAGAGTTCTCTATGCACCATCGGCGTTTCAAGCCTAGATAACAACTTTTAATGATATATTTGTGTAAAGCAATGCCCATTTAATAATTCGTATATTTATTGCACGGAACCCTCTTTTCACGAGTAATACTCGCACTTGACCGGTTTATTAAATAAATACATTTCTTATGCATCATCTCAGTTCGTTCCCGCCTTTAATTTGGTCTTTTACATTTACGGGATTTATCGTAATAATCTCTTTTCCAGAACGAAATTCTTAATTATGAGCTACAAATATCTTTTCAGAAAGTCTGAAAAGAATATACGAAAACATAAATATTTTATATAAAAGCACATAAATTAAAGTATGAATTTGTTTTTTTTATTATTAAAGGTACACATATATTAAATGTGAATAATAAAAATTGACGGTGATTTTTATCGATCTTTGATATGGGTATTATACAGTCATAATACTTTAATGAAATTGACAAGTAATCGTTATTTACAAAATCGGTCGAATGACTCAGCAGTTTGCTTCAATTTTTAAAGGGGTTTGTACATTTTAATTTATATCTTTAAAATTAAAATAATTTACGTTATATGTTTAAAAATATTTTTCTAAATGAGGGTGACTTAAAAAAAAATGTAAAATGTTCTACTGTATTTTAATACAATTCTTTAATGTCTAGTTGTTTAATGGTTATTTATTTAAAGGTTATGGTAAACCAACTTATATTAACAATTTTCATCCGTACTTCAATAAATAATCCCGGAAATTATATTAAATAACAATAAAGAACGTCTTTTAATTTGATATAATTCCTCTTATCCGCTATATGAAGTCACTCAAAATTACTTATTAAAAATATTCCTAATAATATACACATTAATGCTGGCTGAAAATGCATAAAAGCAGGGACTTTGACTTGTTAGTACGTTTATAAGTCTTTGATCTTTATCGGAAGCGTCAATAAAAGGATTATATCCGGAGATTGAATTTAGTTTGATATTGAACTCACTAAGTAATATTGCAAAACACGGATAAATTATAAGTTAATTGATTCCAAACTCAGAACAATCGTATGTGGGAAGCATATGAAATAAACGCATTAGTTATGTGTTTATTTGCTTGTGACTGTTCCAATAAATATATTCACATGCACAGAAATACATATTGCCATTTAGCCAAACAAAATAGAAGGAAAGTTTTGTTAATATTTGTTAAAAAAGAAGAATTTCATATGCGCTGATATTCATTTGGGATTTTCCTAAGTTTTCTGATTTTTGATAATGATAACCATATTTTTGAAAGAAATTAATTAATTATATCAAGTTCACGATTAAGTAAAGAGATGAAAACAGATTTTTTTCTGTTGAAGTGTTTGTGATATAACTATAAATGTGCCGTGATATGAAAGGTATAATTTAAATTTGAAGTTCTTTTTAGTAACATGCGTTGTGTAGTATTGCAATAAGACCCTTCGTTCTTTGAGGTCAGCAAAAATAGAAATAAATGAAACTTCTTACTTGGATCGTGTCGTCTGTAAAATAAATGAAGAGGAGACCTTTAAGCATACATCAATCTTTTATTTTCATCTTGAGAAGAGAAGATAAGGGTTCCCGTTGGTCACCGTTCATAAATTAATTATTGCCAATAAAAGCATCTGCTCCACTTGAAGATAGCTATTTCTTTTAAAAATTAAAGTGCAGCATAAATAAAGAAATTATCAAGAAATAATGTAACCGGAGTTGTTAAAATCGTAGATTCGAAAAACTTTTTATCGGATTCCACATCCATCGGCGTCGGCAGACACAGACCGGAGCCGGAGCCCGCGATCTTTTTAAAACAAGAACTAAGTCATGACAGAACAGCAACAAAACAGATTCTGATTTAAAATTAACGGAATTTTTAATTTATAGTAAGAATACGGGGACTTCAAAAGTTACTGAAAGAAAAGATTTAAATCTATTAGAGAATTTAAAATATTAGGTAATGTCTTAATAAACAAATCCGAAAGAAAACATTTAAAAAGCTTTATTTTAATTTGCTCCATGCACGGCGAATAGACACACCTCCGAAAGATAAACATCCATTCAATGCATATGCCGTGAGAGGCTTGCTCCGATGACGTCATCACAATCGTACAAAGTTCAAAGGAGAAGCATCCCATGCCAGGGGCAGCCGAACGTCAGCGAACTTGCCGATGTGCGGTGAAGTGAAATCGCCCGCGCAAAAATAAATATGGATTTAAGCTTAAAGAACATCGATGTATAAGGCCAAAAGAAATAAAAAAAGTAACATGATTTAAACACTGTGAGATTTCATCTCACAATACCCCCATTTACCGCGTAAAATTTTGGCAGAGCAAGTGATGTAAAAGGTAAAATGAAATAAAAACATTTTACAGAAACGGGATGACAAAATTTTAGATGCCAAAGACAGAGAAAAAAAAATCAAAGTTAAAATATTAAAGTAAAGCAAAAGTTAAACTGCTGCAAATGAAAATTAGTGGTGACCAAAAGGGAAGAGAGAAGAAAAAGAAATTACATCAAAAGTATACATAGTCAAAAAGTATACATAAAAATGCCAAATCTTCCATTTATGGCAATTGCAGTATGATGTCATAAACTTATCTTCAAAAACAATACTTAAGTACAAATGCTAAAGAAAATGAATTAGCATATATAAAAACTTATGTATTACTTAAGTAAAAATGCTAAACAAAATCAGAATTAGCATATATAAAGTGAGTATTAGCATATATAAAATGAGAATTAGCATATGTAAAATGAAAATCGGCATATATAAAATGAGCTCATTATCAAACATTTAATTAAATTGATATACCATATAAGAAAAGTTGCATTTACAAGCAACAAAAATCAAAATAACTTTAGTATTTGATCACAGCCTAGGACTTACAATTTATAAAATAGAGCATTTATTTTTTAATTACTCTAAACTGGCCATACATAAAAAATATCTTTAGTAACACTTTCATAATACGATATTTATCATTTTTTTTAATTCAATTTAATTTAGTACTAAATATTTTGACTTCAAACAACCAGCTGTATTCCGCATAAACAAGTAGCCAAATCGTGCACTAAATGACCACTCACATGTAAAACACAGATAGTTAAAGTAGTTGCAACAATATATATATATGAGAGAGACATGTCTAAAAGGAATTAAGTGTTATATTGCTGAAACATATACTCTTACTACTTTTCATTAGATTATAAAAGCAATATATCAACAAACACCAATACTTTTTGTATTATTTACTCATCAAAAATTTTCAAAGTATATACTATTCTTTAAAATATGAGACATCACTTAATACAATTTTAAATATGTATAAAGATAAACTCATAGACAGACAAACCGAGAAACCATGGTTTTAAGAATAAGTAAGTATTTGGTTGAGTGGGTGGGTGGGGATCCCCAGAAAAATAAATGCTTTCATATACAATGAAAGATTTAAAAAATTGACACTATCATGGGAAATTTATATTTTTAAGTGTACCACAATATAAATATTATAAATCATTTACATAAAATATTTCATGCAGAAAAATCGAGAAATCATGTAAAAAAAATACTATCATCCACAATCATAGAACAATATACACTGTGACTACTCATCTTACTCAAGGTTTCAGGTGGCTTGGATCTCCATAAACAAGGCTCCTGACACCTTGTGCAAAAAGAAAAATAACTATATACACTAAATAGCACAATATACCACCCCATAACTGCAAAAACAACAGCAATGTCCTTCTTTACAGATCCTTAATACCTTAGCGTTATAAACACAATTTAAAGTTTGCATGAAAAATAACGAAATGTTATCAGAATGTTCAAAAATACGCTGAAAGTTTTGGTACACAAAAAGACATCAGTTATGTGTATTGTTGCAAAGATGTAAACATTGTGTTTACCACGTAGAAACAGATCATATCTCTAGATGACATACACAAAAAGGCAACATCAACTTACCAGTTGAATAGACATTATACAGGAACAGTGGACGAGAACTTTTTTTGGCGACAACACAACATCTGTGTGCTTCACTTCTTTGAAGCTAATTATTAACTTTTAGCAATCACTATTTCCGGACACACTAAAAGGATGAATTATAGAGCACTGAAGTAGAGAAAATGATGTTGTATTTCAAGAGAATTGATGATGTATTCACACACACATCTTGGGTAAACAAATGAGACATAAGTAGGTAGGTGATGATATCAATAAGCACTTTTTCTTTAAATTTCTTAGTAATTTTGAAGATTCATCAAGGAACACTTCTACATTAAAAGGCGCTGTTAAATAGTTACTAAGAACTGTGCTTTTCTTGTCTTTTTATGTAATCTTGTATAGGAACTGATTTGATGCTTAAAAAATTTTTAATTTCTTCATTAATAATAAATCTTCAGAATTCATTCTATTAATTACTTGTGTAAAAATATGAGGCATATGACAACATAAAAATTTAGAGACTTTGGGTATATTCACAAATGAAAACAAAGGCACAATAAAATTTTTGAAATATGGGGAATT
The DNA here is from genome assembly GCA_963932465.1 of Maratus speciosus. Lineage (NCBI taxonomy): Eukaryota > Metazoa > Arthropoda > Arachnida > Araneae > Salticidae > Maratus > Maratus speciosus. The sequence goes on from OZ010799.1 coordinate 286,888,893, forward strand.
TAGACAGAAAATAAATTGATCTTGAGAATTCCTGAATCAAAATACAACTCTTGTAACTGTAGGTATATGTAAGAATCAATATTGAAAGTAACTAATTTTATACTATTTCATAAATTTTCTTGATTTAGCAAAAAAATTTTTGCAAAAATATAGCAACACTGACTTTTAGGAGCAGATAAGTCAACCAATACACTTAGTAAGGATAAATTACATCTCACAAGAGAAAAGGCAAACCAACAAAACTTCCATAATCAGGTCTTGTGACAGCTGTTACTTGAGAAAACATCTGAGATTACTCGTAAATCTTATTTAGCATTAAAGACAAACATCGAAGATATTGAATCGAATCAGACATTGTAAGGATAAAATGACTCAAACATGACATAACTCTTCTTCAATAGTTACTTCAGCGTTGAAAATGAAGCATAAATTTTAAAGTTATTGTTATAAAACAGTGAGGTAAGCAGGTAAGTATTAATACATTTATCTTTTATCATCAAAGAAGGAAAATACTAGAGAAGAGGTCAGCATAAATGGATACAACACATCAGTGAATGGCCAACTTCATCATGTAAGAAACCGTTGAGAATGAAGCAAAGTTTTTTTTTTTTTTTTGCAGGTGAGTATTTTTTTTTTTTAGCAGGTTGGAAGAGAACTCTTGGAGCAGCATATGTAGAGAGACAGTCTTTAAATATGCGAAACAGCAGTGACACACAGTTAAAATTATTGCAGAGAAATACTGACAATATGAGAACTTATTTTAAAAGCTGTATAAAACCATAAGACTTTTTTTTAAAAATAGATGATGTAAAATAATTTCAAGAATATAACTGTAACAGGAATGAAGTAGCCCCATGCCTACTTCTTCTCAAGAGAAAAAAAATAATGCTGCTTTCATTCTTTTTCTGAGAGCAACATGAGAATCTTGTCTGTTGAAAACCGTTATAGTCTGCACATACGATGAAGTGGAAAGGTCTTGATGTCAAAATTACAACTTGCCATAAGAATATATTTTTAAAAAAAGAAGCAACAAGAATTTTTCAAATGTAAAACTGTGTCAGCTGAGAGTGCTTTTAGAAACAACATGAGAACAATTGTATAATAAATGTGAAAATATTCTTAAGTGCATACATTCTTAATTTGTAAATTGCAGATTATCTTTGCACTAAGCCAAACTGTATGATTATAATGGAACATCACAGTCCAGATGGCATAAGAATAAATCTATGAACAAATTCTTGTATTCAAATTATTGTTAAACAAAATATCTTGATTTGAAATTTGTAGAACAGAAGCTGAGAAATCTCTAAGAATGTTATATAGGATATTTGCAACTACTAACTTCTGTGAAGAATTTCAGCTTCAGAATAATAGGTATGACATTAGAATAAAATTTCTCAGTACAAATAATCATAATTTCAAAAATAATACTTCTTATAAATATATATAGAATTTACAAATTTGTTGTAATTTAATAGTGCCATAAAATTTTTTAATTTAAAAACCCAAAGTCATAGCCTCTTAAAATATGAAATATGTTCTTGAGAACAATTTTTTTATTTCAAATTCATTAGAATTTTTCCAAGAACAATATATAATTCCTTTCAAAAAAAAATATATATACCAAATAATCATTCTTAAAAAAAAAAATTATGTTCTCTAATAATTCATTACAAATAAAAGAATATATAGATGAAATTCTTTCAAATAAAACTATTTAAATAGAATAATAATTATGCATCATCAAAAATATGACTATTCTTCAATAGGAAATTGATCTTAATTTAAATAATTGTTTTAAAAAATTTTGACAAACTTAGCAAAATATATTATATTCTTCAAGATGGAGCAGAACAATATTCATTCTAGAATTATACAATTTAATTCTTCAAAATAGCAAAAATCTATGCAAGAAATTTTTTGAGAACAGAAACTTCCAATACTAAAAAAATATTGTCATATGTAGTTATGCAAAAATTCTTACATAAAATATTCCATATTTCTCAAAATTCACTAAAAGAACAAATCTTGAATACTATTGAACACATCAAAAATTTTTTCAAAAGTTATTCTGAGAACAAAAGTTCTAAAATATTACGATTTTCTTCAAATCAATCAAAACTTTTCTTCAGAACCACCGTTTTTGCGGCACCAAATGTGATATAACTATAAATGTGCCGTGATATGAAAGGTATAATTTAAATTTGAAGTTCTTTTTAGTAACATGCGTTGTGTAGTATTGCAATAAGACCCTTCGTTCTTTGAGGTCAGCAAAAATAGAAATAAATGAAACTTCTTACTTGGATCGTGTCGTCTGTAAAATAAATGAAGAGGAGACCTTTAAGCATACATCAATCTTTTATTTTCATCTTGAGAAGAGAAGATAAGGGTTCCCGTTGGTCACCGTTCATAAATTAATTATTGCCAATAAAAGCATCTGCTCCACTTGAAGATAGCTATTTCTTTTAAAAATTAAAGTGCAGCATAAATAAAGAAATTATCAAGAAATAATTTAACCGGAGTTGTTAAAATCGTAGATTCGAAAAACTTTTTATCGGATTCCACATCCATCGGCGTCGGCAGACACAGACCGGAGCCGGAGCCCGCGATCTTTTTAAAACAAGAACTAAGTCATGACAGAACAGCAACAAAACAGATTCTGATTTAAAATTAACGGAATTTTTAATTTATAGTAAGAATACGGGGACTTCAAAAGTTACTGAAAGAAAAGATTTAAATCTATTAGAGAATTTAAATCTTTTCTTTCAGTAACTTTTGAAGTCCCCGTATTCTTACTATAAATTAAAAATTCCGTTAATTTTAAATCAGAATCTGTTTTGTTGGTGTTGCTGTCATGACATAGTTTCGTTTTAAAAAGATCGCGGGGCTGCGGGCTCCCGTCGGTCTGTCTACCGATGAATGTGGAATCCGGTGAAAAGCTTTTGCGTAAACGATGTCTGCGATTTTAACAACTCCTGTTAAATTATTTCTGGATAATTTTTTTGATTTATGCTGCACTTTGATTTTTAAAAGAAATATATATCTTCAAATGGAGTAGATGCTTTTATTGGCAAGAATTAATTTATGAACGGTGACCATCAGGAAGCCTTTTCTTCTCTTCTAAAAAGATGGAAATAAACATTTAATTTATATCGTTATCAAGTCTCCTCTTCATTTATTTTACAGACTACACGATCCAAGTAAGAAGTTTCATTTATTTCTATTTTTTTACCATTGCTGACCTCAAAGAACGAAGGGTCTTATTGCAATATTACACAATGCATTGTAACTAAAAAGAATTCCAAATTTAAATTTTCATTAACGGCCCATATTATGGATTATAATATATTACAAAATATTCCCATCACAGTGTTATATAAAAATAGTTAAGTTAAACGAATGTAGTGTAGAGATTTTTTAATTAGTTTAGAAAGAAAATTTAAAACATTTTCATTCTAAGACATTTATTTAAACTATTAATATTTTTTAAATATGACAATGTAATATAACAGTAGTATACATTTCTTAATGAATCATGTAAAGAGTTTGTTAAAATAAATGTTTTGGTATATTACTGTAATTTTTCGAAGTTTCGGTTGTTGTAATTTAAAATCTACCATTAATAATGCATAATGTTTTTAGCTTTGCGATGAAAATTGCTCAGGGACGTGTTTGAAAGTTCATTTAAAGTAAATATTTGATAAAGCACAATTTATTTCTTATTACTCTTAAATTACTATATATACCCTAAATTTTCAGAAATTACAAACGCACTTTTTCTTTCTACATTCGTTAGCACAGCCTCTCAATTGCATAATGGAAAAAAGCTGATCATTTTAGACAAAAAAATTTCATATGTACTAGGAATAAACGTGACTCCGGCTTTTGTGAGAGTAATGAAAATAAATATATTTCTTTTCAAAAGGAAAACAATATACATGCAATGTATATTTTACCAGAAGTTCTTTAATCGGACAAGAAAACACATTACCGTATATTTCTGTGTATAAGTCGAGAATTTTTGGGCATATTTTTGGCAGTGAGGAGGTCTTCTTATACACGAGTCTAAGAAAATATCCAAATTTGGTATCCTATAATTAAAAGGATGGTAAATATAAAAATCATAAAAAAGGCTTACGTATTTCTAAAAATACTTCAATACTCCATTATTTTACAACGAAAAAGTCACCAATCATCCTATACGGACCAAGTAATTATCAGAATTTTCAAGTAACTCCTAAAAATTTCTTTCAATGGTGAAAATCTTCATGAAATATTTCATGAAAATCTTCAGTATCTGGATCATCATGAGCACCGTCTTTTACACAAATGGCATCATCCTCCTTCCATCCATCGCATTAGTGTAGTAACATTTCTTGAAAGATCGGACGATCATTTCCAATTGTAATTGGAGCCAAGCTTCTTTCTCCATTCACAGCTAGCAACGATGCCGAACTTTTCTTCGCCATTTGTTGCAGGTACAAGCTGCATCCGTAGATGACATGCATTCAGTTCATTTTGTACGGATCATGCCTTTATATGATTATTTAGAAGTTATTAATCCGATAGAAGTTTTATTAGTCAGATTGTTGAATGCTATAGTAGTAAGGCCACCGGGGATCTACCGAAGATCTCTAGGAGATAGCAATAATTTCGAAGAGCGCATTCTTTCTCTATTAGCTACGCAAAAAAAAAGTCTTCGTTCACTGAATTTTTCATCACCTTTGTTCAACATCGGCTTATATACGGGATTCCAATTTTGGAGGCTTTTCACTGAAAAAACGTATACTCGGCTAATACACGGAAATATACGGTACGCAGTAGAAGAAGTTAGGATATTTTGAAGCTATTTAGACATCAAAGAGATAATTAATTCATGCATTGAAATTGAACACCGCACTCAAAACTTTTTTTTTGCCAGAATCAAAAGAAATGGTAATCTGGAGGTTTTACATATAGTAGAAAAATCACGTTGGACGATATAAGTAATTGTGTAGTTTTCAGAAATAGTTATGGTGTCACAGAAATTCGACTCCTGAATGTGGTTGTCCCATCTCATTTCCAGTAAAGGATTTTTCGTTATTTCATAGGCTGCTATATTGCAAAAAACGACCAAACCTAAATTAAAATAACATTCGTAAAAACTTTTCCATGTGTAATTTTTTGCAAAACAGTTATTTTATCAACATGATTATTTTTACAATTATAAATTTGTCCAAAATAAAAGTACATATTCAAAAATTCATTTATAAGGCAGTACATTTTCGAAGCAAAAAATGAAAACAATCTAGTTTTTGTTGAGTAACAGGAACAGATTTTATCTGTTTGACAATGGTTAAATAGTTAGTAATTATTTAGACTTGTAGAATGATTTTTTTTCGACCTAGATTGCCGTAACAAACCTACATTTTCAGAAAAAAATATACACTATAATTGGAAGGCAAAGTATGGATCATTAATGTATTTTTCCTTTCTCTTATAGAAAATAACAGCATAGTTATTTTACCTTCATTAGTTACAGCTTATCATTGTTTATAATAGGGGAGACCGGGACTAGTAGGCGCAGTTTTTAGTTATTGATTTTTATTAATTTTTTTGTTTAAGTTTTCTATGAAACTTTAACAGTACTTATAAAAACCAGGCAGAAAGGGGCAGAAACACTCAGCCAGGGTGCCAACCAAATAGGCAAAGGCAAAAACCCCTGGCTGAAAAACCCCTTTCACCATCCGACCAAGTGCACAGCCAGGATATGATACATGACTAATAATACTGAGGAATAAATAAATAAATAAATAAATAAATACAACTGTGAAAGCTAATGTACAAAAAATAGGGCCATTTACAGTGAAGATATATTACCCAAAATTTCAAATAAGTCATAAAAAAAACAGAAGGAAATTCAGTAAACTAGAACAATCCTGAATTGGCAAAGTCATACGAAGTCAAGTAAGAGTCTACGAGCCCAACGTAGAATATGTGTGAAAAAGCCAGAACTTGTACTTTATAAAAGAGTATAGTTTATTAAATTCATTATAAATCAGTCTTAGTTTGGGATAACTTGATTTAGAGAGTAAGACATTTTGCTCGTCAAGAAAGAGTTCTGTTACATATAAATTGAAAAGAAACAGGCATTAGCGGGCATCTTCCAAAAAGATAGTGTTTAGCATTTCCAACGTTTCCACAGTTACACTTATCGTTGGGACGTTTTCCCATTTTATATAAATAACTGGGGAAAGCTCCGTGAGAAGAGATAAAATATGCAGAAAGTTGTGAATAACACAAAAAAGACCTATCTGGGACACGAATTACTGAAAACGTATCACGACCTTTTTCACTTCTAAGCCATATATTCCTCCAGATATGGACAATATTATTATTAAAATGCCTTTTCACCAAAGAATGAGGAATAGGAACATCGAACACAGAGTCATATTCACCTTTCTCAATAACTGATTTAGCCAATCTGTCGGCATATTCGCTCCCAACAAGGCCTATGTGGGCTTCAAACCATCCTAAGCTAATAAGCTTGTTATTCAGAAGTCGTAAGTTGGAATAGATATTAAACAGTAATTCATTAGCTGGAAACAATTTATACATGGCTTCAATCGAATAAAGGCTATCCGAGTAAATATGGAACTTCTGAAACGCTGAACGACTGCACCACTCAATGGCCCTATCAAGAGCTGCCAGTTCGGCCTGAAATACTGTGTTGTATGTATTTAATATACAGCTACTTTCAAAAATAACCCTCTCACTCAGATAAACCACAAAAGCACCTCCCACTCCCTCCTGCATCTTAGAGCCATCAGTAAAAAGAATAGGGTGACGGAGAGATGGCACTGTACTTGTAACAGGCTTAACAAATTCAATACGAGGATTACTACAAAAATAAGGGTAGTCAAAAGTGTTGATGTTGCGTGCCAACTTATCAGATGAGACATACAAGCCATCAATCCAGCCATAACCATTTTTCCTGCAAATATCATAACACAAACTCAACTGCTCTAGCTCTATTTCTAAAGGCGGAATCCCCAAGAGGACACACAGTGCCTCAGTCGAAGAAGTTCTGTAAACACGAGTGATAGACAGCAAACAAAGTCTCTGACAAGAAGATAAACGTTTTATGCCATGATATTTAAGATCCTTGTACCAAGCCTCAAAGCCATAAGAAATTTGTTTTTTAACAACAAAATTATACCAAATTTTCAAATATTCAAGAGGAAGACATCTGTCACGAATACGGGTTTTTTGCATGGCACCGGTAAAATTACGTATCTTGTCACGGACCATATCCAAGTGATCTAGCCAACGAAATTGGCTGTCTAAGTAGAAACCGAGATAAAGAACATTATCCCTGACGGAGATACTATGCCCGTGGAGTTTGAAGATTGGACGCCGCTTGCTCACGGTATATCTGACAAACAACATTGCTGAAGATTTTTCGACGCTAATGGTCAGGCGCATAGCCTCACAAGCTGTTGCAAACTTCTCAATGCAAAGGTTCGTTTTACGTTCCAGTTCTCTCCTTGTGTCCGCACCCTCCACCACCACCGATTCATCAGCATAAGAAATAATATTAATATTGTGAAATTTATATAATTTCAAAATTCCATCTGCAACTATAGTCCAAAGCAGTGGGCCCAAACAGGATCCTTGCGGACATCCGCGAAATACTCTAAACCAGCGAGTCCCACGTATAAATTTAAAGCCAATCAGCCTATAGCTAACATAATTTTTTAGAGAATCTTTAAGGTAGTCAAAAATAGGAAGCCTGTCAATAAGTTGACAAAGGATATGCCAGTCAATAACATCGAACGCACCCACAATGTCAAAAATTATGAGAGAGCATTATTTATAATTAGACAAGGTTCTTCGTACAAGATCCTGCAGGTAAGATAAAGCTGAGATTGTTCCTCTAGATTCTCTGAAACCATGTTGATTATCTTCCAAAAAAGAAGTAGATTCAAGGATTGTAACCATGCGAGTTTTTACAATACGCTCCAAAATTTTTGCCAGAATTGGCAGTAACGTAATCGGACGATAGGAGTTAGAAGTATCTGACGGGCTATTAAGTTTTTGGAAAAATATAACCAAGCCTTTCTTCCAGCATTGGGGAAAATGGCCAAGCTTAAAATATGTATTATAGAGCTGCAGCGTAAGAGATGTAAACTTTTTACACAGATTTTTAACCACAATGGCATCAATTTCGTCAAAGCCAGGGACCTTTTTGTTACTCTGTTGTCCAAGTGCATGAAAGAGCTCTCTCCTAGACAAAGAGACAAAGTCTGCTGATTGCGAGTGATCCTCCGAACTGGTAAATGCAAAAGGATCAGGAGGCGCATTATGTACATCAAAATGATCCACCATTAAAGTCTCCGCGATATCATCGTAGCAGTGGCGTGGCGTGAAAATTTTCGGTGGTCATCGCAATTATTAAAGTTTGTGGTGAAAAATTATTAACTCTAAAATTCAATGGTTGAATGTTCAAAAAAGAAACTTTAAATCTTACCTTTACTTATACATGAACTCCAAATGTTCTGCTAAAACTGGATCGTAGAGTTTTAAAAGCTTATTAAGAGTTTTAAAATATTGCTTGGTCATCGCCACATCCAGCGATGACCGTACGCCACGCCACTGCATCGTAGGTATCAAAAACCTGAGAGTTTTCCAAAGACGTGAATATAAAATCCTATTGAGTAAGCTTCTTCTTCGAGAGAAACTTGTACAAACTGCCACAGGCATTATTAGTATTCTGGCAGAATTCAATGCATGATGAACGCTTGGCTTTTCTTAGATTCTTTTTGTAGTTTCGCCTGGCAGCAACATAGCTATATCTGTAAGCAATATTGTCAAAGTATTTAATATGTCGTTTATACAAAGCATTAACTCTGTTACGTTCTGATTTCAGGTTAACATCGAACCACGAAACTGTGGTATTGTATCTAAGAGATCATCTTCTAAAACTACGACTCATAATGTCATACGACTCATTAATCAGATTAACGAACTCCTCCGTCTAGATATCCAAGGCTGTCTGATTTAAAACTCTATCAAGTGAGTGTGAAAGCCTCTCCATGTAGCCAGAAAATAGCGTGTTAAATTTTCGCATCTTCCTATTTTTAGTCTTAAATCTTGTAAAATTCAGTTCGAGAGGCGCAATTCACATCGAGAAACAGATATAACGATGATCACTGTGAGACAAGTGTGACGTATCCACCTGCCATTCAGAAAGTTTAGCCAGAATATCTGCTCCAACAAGAGTCAGGTCCGAGCGACCAATTCTGTCACCCAACACATAAGTATGATCAGAGTCTTGATCATTCACAATAGTCAAATCAGTAATCATCAGATATTCCTGGAATACCTCTGTCCTGTCACTCTCTCTTGTGTAGCCCATTGACAACATTGGAACGTTAAAGTCCCCGCCAACTATAACATTTGAAAAGACAGGATAATGATGACACCACTGACGAAGGTCGTTTTCTATAGAGCCAGAAGGAGGCGAATACACTGAGCCAATAATGATTACACCACTAGCTACAGTTATATTAATGAAAACACTGTTATTCAGACATAGACTAGTCAGACATGAATAGATGTTAGTTTTACAGATAATAGCGGCAGTTTGTTTACGTGAAAGAAAGCAGAGCCATCCCACCGGTAAACCAGTATGAGATCCCGCATAAGCTTGAGGGTCCTGGCAAAGGGCAAAAGGAATATCGAAATCAACCATATAGTGAAAGAAAGCTTTAGATGCATCCGAACTATGATTAAGATTAATTTGGACAAAACGAAGATCAGAAAGCGAGTTGGAAACCAGAGGAACAACTATCACAATCTTTGATTTAGAAGCATAGAGCGATACGCTGTGAATTGTGGTCAATCTGGGTTGTCAGCTCTGTGGCCTGAGTCCAGGTCATCATCCAAGACATTGAAACAATTAATGCAAGAAACCGTGTCAACTTTGCAGTTCTTAAGAATTTGATCACCTGCGCATTTCACACATTTGTCCGTACCCTCGCACTTAAGTGCGGTGTAATCGAATGATTGGCATTTAAAACAACGGATAATAGAAACAAATTTGACCATACGATATCTTTCTAAGTCAATACATATCCGGCCTTTTAATCATTGCCTCTGAGACATCAGTTTTCGCACCAATCAGCCAATTAACATCACTATTTCTCGTAGAAATGCGTTTAATAACTTCAAACCCAGAATCACTCCCCCTATCAACCTCAGAAACCAGCCCAGACAACAGTTTAGTCAACGAACTCGAAACCATTTCTTCATCCACTTCTGGTTCAACACTCAAAATCATAACCCTTTCCAAGCGCCTTCTGGGCAATGCCACATTTATACGTTCCTTTAAAACATCAGAATCAACCAAAACCGCCTTCACTTTTTCTGAGTCCGTCTTCGAATTGACCTTAATAATAATTTGTCAGTAACCAGAGCGTCCCCAGGAATAGGCATATGAGCAGCCGTACGACAAACACACTTTATATCTTTCTTAATTTCCTCCAGCTGAGAATCACCCGGACTAGTCACTATAACGGAGAAACCAGGATCCACTGTTGGCTTCGCCACGGGCTCAACACGCTTAGAGACTTCCAAATCACCAACAGAGTGAGAGACATTTTCCGCCATACCTTCATAAGCCTTGTTAGTAGAAATTAAAGTCTTAAGCTTATTCTCGCTGGCAACATAGTCACGATGCGCCTTAACCAAATTAAGAGCAACAAAATCAAAACATTTCTTAGTAGTACTCATAATCTCGGCTGTAACCTTGCCTCCCCTATTTCTCTGACCTTCAAAAAGATCATAAAGAAACGCATTGATCCTATTCACCATCGCAGGGAATTCCAGCTCACCAGCCTCGGCAAACAAAAGTTTCACCGAAGGAACAAGTTTTGACATAACTAAGCCAAGAATAATACAACAGAATCGAGTAATAAGCCAGCAACACAAGAAACTCCCCAAAAAACCGAAAAAAGCACTAAAAAGCCGCAGAAGACCGTCGAAACGTAAGCAGCTAGTTACAGATAGAACAACAAACTTAAGAACGGTTACAATGAGAATGAGATTTCAGTATGTATATAAGGGACTTTGCCAAAGGTAGACCAAATGACAAATGATCCAAATAGTAAAAGATAAGTAAACAAAAACTAAAGATGGCAACCGCCAGATGAACGACTGACTAGTGAAAAGCACTAAACAAAGACACTCACTGAGCACGTGATGCACTAGTCACATGACCTACCCTACACTCATTAAAGACAAAACAAAAGGACGCCCAAAACGCGTGAGGGGAAAAAAAATTCACGTGACCAGCTCAGCAACTACAAACATTAAACATAGGCACACAAGGCAAGGACAAAACGTAAATACTGAAAAATCCAATCCACACCGAAGCAGAGCTCCACTACATTAAATCTCCACTGCATAAATAATAATTCAAAGCAAGAAGCAACCATACAACTCAACACAGCAGGAGAAACAAGATGGCGATATAAACAACGTGAATGCAGAAACACCCACAATATGAAAAATACAAAAAACGGAAATATACATAGAAGTACCCCACAAAAGACAAATAAAACAAAAAGGATTAAGAGGTAAGCAACATAAAAGGAAATTCAGAAAATATCTACCTTATATATATAAAATCCTAATGAATCGAATTGAAACGAATTTATGTAACGATTCTACGAAACGACTGATTAAACAACTGATTAAGTTTCACGGAGATTTCACCTAAAATATGGAATACTTTGCGATGAAATTAACACCAAGAATCCGTATTGATCCACAGATCTCAAAACTGGTATTAGAATTTTAAAATTAGAATTAGTTTTCGAAATATTTATTTTTTTCTAATTTTAAATACTTTTTTTCTAATGATGGCAACTCAAATTTTAATCATAACATATATATATATTTTTTTATTTTAGAAAAGGTTATTTTCAATTAATTTGGCGACGAGTTTGGACTACCATATATGTATGCTAAGAAATGCATCATGTTACTTTTATTCAGAATTCAATTTGTATTTCATTATCATTTTATTTAATACAAAACTTTCATTTAAAATTGAAACCTTTAAAATAAATGGCTTTTACTTCATTCTTTTTTTTTTAACGAAACGAAAAGAAAAATATTAGACACAGATGTCATATACGCAACGGGGTACCTAAATGGCGACAAAATGGCGTTATTTTGCTTGACATGGTAATCCGGCTATTGTTGCTTATTTATTAATAAATGTTTACTTGAATTTATTTTTTTTTAATTTACAAAAAATTTTATAAATTGTTTTGTTCTATAGTTATTAATTAATAATTTTTTTTATTTATTGTTATTTCATTTAAAAAATAACAGAAAATAATTTAAAAATACATATGTAACAGGTATTTGAAAACGAGGTTATCGCCAAATTGTCGTAAAAAAAAATCACGCCAAACTCGGTGCGTATGTGACAATGCAACAAATCATGAGATTTAATTTTCACTGCAAAGCAACGTTTTAATGTTATTACTTCTCCCGTCGACCAATTTCGCCAAATTATACAAATTGACATATTTTTTATTTTAAATAACAAAAGAACAAATAAATTAGTATGGCATTAATAAAAATACAAATTAAACGTCGAAATAAAAATCACTTGATGGCGTGAATATGTGTAACTTCCTTAAAGTCAAGTGAATGTGACATTTACGATCAACCATTATTGGCATTTAATGTTATAGTTTGGAGACAGATTTTTGGTCGATGGGATAACCAAGTAGCTCCGTTTTAATTTACCACTCGATAAATAAAAAAAGATGCTAACTGGCGAATTAAAAAAAAGCTATTGGCGAGATTTTTACCCGGCTAACATAAAAGTACCAGGAATTCTTTGTGATCATGGCAACTTTTATGTAGTTTTATTCGATAAAATAATTTTGATTCTTTTATCAAAATGTAAACATTTCTTATGAAAAGCGAAAAATTACCCCGTTGTTTATGGCAGTTACATGACTTGGACTATTATAATATAAAAGAAATAATGGGGGTAGAATAATATTCGGAAACTTATCACACCTGTGGCTGGCTAACATTAAAGTACCAAAATGGCCGCCTGGAATATAAAAAGCGAAGGGATCCGCATGGAGCTGTTGATGATAGTCACATGACTTAGGCTATTATTATAGAGATTGTTTTCAATTTTAAAAACAGCGCAAAGAATAATATTTCCTAACGATTAAAAATTTATTTTCACGTGACTATTAAAAACAGAAAAAAAACTTTAAAATTACTATTAAATGAGTACGTGTTAAAGGCAGGAAAATATTGAAAATTATGTCCTGAAAATTGTATTTACACGTCAATACTAAAAGGGAAAGGAAACTTTAAAATAATAAATACATTAATATGCATTTAATGCTTTCACGGACAAGGCACTTCTAATCGTAAAATCTTGAAATCGGTGAATGGCACCAGAATTTACAAACAAATTCCGAAATACAAAAATTATTTGTTCACTTACTTAATAAAAGGGAAATTTTCATATCAATATTCTGATGCTAATGAGGCATTTAAGAATTTAAATTAAGTGGTCCAAAAATGATCCACCGCCCTTGAAGGAGTTAAAGCAGCAAATTTTAGTAATTGTATTATGTCAATCGTTTTATAACGCAGTTAAAAAATACCGAGAGACAAAAACTCTGTTTACTTAATTCATTTTATTTTAGATTCTTTTCAAATGTTTAACTCATCTTCTTTAAACAAACATGAAAACAACCATTGGATGTCTTAACAGCAACTGATTCTACCTTAAATTTTTGCAATCAAAGGGAATTGAATGGAAACCCGTTTATAAGGAGATCGTTACAGGATTTTTCAGTATAATTCAATCTTCTCTAATCTTTTTAAAACCGATCAGATTAGCGTACGTTTAGATTCTACAGTGTCTGAACGGGGGTTGGCGAGCGTAGCTTGCAGGGGGCAGAGCCCCCTAGTTATGTAATAAAATTAACGAGATATCAACTAAAAATAAATAAAAGGGACGCTTAATGCTATAAAAAAATGCTATTAAAACCAGGCATTGGGCTATAAATACCCGGAGTTTTTAGTTTGTAGTTTTTGTAGTTTATGTTTAGCGGAAGCCAAAAGTAAAATGAAAATTGTGCGCCGACCTACCCCGTCACGCGGCAAGCTGCCTATACCTATGGGGTAAGTTGGCACACGCTTTATAAAAATTTAAATGAAACTCAAATAAGCCACGCAGTTATGAGAAATCAATTTCATTATTACCAGTAAGTTTAAACAAAGACGTTATCACCGTACAATGTAAATTCTAAATTATACAGACATAAAAATAACGAATAAAACATTAACATTAAGTAACTTCTGTCCTACTCGATATCATCATCATACTTACAGTTGTCACAAATAAAAAATCGGGTATCTTCATTTGGGGAAACCTCGTGCATCCAAAATCTTGCATTGCAACCACTTTTCTCGGAGTTTGCTGTTTTTCAAGCTACCAGCACACACCAGACACCGAGCCAACTTGCCCCGTGTTCAATGCGCTTACTAGCCCCATAATAAATTTCTTCACAAAAGGGACACGTAACCGTATAAGCACAAATAATCTAAGTAATTCACATATGGGATAGGTACAGTTAATCATACATTAAGAAAAACTGCACAAGTTAAATCGCAATTATTAAGATAAGTGTTAGAAATTAGAAAAAGAATGAAGCAACAAAAAATTAGTTATGTGTGTAAAAAGCAGAAAAATCGTAATAAATATCCACTACACGTAGTTAACGCTGCAAAACTACAATGAGGATGGTAAAAAGCAATAAGTTCGGTACTCTGTGACTGGTTTCGCAATCTATACGCAAACAGGCGATTTATGAGGACTGCGTCTACTTACCCCTGTAGCCAACTAGCCCCGATCTCCCCTACTTCAAGTAGTTTTATTTTTCTGTGTTAAGGATAGTAGTAATTCTGAAATTTAAAATTTATTTGTATATGAATCACAATTTCTATGAGATTAAATTGCTTTTTGAGACAAAAATAGAAGTAAATTAGTAATAATATCAGTGATAATTTTGAAAGTCAGAATTCCATTACGGTGAAGTCAATTTTCTCTGACACATTTAGAAATTTCCTAATTCGAAATTGCGCTCCAGATTATACTGCATAGCTAGAATCCTTGAAAAGCGTTTGAGAATAAAAAAATAAATTAATCGAAGCAGAAAATGTATGCAATAAACTGTGTCATGTTTATATGTATTTTTAGTAGATTAATAGGTAAATCTTTATAAATTTCTGATATAAAATATGTTTATTTTATTTTTATTTTCTTCTATCATTACAAGAAGAAAGTATTGGATTCGTGAAAATTTTCGAAGGATTTATACGTTTTAAGGGTCAGAAATCGCAAATTCATGTTTTTAAAAAATGTCTGTCTCTGAGTCTGTGTGTCAGTCTGTCTGTGTGACACAAATATTGTGGGCGATCTATCTCAACAACTAATTAATGTTATTTAATAAAACTTTAGATACAATAAGTCCCTGATATAAATTGGTGCTTATTACTTTTTGGTGTAAATTGCCCTGCAGGAGGCGCTACTATGCTGCATTATTCCTTATTTCAATAATCGCTAGAGCGCGGATTTAATAAAAACTTCTGATTCAGTTAGTTCTTGATATAATTTAGTGCTGCTAACTTTATGGTGTAAATCTCCCAACAGGTGGCGCTGTTTTGCTGCATTATTTATGATTATCTCAATTGCTGTATCTCCAAAACTAATGCACGAATTTTCATCAAACTCCAGATTCAGTTAGTCCTTGATATAATTTGGTGCTGATAACTTTTTGGTACAAATCGCCCTACAGCTGCATAGTTCATGATTATCACAATAGCTCTATCTCAGGAACTACTGCACGAATTTTCATCAAACTTCAGATTCTGTTAGTCCATGATATAAATTAGTGCTTTTAAGTTTTCGGTATAAATTGCCCAAAATGTGGCGTTACTGTGCAGCATTTTTCACGATTTCCGCATTAGCTATATCTCTAGAACTAATGCATGAATTTTTATCAAACTTTATATTCAGTTAGTCCCTGATATAAATTGATCCTAATGCGTTTTTGTTGTAGACTGCCCAACAAGTGCCACTGCTATGCAGAACTTTTCACGATTTCAGCAATAGCTCTATCTCTAAAACTAATGCACGGATTTTCATCAAATTCAATTAGAAGTTCATGTGTAAGTTTTGTTGATTATATGTTCTTGCAAATCACATAACCTGTGGCGCTGCTGTGCTGCATTTATCAGGAAGTATTAACATGTATGAGACAGAATAATGTTTTGGGAATGTCTCATCCAACTAGTTAAAAAATGGAAATTTGGCAGTTATGGCAGCATGTGTCATTTTGTGGATCCTGAAAAGAAAAAAGAAGTAATTGAATAATATTTTAAATAATACTTCATTAGAGATTCTCGTAGAAAAAAAAATCATCGTGTAATCACACATTTGATAAAAATTAAGAACACGCTAGAAAAATTTTAATTATATTGTTTCAGGTATTATATGTAAATTTACGATACGCAGTGTCTCTTGAATATTGATTTGTTTCTCATACATATTTATTTGGAAAGTTGTCGCTTTCTCTTAAAATATTAATAAATTTTTCTTCTCCAATCACGAAAAAAATAGATCTCAAAATTTTGTTTTCTGATATTCTTCTGAAATGTTTTTTTACCGCTATAAAAGAAGATAAGACAAAGATAGCACAAAGTGAAATAATAAAGTATGTGTGCAAAATTTAGCTACTTATCTGCCATGTGAAGTAAAAGGTAAAGAAAGAAAAATCATTCAGATGGCATTTCATTACTACTTATATAATAGATTAATTTACACACGGATGGTCTCGGAAAAACGGATAAGAGAAAATAATGATTTATAAATCCAGTATTGTTCTAATTACGTAAGCATTAAATTATTCCTATCAATTCAATCAAATTTCAAAACTATTTGTGAGAATTTTAATTATACAACAAATAATTGTAGAATTACGAATGTAGAATAATTTCTAAATTGAAGATTTTAAAATTTTAAATTTTTTTATTTATAATTAGTATTTATGTAAAAGTTCAGGAATTAAAGAATACTTATTTTAATTGCAATAACTTTATAATTTAAACACAAGTGATTTACTAATCTGATACAAAAATCTAGATCTGTCGTTCGTAATCTGTACAAATGATCTGCATAGTTTTTTTATGCATATATATTTTTTTATTTCATAAAATTGTTCAACTGTGTTAGATACCCATGAATCTTGGTTATAGGTCAGGCTCGAAATTTTCACGATAGTATAATTTTTTGTAGAGTCTTATAAATTTTACACTTCCTGGTTGTCTTTGTGAAGTTTTTCAGTGTTCATGAATGTTGTCTTCCTAACACTTGCTTTAACAAGTCAAATGAAAATGTCCAGTCAAATGAATCATGAAGTAACTTTACACGTCTTTCGACAAATGGGGTACAATTAATTCCCATTTATGATAGTGTTTTCACTAACGATGTGGAAATAGATTTAGGTGTTTGACTCTAGAATCTGACATGTTTAGTTCGGCATTATTGATGCCTATTCTACATAAAACTGGAATGTCTTCTTTGAAAATGCATTCTAATTTTTTCCGTAATAGGGAGAATTTTCTTCAGCTTTGCTTAACCCTTATGTCAATGACAGGTGCCGGGTACATGTTTCTATTTCAATCACGATTTCAGGGTGCAAATTAAAAATGAACTAAAATGAATTTAGTTCCTCACTATTTGTAGAATTCGCTGTCAATCTGTATAACACTTTAAAATTTGGAATTTATTTTATTTATCACTATTTTGGATCATTAACTATTTATATGCCTTTCATCAATGACCAGGGTGCGGAATTTCAGCGAAAAAATACATAAATTGATACATTATTTAGATTTAGATCCTTAGAACTTGAAATTAATTTGAAAATAAGATTTAGACAAATATTTTAAGGTAGAAATTAGGGGTTGAGACAATGTAGGGAGGGGCAATGACTCTCCCATACTCCCACCCCCTATCAAAATATTCCTTACTTCCTCTTTTATTTTAAATTCTTTGAAAATAATAAATTTTTTGAAGTTTTCAAAATTCTCAAAAAAGAAAATTTTTGTAGTTAAATTCTAAAATCGAGTGAAGGGAAATGGACCCCCCCCCACACACACACAAACTCACGGAAACTCTCTTCCTTTTGACGAAGCCCGTGATTAGAGATTACAAATACAAGTGGGGTTACTAAATGTATCCCTTATCCTCTATCAAGCATAAATTCCAGTTATAATGAAAATTACTTCTGCTTTCAAAAATCAAATAAAAAAAGTTTATTAACCATTTGGAAAAATGGTTATTGTTCTCGTCAGGGTAGGAAATGAAAAGCATATCTGAAGGTTTTTATTGGTTTAATCCGCATTATATTCGTTTTGTGATGGGTCTATACAGTAATCTGTATTTTCCTTTAGTTTCAACAGAGATGAACAACAGAGTCTTGCTACTATGACGAAAAAGTAATAAAAACTACAAAAAAAAAAAAAAATTAATAACTCAGAAACAAATTGAGATGCAGCTTTCAAACAAATTGTATTTAAAAGTACATTTTTTCTGTACACGATGATGTAAAAAGTAATATTGTGGGATGTTTAGAAGTTTAAGAATGAAATTTCATTTAAAATGTGTCATCAGATTTCTTGGAAATCTGACGACGGAAAAGCCTTGTCCCGAACAGCCAATTAAATGCTTGGATAATACGCAAGTTTCAGGTGGATAATAACTAATGAAAATGAAAGAAAATGAATAACAGTTTCTGCCAAAGAGTTAATTTTAATTTGTAAGATTTTCACGTGCAAAAGAAAAATGGAATAAGCCAATTAAAAATAACTTAATAAACTTTTTTACCAAAAATAAAACCGACTTCAAAAACTACTACAAAGTAAAAAATAATTTTTTTACATAATAGTTAATAAGAAATTAAATTAAGAGCATTGTATTTATCATGCGTATTATTATATTTATGTACATTAATTTGATTTTTTTGGAGTCGGTGCCAGCCAAACGAAGTTAAGTATAATTATCTAACAGACACACATCCAAATATCTACGAGATTTTTTACGATTTGTTATTTAGTTAAAAAAATTTAATTTTACCATTTTTGAAACATTTCATCTGACTTTATAAACGTGTATTTTCAAGTGAGATTAGCTGTAATTATGTGTACTAAATTAAGAGTTATTATAAAATTAGTGCGTTTATGCAGGCTATTATGTAAAAAAATCATAGCCAACGATAGATTTTCAAATACAGGATGGTGTCAAAGTGGATTGAGAATGGAATTTTTTTCCTAAACGGCTTTGCTGAATCTTGTTACGATGTGTATTGGATGAACAATTTTAATTTTGAACTTGACTTGGCTGGCACCGACTCCAAAAAATCAAATTAATGTACATAAATATAATAATACGCATGATAAATACAATGCTCTTAATTTAATTTCTTATTAACTATTATGTAAAAAAATTATTTTTTACTTTGTAGTAGTTTTTGAAGTCGGTTTTATTTTTGGTAAAAAAGTTTATTTTTCACTTTTTAGTTTTTTCGCATTACAGTTTTTGCATAATTCTTTTGGAGGAAATTACGGACTTAGATGTTATTTTGATAAGTAAATACTTTTGTCCAGATTTGTGTGTACATTAATAACACAGGTTTTCTGTAAAAATTCTTTATATATATATATTACATTTATTCTTCCTCAGATTTAATAGCTTTATTTTTAAATTGAATATTTTTGTTTCTCTATTTGAAGATGGGTAGAACGACAAGAGATGCTGCTCGCATGAAAAAATATCGAACTTTGGAAACTGACAATAAAAAGTTCTTCGGCTTACTGAAAATGCTCTATGAAATAGAGAAGAGAGACCCAATGACTCATTTTTCATACTTTCTAACCAATGACCAGGCCCTTATCTTCCGGGTTGCCCTAGATGAACGGGTTTTTGACACCTGTCATCGGCGTAGGAGACCACCTGATCGCCACATAGCGGCAATAAACCTGATGAGCGCCTAGTTCGTTTTTCTATCGGCAGTGCCTATTTCTTAATTATGAACTTTTTTATGCCAGTTACTTAACATTTATATCTTGTTGTTAATCTCGTAACTACTTATGTTAATCTCGTAACTACTTATGTTAATCTCGTAATTTAGAAGCTTAATCAGATTACTAGACCTTTACCTGGCAAGACACCTCAGAGGTATAATTTATAGGTAACTTTGAGGTCTTCGCACTCGCGACGGAGTTTACATGCACCATGAGCCATTAGGGTACATGAAAACCGAATAACTTATCAAAAAATGATCGTGAAAAGACTACAGCGGGAAAGTCTTAAATGGTGTTCCCTCAAATGGCTAGTCATTGATGAAATTTTTATAGTATCAAAAGAGAATTTATATATAATTCATTTGTTGCTTCAAGAATTTAAAAACAAATTATTTTTTGGTGGCATTAATGTTTTTTATATGAAGATATTATGCAAGTGCCAATATGTAATGTATAATGTATACGCAATGCCAATGTGCTTAAATGAATGTATGCTAAGCATTTCAGCATGGTACTTTTATTCATAATTTAAATTATTTGCTTAATCTTTCGCCAAATCTAAAGATTTTGATAGAGAAATTAAGAACTCATTGCATCATGACGGCATTTTGTTTATTTTTGGTTGTTATGTATTTAATCTTTCTTGACAAAATCAGCTTAACTCACTTAGGCATTTATGCTTCTTACTGCATCATCATTTGCAATACGTTGGGCTGTGGAGATTTTAAAACTATTAAGTAATCTACCGTTATTGAATCCATTACCAATTGTTGTTTCTGAGCTAATATGATTTGGCGCATTGAAGCGTTTTGCGAATTAAATATTTTATGATATCCACATTTACATTAAACCACATTGCTGCTGATATTTTTTTTTTATTTCACGCTAGCCTTAACTGTGGGCTCGATTACGGAAGATTAGAAATTCATCGTCATACTCATTTAATAGTCTTGGTTAAATTGTCATCGGTCTGCATAGTAACTGACGTATTTTAGTGAATATAGTACTGCAAAATATATAGAACTTTCGGAAGCAACTTATGATATTCGCATTTCCTTTACACCATGTTTGTTGTTAGTATTGCGCACCTTTTGCTTTTATCGGGCAATCTGATTCAAATTTACTTGCTCTCATTTCTTGATACAATTCAAATGTTTTCATGACTGCGTAATTCACTGACTTGCTTTCGCAATTATGCTTATGCCTACTGATGTTTAAGTTCTGTGCCATGTAAATACACCGCACCATAACAATGCCGCCTATAATACTAATTAGAGTAACTCCTTTTTTTTCTTTGTTTGTTGTTAATCCTGTACTTTAACAGTATAAGGGATCTTGGCTCAACTTGTATTTGCATATAAAAGAAGACAAATGGTTGTTTAGAATAAATAATTTTATAAATATTGAAAAACTTGCTTGTGTATATGAAACAGTGGTACTACTTAGTTATCGCGTCGACCAAAATTCTATCGCCAAACTATAAGATTAAATGCCAATAATGGTTGATCGTAAATGTCACATTCACTTGGCTTTAAGCAAGTTACACGTGTTTACGTCATCAAGTGATTTTTATTTCGACGTTTTATTTGTATTTTTATTAATGTTATACTAATTTATTTGTTCTTTCGTTATTTAAAATAAAATTATGTCAATTTGTATAATTTGGCGAGTGGTTTGGCGATTTATATAATTTGGCGAAATTGGTCGACGGGATAACTAAGTAGTACTGAGACAGTTAATAGGTTGTTAGAAAATATGAGTGAAATTTTCATTTTCTCTCTAAAGCCCCTATACAGGAAAGTTATCATTAATGTTATATAGCGGAAGTTGCCAATTGAGAATTTTAAATAGGACTGTCGATTAGAAAATGCGAAGAAACAGATTGGGGAAGATCCATTACTGAATTTGAATGGGAATATCGCCAAATTAGTCAGTTACAGCCAAGTTAGCTTCATTTATGGCGACTTATTTTGGCCGCCAAATTTGGCGATAATTCACTTAACTGCGCCATGTTTGGCGACAACTTGGCGCTAACGTATATGAATACATAGTTTTATGCTTATGATTGAGAAACTGGTTGCAACAATGAAAGATAATCTGGGTGAAATCCTTCATCTTATTGGTTTTTGTTGAATTATTAAAAAACTACTGAACCAATTTCGAAGAAACGGAAGTGGTACCAATTCGAGAGTATCCTCTTTCAATTAAAAAAAAAAATCACATAAATCGGACAAAAAGTTCCGGAGCAATCGGTGAACATACATAAAAAAAACATACATACGCGTCGAATTGATAACCTCCTCATTTTTTTTAAGTCGGTAAAAAGATAAATAGGACAAGAATGAATATATATAAATATTTCACACCAAATACGAGTCGCAGGCGATTTCTGTCGCTTGGAATTTTTACGTGTAATAACACTATTAATGTTTAATTCATGGCGTACGTAATGTATGATCAACTCCGTGCGATTTTTTTAGGTCTTAAATTTTAGTCTTTGAAAAAATCATTTTCCAAATGGTTGTTGTAATTTGCTAAATTGCTTTTTTTTTTTCAAATTTCTATTTAAACATTAGGGCAGGGATCCAGATACATTTTCGCTGTTAGCGAAACGAGATTGACCAATCAGAAGACTGCATACTTGCAAACAATGAAAAGTTCGCAAAAATGCAGGCTTCTGATTAGTCGATCTCGTTTCGCTAACAGCAAAAAATCTATCTTGATCACGGCCTTGATTTTCGCATACGCATCCGCATTTCAACTGAGCTCAACTCTTCTTGTGTTTACATGCATTGAGCTGCGATCTCGCTTACATGTGAATTTATTTCAAATTTCTATTTAAACAT
This sequence comes from Maratus speciosus, assembly GCA_963932465.1. Lineage (NCBI taxonomy): Eukaryota > Metazoa > Arthropoda > Arachnida > Araneae > Salticidae > Maratus > Maratus speciosus. The sequence continues at coordinate 286,911,917 of OZ010799.1, forward strand.
TTGATTATTATTTTCGCATGTGCAGCTACATTTCAACTGAACTCAACACTCCTTGTGTTTACATGCATCGAGCTGCGATCTCGCTTACATGTGACACTTTCCGGCTTTAGAATTAGCGAAACATACTGATATCGTTTCGTTCCAGTTCGTTACTTTTATTGTCTTTTTAACTATACAATTCACACTCTAATTTCTTAAAGGAATATATTAACATCTCTTTGAAAGTACCAAAAAACTCGGCCGTTTTCTAAATAAATAATTATTTCTAAAATTTTCTTCAAAAGTTCGTAAATGATATATCGATCTGTTATACATTTTACGCCATTTGATTTTTTTTCGAATGAAACATCTTTTGTATTTCCGGTTTTAAATAACGTATTCTTTCGCTTAAATTAGTATTTGCATGCGTACATTTAAAATAATTGATACGTTATATTTGGTAAGGAAGTTTTTAAATAAACGACTGAAATAGAGTGACACAGGGTAAATATGGGCCAGAAAACAATAAGAACTCAATGTCTAGGAAAATATAAATGATGAAATTTTCAAATTTGGCATGAAGTTAGTATTGCAGTTTTTGCTGAAAACATTCAGTATAAACAAAATATTTTTATTTATTTTTTAATTGAATTTTCCAAGTGACCTATAATGTCCCCCTGCAAGGGGGCAATTATAGGTCACTGTCTTTATGAAGTATTAATGCGTATTTTTTTAATAACATTTTTGAAAATTTTTGGAAATTACCTCTAAAGTTGAAACTTTCATCATTAAAGCTTAAAGTTTTTAAAATGATATAAAAATAAATGAAAATGCCATTTATTTTTATGGGATGTTTACGAAAATCACATTTTTCTGTTGCACACAAACTTTACTTTGCAGGTACTTAGCAAGGGAGCTGGGGGACACTTTTTGGGGGGAATTGCTGGCGAATTTCTGAATTATTCACAATAACTTACTGGCGAAAGGTTGCAAGTTTTTTTTTTTTTTTTTTTTTTTTTTTTTTGTGTGTGTGTGTGTGTGTGTGTGTGTGTGTGTTATCGACGTAGGAATTTAGTGATCTTTTTTTCCTGTGACAACTGTACAATTACATGTATTTTTACATACATTTTACTGGCTGGTGAATTTTTCGATTTTTATCAAACAACGGTTTGACAAAATTTATGATTTATTTCCAACGACCCGTAGATATATTTTATGAGTTTTTCCCTCACAACCAGAAAAAGAAATGAATCGAAAGGGCAGTGAAAAATGTCAGTAAGTGCCACCAGGTGCGTAAAATAATTAAAAAGGGCCATCGGGAACACAAAATAGTTAAAAATAGCTGCTGGGCTCTGTGCACTGCCAAATTGGCCTGGAATAGGGATGGAAAACCTGTGGCCCGAGAAATTCGTCAATTTACAACTGGAAAAAACTGGAATTTTTGTCTGTAAGTTGGACGGAAAAATTGTGAATTTTGTCAATTTGAAGCGGGAAAAATCGAAAATTTCGTCAGCCATTTAAGAATCTCGAATTTTGTTGATCAGGCGTGGGAAAATCGTAAATTTCATTGATATGTACAGAAAATCGCAAATTTTGTCGATCAGGCTCTGAAAAATTGCGAATTTCGATGGTCGTGTACGAAAGTACGGAAAAAATCGCGAATTTAGTCTTTCAGGTGTGAAAAAATTGTGAATTTGTTTGGTCAGGTACGAAAAAATTGTGAATTTTGTCGATAATCTGCGGAAAAATTGAAAAATAGTGACTTTTGTCAATCGGGTGTGAAAAAACAGCGAATTTTGTCAATTGGAAGTAGAAAAATCGAGAATTTTCTTGGTTAGGAGTGTAAAAAATCTCAAATTTCGTTGATTCATGGAAAAAAAGCGAACTTCGTCGATCAGGCGCTGAAAAAGGGATTTGTCAATCGGGTGTGAAAAAATAGCGAATCTCGTCAATCAGGAGAGGAAAAAACGCGAATTTGTTTGATCGGGCACGAAACAATTAAGAATTTTGTCGATAATGTGCGGAAAAATTGAAAAATAGTGAATTTTGTCAATCGTTTGTGAAAAATCAGCGAATTTTGTCAATTTAACGTGGAAAAATCCAGAATTTTCTTGATTAGGAGTGGAAAATCTCAAATTTCGTTGATTCATGGAAAAATAGCGAACTTCGTCAATCAGACGAGGAAAAAAAGGGAATTTTGTCAATCGGGTGTGAAAAATAGTGAATTTCGTCAATCAGGCGTAAAAAATCGCGATTTTTTTTTTATCCGCACGAAAAAATTGCGAGTTTTGTCGATAATGTGCGGAAAAATTGAAAAATAGTGAATTTTGTCAATCGTTTGTGAAAAATCAGCGAATTTTGTCAATTGGAAGTGGAAAAATCCTGAATTTTCTTGATTAGGAGTAGAAAAATCTCAAATTTCGTTGATTCATGGAAAAATAGCGAACTTCGTCGATCAGGCGAGGAAAAAAAAGGGAATTTCGTCAATCAGGCGTAAAACAATCGCGAATTTTTTTTTATCCGCACGAAAAAATTGCGAGTTTTGTCGATAATGTGCGGAAAAATTGAAAAATATTGAATTTTGTCAATCGGGTGTAAAAAAACAGCAAATTTTGTCAATTGGGTGTGGAAAAATCGTGAATTTTGTTGATTAGGAGTGGGAAAATAGTTGTTTCACGGAAAAATAGTGAACTTCTTCAAGCAGGTGCGGAAAAAAAGTTAACTTTTTGAATCGGGTTTGAAAAAATAGCGAATTTCGTTGTCGGGTAGGAAAAAAATCGCGAATTTTTTTGATCGGGCACGAAAAAATTGCGAATTTTGTCGATAATGTGCAGAAAAATTGAAAAATAGTGAATTTTGTCAATCGGGTGTAAAAAAACAACGAATTCTGTCAATTGGGTGAGGAAAAATCGTGAATTTTGTCAATTTGCTGCGAGAAAAAATTACAAATTCCGTCAGCCAGTTAAGAAGCGAGAATTTAGTCGATCGGGCGTGTAAAAATTGTGAATTTGATTGATAAGGAGTGGAAAAATCTCAGATTTCATTGATTCACCAAAAAATTGCGAACTTCGTCGATCAGGCGCGGAAAAAAGGGAATTTTGTCAATCGGGTGTGAAAAAATAGCGAATCTCGTCAATCAGGCGTGGAAAAATCACGAATTTGTTTGATCGGCCACAAAAAATTGCCAATTTTGTCGATAATGTGCGGAAATTTTGAAAAATAGTGAATTTTGTTAATCGGGTGTGAAAAAACAGCGACTTTTTTCACTTGGGTGTGGAAAAGTTGTGAATTTTGTCAATTTGCTGCGGGAAAAAATTACAAATTCCGTCAGTCAGTTAAGAATCGTGAATTTCCTCGATCGGGCCTTGAAAAATCTCAAATTTCGTTGATTCACGGAAAAGTAGCGAACTTCGTCGATCAGGCTCGGAAAGAAAGCAAATTTTGTCAATCGGGTGTGAAGAAAAAAAAAGAGAATTTCATCAATCAGGTGTAGAAAAATCGCGAATTTTGTCGATAATGTGCGGAAGAATTGAAAAATAGTGAATTTTGTCAATCGGGTGTGAAAAAACAGCGAATTTTGTCAATTGGATGCGGAAAAATTGCAAATTTTGTCTATCATGTGTGGAAAAATTGAAAAGTTTTTGATCGGTTGCTGAAAAATAGCGAATTTCACAGTTTAGGCGCGGACAAATCTGAAATTTAGTTAATTTGCTCCTTCTCTCCCCTTCGTTCATAAAGTTTACATTTTTTCTGGGCACTGGCCACTTTCATGTCTGTTTGTTTTTTGTTGACTAGGTAGGGGAACCTAGAGGGGTAAAACAACCCTCCCCCCTGAAACCATATTTTTTATCTGATTATAGACCACAGACCACCTCCCTGAAATAGAATTCTCTCAGTGTTGCTGATGTGGGCCCTCGGCAACGAGGACATGTTTGTAAGTGGCCCTTCACTAAAAAAGGGTGTGCAATGCGGAAATAGTTGCTGCGGTTTATCAAGAAGATGCTGATGTATAAGAGGAGTCTGAAAAGATTGATAATGCCAGGATTACACACAGTGATGCTACAAAGATCATGATGTGGTACTTCGATATATATTGATGTACAAGAAGATGCAACACCATCAGATGTGTTGTTATTTAAAATGTGGCATGCTAAAGCAGCATTGAAACGATGCAAAGTTTAAAAACAAAAGAAAATCACAACATATTTTATATAAAAAAAAATGAAGTGTTGTACGTGTCTAATATAGTGCCCGGAATTACGCAATGGACAAAATAAGTAAGTTGACTCTATTTATTTCATAAAGAACATGCTTTAATACTATTTCTACCAGTGTCCAATAAGACCTTTCAAAGTTTTGATTTTTAAAGTTAATAAGTATTAAAACAACTCTTCAATGTATTAAAAATGATTCAAAATTCATCTAAAACTTACAAATAAAATAGTAATCATAAATCAAAATATGTTAAAAGGTGTCATTTGGCATAGGTAAATACGGTAGAAGATCTTTATAACGCAATTCCCCATGTAGCGCACAACTTCTCATATGTAAACAATGATTTCTGCAGTCAAAAAGCACATGCATTTTCACATTGTAAAATATTGGTACTCTCTAGATGATTAAATTTGATACATTAGTTCAACTTTATCTTCTAATTTAAGACCTTTTTACTGAAAAAAATATGCTATTATTACAATAAACATTTTTGAAAATGTCTAGTATAAGAGATGGTTGTGCTAGTTATATTTGGATCATGTGTATAAAGTAAATTTAGCAATGTCTGACATATATTACCAGGGGTCGATACAGGTGTTTGTTCTTGGGGCCCATTTTGTGAAAAGTAAAATTTATTTTTGTGAATTTTATATTTTTGTATAAACATGTTTAATATAATATGTTTAATAACATTTTGTAAAGAAGTTTGAAATCGAGTTTCTCAAATTCGAACCAAGAATTTATTAACAAAAACTTCTTTAAATCCCCTTGCTAAAATTTTTGTTTTTTGTTATCTGTTTTTATTTACAAATTAAACATTTTAAAACAGTTTTTATGAAAAAGATTGCTACAAAAAGGGATTGTTTTATTAAAAGGAATTTTGTGAAGAGGCCTATTGTATTAAGTTCATTTTTGTGAAGGGGCGCTTTTATTAAATTCATTTTTGTGAATGGGCCCTTTTATTAGATACAATTTTGTAAATGGGCCCTTTTATTAAATTAATTTTTGTGAATGGGCCATTTTATTAAATTCATTTTTGTGAATGGGCCCTTTTATTATATTTATTTTTGATAAGAGGCTGTTTTATTAAATTTATTTTTGTGTAGTGGCCTAATTTATTAAATATATTTTTGTGAAAGGGTCTTAAATAGGCCCCAAATTTTGCCTGGATCGACCCCTGATAATGCAAAAATTTATAATTTGGATAACTTTGGTAAGGAATGCAGTATAAAGATATTTTAATGTATTTTGATATGTTTCAAGACATATATGGCCATGTTTCATATGTATATATATATGTGTGTATATATACGTATATGTATATACATGTAAGTATATATAACACTGGCGCCCGGCTAACCGAAAAGTGCCATATATTTTTCTAATTAATCAAGGATTTTCCAATATATTTCTTATTTAACAATCCAGACAAAAGCCCGTTAAAAAATATGCACTTTCTATGCTATTCTTATTTTTCTACGCACAGACCTAACAGTTTGAAATAATAGTTATTTTTTAAATAGCTTTTTAAAAAAGTTACGTGTGTGACTTACGAAAATGCAAATTTTGAGTAATGACATTAAGTGTCCCTCCCTCCGGTGGTAGGGCCTTTTTTCTAAATTTTGCCGTCACCCTTCATGTGACGTTTCATTGCAAAGGCCTGTGACCGTTTAATCATTTTATGCACTTCCGTTGCTACGCCCACCACCTTTCCCCCTGGTGGGTGCTTTCATAAATTTTGCCGAAAACCGTCATGTGACATATCGTTGGAAAGGCCTGTGAATGCTTGTTTATTCATGTTATTCACTTCCGGTGTCCCTCTCACCACTCCCCCCCCCCCCCCGCGGGAGTGGTGAAATTACTTTTTCTAAATATTTCCGGTACCCTCATGTGACGTATCGTTGCAAAGGCCCGTGACCACTTAATCATTTTATGCACTGCTGGACAGATAGTTACACCTGTTTATTTTCTATTTAATTTACATCCAAAATTGTTAATTGGTCCAAATCATCCAAGCAACCTCATAGCAAATTGGTATATAATTTTATATACCTTAGATAAATTCAAATAATATAAGTGATCGTAATTACCTAAATTCTAGTAGAAGAGCAACGCGAAGCATTAATAAAATTAAATTATAATTCGCGTCAAAATGTAATTATTAAATTTGAATAATTACGAATAAAATTAAGAGTTTGCGTTGTGAATTATTTAGACGAACTCTTCCACTTATGAATTAAACTAAAATTTAAGCTGTAAAAATAAATTGACACACCTTAAACATTATCAATTGAATAATTACAGAAACTTTTTAAAACTTGATTAAATATTTTATTTACATTGAACACAACTATATACAGAAATACATAATATTAATTCAAAAAAAAAAGAAAGCAATACTTTTGTTTGCTTCTCATTATTTTAAGTATATTTAATCTTTAAAAAAAAGACAATATTTTCATTTACTCTAATTATTATATTTTTTTCTTTTTGCTAAAAGAATAATTCTCTTTCATTTTTATATTACCTTAATTTTATTTAATTATTGGTTTTGTCGGATCTCAGATTACTCTCTACCATAAAATATCAGAAAAGTATATTTATAATTTTTCAAATGATTTTGAGTGGTAAAAGAAAAAGTTGAAAGTAGTACCTTTTTTTAATATACGGGATGGTGGCCTTTATTCATCAAATTCAGAGTTGTCGCGTTGCTTAGGATCATATTCATATGTCATCTGGAATTCGCTTCGTATCAGAGCGGCGATCTCGGGATGGCAGGATGCATAGCTACGGACCTCTGTAGAACAATCCACTGTATTTTAACATCAGGAAGACATCCTCAATTAGGCTTGCTTAGGCTCACTCCGATATGTACATCAGGAAGACATCCTCGATTAGGCTTGATTAGGCTCACTCCGAGATGACCATCTCGCCTGGGCATTACTAGGGCTTTTTTGGATTCATTGCACGGGCTTTCAGGAGAGCTCCTGCGTCCTCTACATCTTTTTTCAGACTCTCTTTTTCAAACCTTATTCTTCTTGCACACCAACTCCTGCAGTGGGTGGAACTATTTTTGTCTAGTCCACTGTTATTGGATGTGAGAAGATTTTGCATTATATTCTTCGATAGGCCTATTAGCTAACAGTCTGCAAATGGCCCCTTACATATACTTTAATATTATTATCTGCCTTAAAGTTTGGGTGGTCTGAAAAGCCATAAATTTATCCCAACACTTTTATTGAGGCCATAAATTTATTCCAACGTTTTTATTATTTTACGATTTCTAATTATACACCACTTTCCATTGGCTTGTCATAAAACGACACCATGGCGTCTGGCTATTGTTGTTGTCTGAGATCCGAACTCTATTCAACATTATACATTCATTTTACAATACAAAGATGCTGGGCAACATATAACTATGATATGTGCCCGCACCATGTTGGTTAAATCAAAGTAAAATTGCGTAATTTGTTATTTCTGTTTGTATAAATATTTTTTATAAAATATAATTATGAGTGTAAAATTATAATGTTTATATATTTAAGTAAAATAAGAGTGTAAGTTCATACAAAAATTATTAAGTTGATTTTAAATATTAAATATATATTTAAAAAAAATTGTTGTATTGTAAAATGAATGTATAATATTGAATAGAGTTCGGATCTCAGACAACAACAATAGCCAGACGCCATGGTGTCGTTTTATGACAAGCCAATGGAAAGTGGTGTATAATTAGAAATCGTAAAATAATAAAAACGTTGGAATAAATTTATGGCCTCAATAAAAGTGTTGGGATAAATTTATGGCTTTTCAGACCACCCAAACTTTAAGGCAGATAATAATATTAAAGTATATGTAAGGGGCCATTTGCAGACTGTTAGCTAATAGGCCTATCGAAGAATAATGCAAAATCTTCTCACATCCAATAACAGTGGACTAGACAAAAATAGTTCCACCCACTGCAGGAGTTGGTGTGGAAGAAGAATAAGGTTTGAAAAAGAGAGTCTGAAAAAAGATGTAGAGGACGCAGGAGCTCTCCTGAAAGCCCGTGCAATGAATCCAAAAAAGCCCTAGTAATGCCCAGGCGAGATGGTCATCTCGGAGTGAGCCTAATCAAGCCTAATTGAGGATGTCTTCCTGATGTACATATCGGAGTGAGCCTAAGCAAGCCTAATTGAGGATGTCTTCCTGATGTTAAAATACAGTGGATTGTTCTACAGAGGTCCGTAGCTATGCATCCTGCCATCCCGAGATCGCCGCTCTGATACGAAGCGAATTCCAGATGACATATGAATATGATCCTAAGCAACGCGACAACTCTGAATTTGATGAATAAAGGCCACCGTCCCGTATATTAAAAAAAGGTACTACTTTCAACTTTTTCTTTTACCACTTAAAATCATTTGAAAAATTATAAATATACTTTTCTGATATTTTATGGTAGAGAGTAATCTGAGATCCGACAAAACCAATAATTAAATAAAATTAAGGTAATATAAAAATGAAAGAGAATTATTCTTTTAGCAAAAAGAAAAAATATAATAACTAGAGTAAATGAAAATATTGTCTTTTTTTTAAAGATTAAATATACTTAAAATAATGAGAAGCAAACAAAAGTATTGCTTTCTTTTTTTTGAATTAATATTATGTATTTCTGTATATAGTTGTGTTCAATGTAAATAAAATATTTAATCAAGTTTTAAAAAGTTTCTGTAATTATTCAATTGATAATGTTTAAGGTGTGTCAATTTATTTTTACAGCTTAAATTTTAGTTTAATTCATAAGTGGAAGAGTTCGTCTAAATAATTCACAACGCAAACTCTTAATTTTATTCGTAATTATTCAAATTTAATAATTACATTTTGACGCGAATTATAATTTAATTTTATTAATGCTTCGCGTTGCTCTTCTACTAGAATTTAGGTAATTACGATCACTTATATTATTTGAATTTATCTAAGGTATATAAAATTATATACCAATTTGCTATGAGGTTGCTTGGATGATTTGGACCAATTAACAATTTTGGATGTAAATTAAATAGAAAATAAACAGGTGTAACTATCTGTCCAGCATCCCCTCCTTCATAGTAAAATGGTGCTATGACTCAGGAACGTTCATCTGAGGTCATTAGAAATAATAATAATAATAATAATAATAAAGGAAAATAAATGTAATTATTATTTTAATGCCACAATTTTAAAGATATTGTAGGTATGTAAGTTTAATTGATTAAAATTTTATTAAAATTAATTTTATTATTGTAACAATAATGACACACATATAATAATTTTATATAAATAAAATGAATAATATATGTTAGCAAAAAAAAAAAAAAAAAAAAAAAGGAAATGAAAAAAATAATTCTGGGATTTATAATAGGTAAATTTAGGAATTATAATTTTTTTTTCTCTCTTTTCTCTTTTGGTTGGATCTCAGTTACCATTGAGAAATAATGGCATTCACATCACAGATGACACATTTGTAAAAATAATTTTTTTATATACTGTATAAATAATAACAATAATAAGAATAATAAGTAAAATTTGATAATATGTCTGGTATAAAAATGATTGAAATGTCAATAGATCATGATTTTTGAAATTGTATCACCTTGATACAAAAGAAAATTTATGAGTCGTACTACGAAGTAGTAGTACATTATTTACATATAAAAAAAAAAGAAAATAAGATTGTTTTTTCTGTAGAAAAAGACAGATATTTTTCTGTTAAATGAAATTATGTTGTTTTTTATATATACGTGTATTATAAACATTTTAGGGGTATTTATGTGTGTAAAAGAATAATCTACAAAACAACTTCATCCCCTAAGAATTTTTTTTAAAATTTTAGTGTTGTTGTTTTTATGTATTTATGCAATTTAGAATATTTTCATACATATGGTGTAATATAGAGAAAATAGTATGAGATGCAAAATATTCTTTTAAGAGGTATAGGATCTATTTTGAATTGATATTTTGAAAAAGTATACATTGATTACTAATATTTGTTAAAAATGACTCAGACGCTGGATATAGATACACGTATTAAGTTAGTGTCACCATTTGACAATAAAAAGAACAAAAACATTATATTTTTCTTAGAGGAATTTGATAATATTTTGAATTCGACAGGTATACAGGAAGAAACTAAATTATTAATTTTAAAGGCTAAAATTACTGGGGATACAAAACATATTTTAAGTAAACAGATTGAAAAATATAACGAGACCAATTATAATTTATTTAAAAATAATTTGGTGGAGTTATTTGGTACAAAACTAAGCTTCCTTAATGCTCAGAGCAATTTCCTAAATTTAAAACAGGCCGCAAGTCAAACGATAGAGGATTTCATTTTGGAGTTTAAAAAGGGTGTAAAATCTTATATCGAAAGCGCAGGCGAAAATGTGGATAATAAGGAAGAGAATTTTATCGAAATCTTAAAAATGTCGAATTTTTTTAATTCAATTAGACAGGATATTGCACTAGATGTTCGTAAAAATGCGCCCAGGTCCTTCAAGGAGGCATGCGAGCTAGCAAAACTTATGGAAAGTGCGTATAATGAATCAAAGTTTGAGGAAATTAACGCAATAAATAAAGAAAACAAAGATCTTTATGAGAACATTATAGAATCAAGTAAGCAAAACAAAGAGCTAATCGAGAAATTAAAAGGGGAGATTGAAAAACTAAAAAAATCAAAGAAAAAAAACCATGCAATTAGAGATGATAGTGTTCCGCGGAATAAGAAACTCTTTAATAAACACAATGATTATCAGGGTCCCCATTTCTATAACAATTTTCATTATAATGATTATGAACGATATTATAATGATTACTACAATTCCTTTAATTACCCGACGCATTATGGGATGTATGATTATTCACAACCTAACTGGAATTCGGGAAATAGGGATTTTTGATATATTTCTGAGAATTATGATCAAAATGGTTATCAATTTGAAAAGCGCAAAAAGAAAAAAAAGTGGGCAAAGAAAACAGCGAAATCGGATCAAGATTCGGGATTTTCAGAGACGGAAATCGATAAAATAAATAAAACAATCGCAAATATAACAAATGCAGACAAAGATAGTCTGCCAATTATATCACTAAGTATACAGGGCGTCGAAATACAAGCGTTACTGGATACTGGAGCTGCTGTTTCCCTTTTATCACCTTCTTTATTCAAAAAAATTAAAGATACAAACGTCAAAATCAAATATTTGGGCAATCAGATCCAAATTAAAACTTTAACAAATTCAAAGATTTTTTTTAAACAATGTGTAAAATTAACTTTTCGATTAAAAGGTATATTCACAACAGGCACATTTTATGTCACTAATGATGATTTTGATAGGCAGTACCAAATGTTATTAGGGTACGATTATCTCAAAGAAAATCATATGATTTTGGATTTATGCAATAAAACATTAAAATTTAAAAATCAACAAATTAAATTAAACGTTGCAAGTGAAGTAAATAATTATGAAGTGAATAACATTACGCCATGTAATTCAGGGGAACATTTAAATAAAAGTACGTTTGCCATTACTAAAAATAGAATTTTTCTCCAACCTGAAGAATCGAAAATTGTAAAATTAAAATGCCCAGAGGATATAAATATGTCAGATGTGATTATTTTTGACCCCATTCAAGAAAATAGTAAATTTTCATGCGAGACTTCGTTACACGCAGTTCAAAAAAATAATAACATAAATATTATAATAAAGAATAAACTGTTAGAAAAGTTAATTATTCAGAAAGGAACTAAAATGTGGGAAATTATAAAGAACTTTGAGTGCAAGCAAGATGACTCAACTGATAATATAGAGAAAGGGACATTTTATGAAATAAATAATTTAAATATAGAAGATATAAGAAAATTGCGAGAAGCAGAAATTAAAGAGACGGATTTCGATTTAAGCCATTTATCGGAGGAAGTACAGCAAAAATTTCGAAAAATTTTAATGGGCAATGTTCATGCATTTTTAAAAAGTTATCAAACATTGGGGCAATCAGCGTTTGTCGCACCAAGTTTTCAATTGAATCATGAATTCCCGGTACAAGCTGAGCCATATAAATTGCCTCAGGCAGTAAGACAGTATGCGAAAAGGGAAATTGAACAATTGTTACAGGCTAAAATTATAGAGAAGACTGACTCCGAGTATGCTTTTCCAGTTATTTTCGTTAGAAAGAAAAATCCGAGTAATAACCCGAATGCAGAACCCAAGTTTAGAATGGCAACGGACCTATGACTATTAAACCAAATTTTACAACCTTATACTTATCCGATGCCGGACGTAAAAGACTTATTACAAAAAATAAGCGGTAAAAAATACTATACGGTGCTAGACTTACATAGTGTTTTTTCAAATAAATTTAAAACCAGAAGATTGCAAAAAATTAGCGTTTATTACGGAATTTGGAAAACATATGCCACTTCGTTTAGCTTTTGGTACACGAAATTCTAGTGCAATTTTTGCAGAAGTAATCGATAAAATTCTGGGTCATTTTGACAAAAGCAAAGTATCATACTACATTGATGATGTGTTGATATCTGCAAACACAATAGCAGAGATGACGAAAACCTTAGAAGAAGTTCTACAGGTATTAATAAATCACAACATGACAATCGAACCTTCAAAAATGCAAATTTGCAAAGCAGAAATAGAATTCCTAGGATTTAGGGTGAATCAAATGGGATATTCTCCATCACAAAAGAATATTGAAAAAGTAAAAAATTTAGTCAGACCAAAATCGAAAAAGGGGGTCAGACCTTTATTGGGCTTAGCGAATTATTTTCGGACGCTAATACCCAACTATTCAGACAAAGTTAACCCTTTAATAGAGCTGACTAAAAATAAAGTTAAATTCAAGTGGAGTCCAGAAGCAGAAAAAGCTTTCCTGATAATTCAGGAAGAAATTATACAAAAACCAACACTTAGACCCCCCGATTTTAACAAGGAATTTTTCTTATTCACGGATGGGAGCAAAGTTGCAATTTCAGGTGTTCTAGCTCAAGAAAAGGATGGTCATTTGCTACCTGTTGAATTTTTCGGGAGAAAACTTAGAGAACCGGAAAAAAATTATCCGAGTATTAAATTTGAGTTATTAGCAGTGCGTGAAGCAATTATGCATTTTAAATATATGCTTTCTGGTATAAGATTTACTGTGTTAACTGATTCGAAAGCACTAACTCAGCATTTACATTTACAAGATAAATCGGAAATTATAAACAGATGGGTAGCAGATTTACAAGACTTTAATTTCGACTTCGAATTCGTCGAAGGAATTAACAATCCAGCAGACTATTTGAGCAGGAATTTAGATAATCTTACAACAGACAGGGAACTCCAAAATAATTTGTTTGCAAGTAACATAGCACTTACAGACGAAAATATTAAATCGGAGCAATACGCAGACGAAAAATTAAAAAATATAATAAATAAAATCGAAAAAGACAAAAATAATAGAAGCACGAAGAGATTTGCTTTAAATCAAAATAAATTATTAATTTTGAAACCTGGTTCAGATAAAAAGGAGCTTTTAATTACCCCGGATTCATTAAAAATTGCAGCCATAGAAGAAGCTCATAAAGCGCATTTCGGATTTCAAAAAACTTATGATAATGTGAAAACAAGGCTTTTTTGGCACGGAATGTACAAAGACATTAAACAGTATTGTGCAAATTGTGTGCAGTGCCTCACATCTAAACAACACACGACAATAAAAGTCCCTGTTAAAAAAATGGTGAAAGATCACGAAGTCGGTACAGTCCTGCATGCTGACGTCATTGGACCTTTAAACCTCATGTTAAGGAAAAACAGATACATTTTAATTATAATTGATTCGACATCGAGATTCCTGGAAGCTGTTCCCCTACGAAACGTAGAGTCACAGACTATATTAAATGTACTAAATAAATATTTTGCAAATTATGGGATGTGTAAAGAAATTATCTTTGATAATGCAAAATATTTACGAAGCGAAATTATGAAAGAATATTTGGAATCTTTAAACATACAAAGGAAATTTGTGAGTGTATACCGTGCGCAAGGAAATGGACTTTGTGAAGTTACCAATAAAATATTAAAAACATCAATTGTAGCTATGTCAAAACGCACTACGGAATGGGACATAAGACTGGATTTTTTTAAAACTAGCGTATAATTCCTCGAAACACCGCGCTACGGGATATAGTCCCTCACTGCTATTTTTCGCAAGGGAAATAAAAAATCCCTTCACAGCCCATATTCCTTCTGAGGAAATATATACCCACTCTTATGTTAAAAGCAGAATACAGCATATGAAGGAAATCAAAATTCAATCCCTTGCAAACCAGGAGAAAATAATGCAAGAATATATAGATGAAGAGGCATACGAAAAAGTAAAGGATTTAAATTTGGGTCAAACAGTATATTTAAAATGTATTGGAAAACCAGGCGCATTAGAGCCAAAATTTCAAGGACCCTACGAAGTTACTAAAAAGTTTAGAAACTTTAATTATTTATTACAATATGTTCCAGATAAATCAATAGAGCCGATCAAACGACATATGGATCAGCTGTACGCTCCGAAATATGCAACAGGTCATACAGAGGCGGAAATTACGAATTTACAGGGGTCTCAAAAAAAAATTAAGGGTCATAAAAATTACAAAAATAAATGTGACATTTGTCAAAGAAATTCACACTCAACTGAAAATTGTTGGTTCAAATTGAACAAAAATACGAGTCAAAAGGGTGACAAACTTACTAAAAAGTATTATAAAAAAAAATAATAAATATTCTGAGAATGTAGACCCATATTTAAAGTATCAAACGGATTATTATGATATAAATATGTCGTTATATGGTTATACACCATATACAAACTTATACGGGGATGTTATACAAGATCATTACCCTTTCCCCCCTCCCCAATATTATCCATGGGATATGAATTGGTATTAAAAATAAATCAAAATACATAATTAATCGAATTTCAAAATTTAAAAATTTTCAAAATTTAAAAATAAATTTTTCTCTTTTAGGTAAAAATAAATTGACACACCTTAAACATTATCAATTGAATAATTACAGAAACTTTTTAAAACTTGATTAAATATTTTATTTACATTGACCACAACTATATACAGAAATACATAATATTAATTCAAAAAAAAGAAAGCAATACTTTTGTTTGCTTCTCATTATTTTAAGTATATTTAATCTTTAAAAAAAAGACAATATTTTCATTTACTCTAATTATTATATTTTTTTCTTTTTGCTGAAAGAAGAATTCTCTTTCATTTTTATATTACCTTAATTTTATTTAATTATTGGTTTTGTCGGATCTCAGATTACTCTCTACCATAAAATATCAGAAAAGTATATTTATAATTTTTCAAATGATTTTAAGTGGTAAAAGAAAAAGTTGAAAGTAGTACCTTTTTTTAATATACGGGATGGTGGCCTTTATTCATCAAATTCAGAGTTGTCGCGTTGCTTAGGATCATATTCATATGTCATCTGGAATTCGCTTCGTATCAGAGCGGCGATCTCGGGATGGCAGGATGCATAGCTACGGACCTCTGTAGAACAATCCATTGTATTTTAACATCAGGAAGACATCCTCAATTAGGCTTGCTTAGGCTCACTCCGATATATATGTCGTAGGCTAATTGAGAAATCCGGCTCTTTGCAAACAGCCTAGGCTCTTTGCAAAGAGCCGGGCTAATTGGAGAATCCATCTCCCTTTTTCCAATTAGACTGATATTTTTCAGGCTTTTTGCAAAGAGGCTAGAAAGCGTTAGGCTAATTGAAAAATGACCCCTTATTATCCGATCAGGGTGACATTTTAAGCTCATAGGCGATCAAAGCCTGAGAGTTTATGTGCCCGCCGATTCTGTATGTACGTGTGTACGTATGTACGTAACACGATAACTCTTGATAGAAATATCCGGTTTGCTTCAAATTTTTTTTTCTAGGTTCATTCTGATAAGGTGCTACCCTGATTAGTCTTTGGGGTTCATTGGTTAAGGATAAAGGGGGAAAAGGGGGCTAGTCCCCCCCCCTTAATTTATATAAATGGGTTTTTCATGAAGAAATATTCGATTTGCTCCAAATTTGGTATACCGGTTTATTGTGTTAAGGAGCTTCCCTGATTATATTTGGAAGGTCATTATTTAAGTATAAAGGGGGGAGAGGGGGCTACCCCCTTAATTTAGATAAATCGGTTTTTCATGATGAATTATTCGATTTGCTCCAAATTTGGTATACCGGTTTATTAAGGTAAGGAGCTGCCTTGATTAGATTTGGAGGTTCATTAGTTACATATAAAGGGAGGAAAGGGGGGGGGGGCTATCCACCCCCCGTAATTTAGGTAAATGGGTTTTTCATGCAGAAATACGCGATTTGCAATAAATTTGATATACCGGTTAATTATGTTAAGCAGCTTCTCTGATTACATTTGGAAGATCATTATTATGTATAAAAGGGGGAAAGGGGGGGGGCAATTGTCTCTCCCCTTAATTTAGATAAATGCGTTTTTCATGTAGAATTATTCGATTAGCTCAAATTTGGTATACTGGTTCATTATGTTAAGGAGATGGCTTGATTAGATTTGGAGGTTCATTAGTTAAGTATAAAGGGAGGAAAGGGGGGGGGGCGGTTGCCTCCCCTTAATTTAGGTAAATGGGTTTTTAATGCAAAATTATTCGATTTGCTCCAAATTTGGTATACCGGTTTATTATGTTAAGGAGCTTCCCTGATTAGATTTGGAGGTTCATTAGTTAAGTATAAAGGGAGGAAAGGGGGGGTAGACCCCCCCCCTTAATTTAGATAAATGGGTTTTTCATGCAGAGTTATTCGATTTGCTCAGAATTTCGCATACTGGTTTATTCTGTTAAGGAGCTTCCCTGATTAGATTTGGAGGTTCATTAGTTAAGTATAAAGGGAGGTAAGGGGGTCTAGACCCCTCCCCCCTTAATTTTGATAAATGGGTTTTTCATGCTGAGGTATTCGATTTGCTCCAAATTTCGTATACCGGTTTATTATGTTAAGGAGCTGCCTTGATAAGATTTGGAGATTTATTGGTTAAGTATAAAGGAGGGACAGGGGCTAGTGTCTCCTTAATTTAGATAAATGGGTTTTTCATACAGAATTATTCGATTTGCTTCAAATTTGATATACCAGTTTATTACGATATGGCTTCCTTCATTTGATTTGGAGGTTCATTGGTTAAGTATAAAAGGGGGGATAGGAGGGCAATTGCCCCTCCCCTTAATTTAGATGTGTTTTCATGCAGAATTATCTAATTTAGTTTAATTTTTTTTTCTATGTACATTCTGATAAGGAGCTTTTCTGATTAGATTTGAAGGTTCATTGGTTCAGCATAAAGCGAGAAATGGGGGAACTAATACCCCCCTTAATTTAGAGAAATGGTTTTTTATGCAGAATTATCTGATTTGCTTCAAATTTGGTATACAAGTTTATTAGGTTAAGTAGCTTCCCTGATTAGATTTGGAGGTTCTTTGGTTAAGTAGAAAGTGGGGCAACGGGGACTGATACCTTCATTTATTTTCGAGGGGCATTATTCTTTGAAATAAGAGTATAATATACAATTAGTGTGAATAGCCTGTGAGCTCAATGCCATCAGTTTAACTGGGCAATTTTCTTTTTATTAGGTTTATTAACGCATAACGCTACCTAAACCCGAAAAATAAATTACAACAGACCGTAGCCCGATCCGAGCAAGACAAAATAATTTCAGTCTACATGCAACCCGACCCGAACCTGAGAGTTCCAATTGAAAAAACTCTAAATCCCGACCAAATCTGATAACCAACAAAAAAATTCCAAAGATCCATAACCGGATCCGAACAAGACAAATTAGTTTCCGTGGACACGCAACGCTACCAGAACCTAAAAATTCCATTCGAAGTCAACCTGAAACCCGTCGCGAACCACATCTTAACCGACAAAAATATTCCAAAGAACTATAACTCGACGCAAGCCAGACAAAATAATCTCCGTCCACCGGCAACCCGATCCGAACCTGAAAGTTCTAATTGAACTCAATCCGAAACCTGGATGTGGTCGGTTTTCGGGTTGACTTCAAATGGAACCTTCAAGTTCGGATCCGGTTGAAAAAAAATTAAACTAAATCTGATAATTCTGCATGAAAACCCATGTATCTAAATTAAGGGGAGGGGCAATTGCCCCCTTTCCCCCTTTTATACTTAACCAATGAACCTCCAAATCAAATGAAGGAAGCCATATCGTAATAAACTGGTATATCAAATTTGAAGCAAATCGAATAATTCTGTATGAAAAACCCATTTATCTAAATTAAGGGGGCACTAGCCCCTGTCCCTCCTTTATACTTAACCAATGAACCTCCAAATCAAATGAAGGAAGCCATATCGTAATAAACTGGTATATCAAATTTGAAGCAAATCGAATAATTCTGTATGAAAAACCCATTTATCTAAATTAAGGGGACACTAGCCCCTGTCCCTCCTTTATACATAACTAATAAATCTCCAAATCTAATCAAGGCAGCTCCTTAACATAATAAACCGGTATACGAAATTTGGTGCAAATCGAATAACTCTGCATGAAAAACCCATTTATCTAAATTAAAGGGGGGGGGGTCTAGCCCCCTTTCCTCCCTTTATACTTAACTAATGAACCTCCAAATCTAATCAGGGAAGCTCCTTGACATAATAAACCGGTATACGAAATTTGGAGCAAATCGAATAACTCTGCATGAAAAACCCATTTACCTAAATTAAGGGGGGGGTAGCCCCCTTTCCTCCCTTTATATTTAACTAATGAACCTCCAAATCTAATCAAGCCATCTCCTTATCATAATAAACCAGTAAACCAAATTTGAGCTAATCGAATAATTCTACGTGAAAAACGCATTTATCTAAATTAAGGGGAGAGGCAATTGCCCCCCTTTCCCCCCTTTATACATAATAATGATCTTCCAAATATAATCAGGGAAGCTGCTTAACATAATTAACCGGTATACCAAATTTATTGCAAATCGCATATTTCTGCTTGAAAAACCCATTTACCTAAATTACGGGGGGGGGGGGATAGCCCCCCTTTCCTCCCTTTATCTGTAACTAATGAACCTCCAAATCTAATCAAGGCAGCTACTTACCTTAATAAACCGGTATACCAAATTTGGAGCAAATCGAATAATTCATCATGAAAAACCGATTTGTCTAAATTAAGGGGGGTAGCCCCCCTCTCCCCCCTTTATACTTAAATAATGAGCTTCCAAATCTAATCAGGGAAGCTCCTGAACACAATAAACCGGTATACCAAATTTGGAGCAAATCGAATATTTCTGCATGAAAAACCCATTTATATAAATTAAGGGGGGGGGGACTAGCCCCCCTTTTCCCCCTTTATCCTTAACCAATGATCCCCAAAAACTAATCAGGGAAACACCTTATGAGAATGAACCTAGTAAAAAAATTTGAAGGAAATCGGATATTTCTATCAAGAGTTATCGTGTTACGTACGTACGTACACACGTACATACAGAATCGGTGGGCACATAAGCTCTCAGGCTTTGATCGCCTATGAGCTAAAAATGTCACCCTGATCGAATAATAAGTGGTCATTTTTCAATAAGCCTAACGCTTTCTAGGCTCTTTGCAATAAGCCTGAAAAATATCAGGCTAATTGGAAAAAGGGAGATGGATTTTCCAATTAGCCCGGCTCTTTGCAAAGAGCCTAGGCTGTTTGCAAAGAGCCGAATTTCCCAATTAGCCTACGACATATACATCAGGAAGACATCCTCAATTAGGCTAGATTAGGCTCACTCCGAGATGACCATCTCGCCTGGGCATTACTAGGGCTTTTTTGGATTCATTGCACGGGCTTTCAGGAGAGCTCCTGCGTCCTCTACATCTTTTTTCAGACTCTCTTTTTCAAACCTTATTCTTCTTGCACACCAACTCCTGCAGTGGGTGGAACTATTTTTGTCTAGTCCACTGTTATTGGATGTGAGAAGATTTTGCATTATTCTTCGATAGGCCTATTAGCTAACAGTCTGCAAATGGCCCCTTACATATACTTTAATATTATTATCTGCCTTAAAGTTTGGGTGGTCTGAAAAGCCATAAATTTATCCCAACACTTTTATTGAGGCCATAAATTTATTCCAACGTTTTTATTATTTTACGATTTCTAATTATACACCACTTTCCATTGGCTTGTCATAAAACGACACCATGGCGTCTGGCTATTGTTGTTGTCTGAGATCCGAACTCTATTCAACATTATACATTCATTTTACAATACAACAATTTTTTAAAAATATATATTTAATATTTAAAATCAACTTAATAATTTTTGTATGAACTTACACTCTTATTTTAATTAAATATATAAACATTATAATTTTACACTCATAATTATATTTTATAAAAAATATTTATACAAACAGAAATAACAAATTATGCAATTTTACTTTGATTTAACCAACATGGTGCGGGAACATATCATAGTTATATGTTGCCCAGCATGCACTTCCGGTGCTCCACCCACCAATTTGCCCCCCAGGGGGCACTTTTCTAATTTTTCGACACCCGTCATGTAACATATCGTTAGAAAGGCCTGTGACCATTTAATCATTTTATGCATTTCTGGTGCTCCGCCCACCACTTTGCCCCCCTGGGGGAGCCTTTCCTACATTTTGCCGACACCCGTCATGTCACATATCGTTGGAAAGACCTGTGACTGCTTAATGATTTTATCCACTTCCGGTACTCCGTCCACCACTCCCCCCCCCCCCCCCCGGTGGGCACTTTCTTAAATCAATATATCGGAATATCATGATATACATGTGCCGATTTATCATGATATTTAATTCTAGACATCGCCCAGCCCTACTTGGGGCACGACTAATAAAAATATTACAAGCATTTACCTCCCTTCAGCTCTAATTAGAAATTAAAAAATTGTGAAAAATTCATCATAATGTTTTAAAATTTAAAATACAGCTTAACATCGTATGTTATAAGGTTCAGTTTAAGGTATTTTAGGTTATATTTAGAGAAACCTAATTTAATTTTTTTTTTTAATTTCATGCTGTTATAAGAATATTGCTCAGCTTTCTGTTGTGCCACTGTTTCGTTACAGGTACACCAATAAATCTATGCTTGTTTTTTTTTTTTTTTTTGTCTTATTATTAATTTTATTGTTGCAGTGTGAATTATGTATGTGATAGCAATATATTTAAACTGCAATAATTAAGCCTTTTTGTGGTAAAATGTAGATAGGCAAAAAAAAGTGTAAAAAAAAAAGTGCACAAAACTGAGCCTATTTGGCACCTGTGACTGTGCATAAAAAGTATATAATTTAGATAGGCAAAAAAAAGTGTAAAAAAAAAGTGCACAAAATCTGAACGTATTTGGCACCTCTGATTGTGCATAAAAAGTGAACAATTTAGGTATGCACTTTTTTGTGCACAATTCGGTTTGCACTTATTCAGAGGTGCCAAATACGCTCACTTTTTGTACAATTTTCTTTTACACTTTTTTTGCAAAATTTTTCTAGCTGGGTGACGTCCTGTTGTACAATAGAAGAAACTCAAATAGAAATGTTATTAAAATGTTCGTTTGCTCTATCATTAAAGTGCTTTAATTAAAAGGTTCTTTTTTACGATAATTTTTTCTTTTATTCTTATAATTGTCATCTCCGAATCTCTGGGGCAAATGTAATGCGAAATCTATGATATAAGAAATTCTAGAGGGAAATTTTAAGTTTTAAGGTTTTTCACACATTAACTGAAACGGTTGTGGTTTAATCTCAGGCTGATGATATTTTAAGCGTGAAACCCACAAAATCTTTGTATTCCATGAGCGAGATGTCTTTTATCCTTAACAAAGAGAGGGTTGAAATCATTTATTTATTTTACTTAGTGCGTATTAAGACGCACTATATAAAGAAGTTAACTCATTTCGTAAGAAGGCCTTACAGTTAATTAAAAAATGCACCTAAAACAATCATTATACTCATGAAAAATTGTTTGGACTCATATCCAGTTATCGCTTACATTTATTTGTCTTTTATCAAAATAAATAAGTAATTAAATAAATAAAAAAATACAGATTTACTAGCTCTTTTAATAAAAGTACATCTTTTCAGTTGATATATTTTAAACGTTTAAAAATTGATCATTCTACAAATTACAAATATCTTATAACTTTAATAAAAATAAAATAAAAGTATTTTGTCTAATGTTAAAAGAAATCTTATTGTATGATCAACATTAATTGTTAACTTTTTTCAACATTTAAAATCTAGATTTAAATATGACCTCCATTAAGAGACCACCTCTCGGAGCGACAATTTTTATTGGAACGGAACATGGTCGCTTTAGGAAGGTTTTACTGTATATTAGATTTTAGGTATATTATATAAATTATTTATCATCTGATTTAATCTTTCATTAAAGAAATTAATAAAGAAAATTTTAAAGAAAAAATTTTGTAATTTTCTTCATTAAAGTTTTACCACTACTGACTGTATGGTGTCATAATTTACATATTTTCAAGTAAACTGCTGTACAAATACAATATTAATAAAATGGCGAATATTTCTAATGAATATCATCAAAAGATATTTTTAATCAGGATATATTTGAATATTTTTCCCTTTCACGTTACGTTGTATGTATTTTCAAATTACAAAATAAGGTAAATCGTAAGCATATAAGTAATAATTTCAAAACTTTACATTTTTTAACATTCTACAAGGTGAAAGAAGCATTTTTAAAACTCTCATTTACCTATATTAAGGAAAATAAAGAAATGAACAAAGTTTAATAGTGAAAATGGTAATACATAATTTACGCAGATTTAAAAAGATTTACAATGTTTATATAATAAGCCTACTTAAAAGAAATTAAACTCATTTTTTTCAACTTAAAGCCGCTGAAAAGCATGTGTTATCATTAGCATATTTTAAAATTATAATATATGGTAGTAAAAATTTTCTATCAGTATTTATTACTTAAAAATGAGAAAATAGACATATTTTTCTTTTTATTGTTCCTAAAATAAATATTCAATATTTTTTAAATTGTTAATTACCTTTTCTTTATTTCCTTAAACATAATTTTGTTTCTTCTATCTTCACTTTATGAGATTTCTTTTTCGTAATTAATATGATAATAACTATAGTTAAAAGCATATTCCGCGGATAAATCCAGTATGTGTAGTTTTTATCTCGAATTAAAATTTCCTTTGATAAAAATCAGTTAAAGTATGAGATAATATTCCAAAATTATTTTTCAATAAATTATTATAATTTTGCATTATATTATCAAAGAATTTGGAAGTAAGAAATTATTAAAAGCAAGAAAAAAAATAAAGGAAGAAAAGACAAAAATAAAGGAAAAGGCATTATAAACATAATTTATGATCCAAAATTTTTGTGACGAATTTAACCGGAATAAAACTTTATGAAACGGTTGAAATGCACGAAGTGTCTTTGAGAAATAAGTGAAACAATGAATTTTATTGCTTTTCTTTGCAGTAAGTAAAAATGGGTACTATTTAGATATCGCGTCGACCAATTTCGCCAAATTATATAAATCGTCAAACCACTCGCCAAATTATACAAATAGACATGAATTTTATTTTCAATAACGAAAGAACAAATAAATTATTTTAACATCAATGAAAATACAAATAAAACGTCAAAATAAAATCACTTGATGACGTAAACATGTGTAACTTCCTTAAAGTCACGTGAATGTGACATTTACGATCAACCATTATTGGCATTTAATCTCATTGTTTGGCGATAGATTTTTGGTCGACGGGATAACTAAGTAGTACCTAAACACGTAATACTTCCTCAACAATTTTTACTTTAATATATTTCTGGAAACGGACAAAGTTCAAAATTTCAAACTTCTTTTATAATGTCTTAAAAAGGTTTTCAGCGAAAACAAAAAAGTCTTAAAGATAAAAATAGGGAATAGTTATAATATTTGGCATTAATTTTAGATTTCACGACATTTAATTATAAGTTTAGACATTAATTTTAGAATTTTCTCTAATGACTATCCGTATATTTTATTTTAAATAAAATTAATTTTATATAGAAGAAATACATAAAATGTGAAAATTTATTAGAAATTTGATTGCATTTTTTTTAAAATTCAATAACTATAGATGTGTTTTTATAATTTTAATTGATGTAAAAATAAGTTTTTATAGTATTTTTACCGGGAATTCAATACTTATTAAAATAATACCTTTAAAATGCGTAAAAAATTATCTGTTTTTTTTTTCATTAAAAATGAAAGATTTTGTTAGTAAGTAGCAAGAATAATTCAGTGTTGTACTGTATATAATTAGATTTATAATGTTGCGTTTGCTGAAATTAGTCTATGACAGGAGGAAATTAATTTAATTTGGTATCAGTCATTAAACTTTCCTTTATAACTGATTATTTTCGCTTAAAATATATTAAAATTTGTTTCTGTACTGATAAGGTTTTCCATTTAGCCTACATTTTATTCAGAAATCCCGAACTCATATCCAATGTTACTGATAATATGGACTATAATTCTAAGTAATCTTACTCGTAAATAAAAAAGATCTTATTAAACTTTTATAATTTGTTATTTTAAAAATGTATCTAACATACAAGTGCCTTTTTTGTAAGGATTCTTGGGGCTTATTTGGATTATTCTGCTAGATTGTTTTTTACCATCGTTTGGCTTAAGTAGTGCTTTACTTTACCTTCACCTTTCCTTTATTTTTGGTCCAAATTCCTTTATCTTGACCCTGTCTATTTAAAAGACTATCTTTTAGTCCTCTTCATTTTACCGCAGAAAACCTGAGAGATAGAGGGGCTGCTGGTCTCGACCAATTAGAATTTTCCTGCCTCTCTCTAATTTACTTTTCCTCTCAATCGCAGACGTTTCTCTGTTGTTAGAGTTTATCTCTTCATAAGCCCCCATGCTTTGCAATACAGTCCACCTTACGCCTGGGTGTTAAGTTGGCAAAAACCAGGAAGGCCCTCAACTTTCCTCACACTATTAAACACTGTTAAGCTATGTCATTAAATAAATCAAAAATTACCATTCGTAATTTTTAGTATGAATTTTGAATTTCTGAAGGATTACGATGCCGATTCGCAACAATAATTGCAAAGTGTTTGAAAACAATTAAAATCAATACAATGTAGATTAATGTATAAAAATAATTGTTTAAAACGCTTTAAATAAAAAAAAAATAATGAATGCCTTATGCTTTCTAGATGTTAATTTATTTATTTAGATCAGCACATAATTACATAAAATCAAACTACGTTCTAAAATACGATATTAATAGACAACATAAATGACTTATATGCTATAACGATGATATAATGAACAAATATAACTTCTATTTATAACATATCCATTTTATATGCGTATGTCCATTCATCATAATACCACCACATACTTGTATGCCACCTCCCTCCTGCTTATGTAATTCACATATAAATGTTGGGTTATATCGCAAGCCAGACTCTTTCCATATCACAACTTGTCTACTTTCACTCTATAAAAATGTATTGGTTTGCGATGTGTACTAAGTGCTCTCCATTATTCATACCGATCACGCATGTGACGAGATGTAAGTGAGGCATATATTGTTGGACATCTTGAAAATTGACCATGTTGACTAAGTCCTTTGAAAGGTAGTATTGACAGTGTATCGAAACCGTAGATTGGTCGGTATCATCAGCTTCCATAACATTGGCCTAACACCAGCCAGATTCCATCACACCAATAACACGACCACGCGTAAATTATTACATATGTGATAAATAATTAACTTATCATAAACAGAAATGATAGAAATCACCATTAGAAACAACACCAAAATACAAGAGTCATCCACTCTATTAATCCAACTACATTTCGATTCAAGCTTTTGTCTCAGATCCCCTCAAACAGCTGATTAGATAGGTTT
Source organism: Maratus speciosus (assembly GCA_963932465.1). NCBI lineage: Eukaryota > Metazoa > Arthropoda > Arachnida > Araneae > Salticidae > Maratus > Maratus speciosus. Next base: position 286,938,093 of record OZ010799.1, read on the forward strand.
AAAAAATAATTAAACTTAAGGTATATATAAATATTACACGGACATACATACAATAAATACAATAAACCCAACTGGAGTGAAAAATAAGCCAGAGCAAGGAATCGAACCCGGGATCACAGTATACAAGACAGCTCCTCTAACCACTGAGCTACTCCGGCCGATACCTGAGTCTGCAATTTCTCACTAATAAAACGTATGTATGTCTGTATAATATTTATATATATCTTTAACTGTTGAATGCAGGCGTTATTTATGTGTGTATGTGTGTTTTAATATATATTGTTGTATGTGTGGTTTATTATTATAAGTACACCTAATTTGCACATAGTTTTGTTAATTTGTGTATGAATTTTCACTGTTTTACAACCAAAACATTTGGAGTAAACAATGATTTATTGATATATGTAGTACTTTGAGACATCAATCTATAACTAGATGCGTTCGTGCATATATAACAGTGTGAGGATATATTCCCATTAAATAAATTCTTAATGAATCCTTAAGCATCTTAAATAGGAACTAAAGATCATGCCTATAGAATAAATTATGAAACCTTTTCCAACGCATTCACAAAACACTAGCGAAATTTTACAATTTATACAGGTGAAAGATGTTTAAATAAACAATTTAGAAATTACATAACGCATTTGAAAAGCACATTTTCTACAATGACCATGAATAGTACAAAAAATATCCGAATATTTTTGTGCAGCCCTGTCTGCTTTCCATAGATTTATATGTATATTACACAGTATGCTAAAAGTTATTTCAATTAAACGCTTTAGCACAGTTGAAATTTCCGGTTTAGCCATTTCCGTCAATAAACGGAAATGCATTTGAAATGTTTTATGCAACCCTGTATATGATATCTATAAAACATAGACAACACCAAATAATATGTAAAATAATAGTTAAATTTTAAAACGTATATCACAACTGAAAACTCATTACCAGTAATGATTCATCATATTAGGCATTACTGTAGCCATGTTGTTTAGTGAGTCCCCGTAAATGAACGATGTATTATATGACAAGGATCTATAGTAAGCGTTTTCTATTACACTCCAGTGATATATGCAAATTTCAATATATTTAAAATAGAGCAATATCATTAAAAGTAAATTAACAAATTACAACGACCATTTGGAAAATGATTTTTCAAAGACTAAAATTTAAGATATAAAAAATAGCACGGAGTTGATCATACATTACATACACCATGAATTAAACATTAATAGTGTTATTACACGTAACAATTCCAAGATACAAAAATCGCCTGCGACTCGTATTTGGTTTGAAATATTTATATGTATTCATTCTTGTCCTAGTTATCTTTTTTTTTTTTTTAATTGGCTTATTCTATTTTTCTTTTACACGTGGAAATCTTACAAATTAAAAGTAACTCTTTGGCAGAAATTGTTATTCATTTTCTTTCATTTTCATTAGTTATTATCCACCTGAAACTTACGTATTATCTAAGCATTTCATTAGCTGTTCGGGAAAAGGCTTTTCCATCGTCAGATTTCCAAGAAATCTGACTATCAATTTTAAATGAAATTTCATTCTTAAACTTCTAAACATCCAACAACATTACTTTTTACACCGTCGGATAGAAAAAAAAATATGTACTATTAAATGCAATTTGTTTGAAAGCTGTATCTCAATTTGTTTCTGAGTTATTAATTTTTTTTGTAGTTTTTATTACTTTTTTGTCATAGTGGCAACAGATCCATCTCTGTTGAAAGTAAAGGGAAATATAGATTACTGTATAGACCAATCAGAAATCGAATAAAATGCGGATTAAACCAATAAAAACCTTCAGATATTCTTTTGATTTTCTACCCTGACGAGAACAATAACCATTTTTCCAAATGGTTAAAAATACAGTGCAACCAATTTTTCTCCGTAGGTCGTAATATAACGTAATTTTTTTAGTGTCCCAGAACAGGAACTATTAATGCAACACACTTCATTTTCAATACCGAATATAACAGAATAAGCAGCAATAACAATATCAATTTCATGTCAATCTGACTGTATTTACGTGAGCACGGGCGGACGGGCAGACAAACCGAATTGATAAACACTTTTGAATTATTTCGGAAAGTGTTAAAAATGAATTAAATTTTCTATTATGATGAGTATTTAAAACAATCTTGTAACTATTCCAGTATTTATGTATTTTTTTATAATATATTTCCACTTACAAAATTCTAAATGAATTATTAGATGTAACAAATGGTTTTGATACGTTCTATTATTTTAAACAGTCCAGTAAATGTTTCTGATTTTGTATGATAACATTGAATATGTCTGAAATAAAAACATGCCTTATTATAAATTATACTAAACATACATTATATTATTTCATTGACTAATGCAAAACATGTGAATAAAAAGTGTCAAGAGTAATTATGCTTTTGCAGACATTTCTCGCAAATGAAAATAACTCTCAGATGTTGATCGCGGGATTAATATTATATATTTCACTCGAGCTTCCACCCAGTTTTTTATAGCTTCAGCGGCATTAGTTGCAGCAATTTTCTCCTTCATTACTTCTAAAAAGATATGTTCGGGCTTCTTGATATATTAAGTAATGAATTTCTCGTCATTTAAAATATTTGAAAAATGACTTCATTAATCTATAAACCTCACGAAAAATATGTGCTTTTAAAGAAAAATTCATTGAAAAAAATATTTTAAAATCCAGCAGCTGTAATTCTGTTTTTATGACATACATCTTTATTTAAAGTCAATTCTATTTAACACATTTCATAATAGTTGAAAAGTGTTTTGGAACTCTGCTTGCCTGTCTTCCTGTCCAAACGTCTATTTGTCTGTGCATGTTGTAACTGCCTTAAATATGCTCGTATTGACATATAAACATATATATTATAACATAATATATAGCATATGACATATGTCATACAATTGCTATAAATTATTGAGGCGTATCATGAGGTGTTCGGTATTGATAGTAAAGTGAGCATCATTTATAGTTTGTTTATAGTGGTACATAAAAAAGTCCCTTAACATTAAGATTTATCGGAACAAATCGATTGCATTGTACTTTAATGTTGTTACACTATTTCAAATATACTGAAAATGATACACTTCGCTGAGATGCACAGCAGTATTGTTACTGTATACGCTGAAAAATTCTCTCAAATTGACAGAAAAAACTGTGAATTTGGCCAATGAAAAACCATTTAATTTACTGAAAATATCTGTAAATGTTTATTAAAATAGTTTTTTTGTAAAAAATATAGATTTTTTATGTAAAAATAAAAATATATACATTTTTCACAGTGTAATATTGCGGTCATAGCATTTATCGCTCATTTACAGATAGAAAATAATCTGGTTACAGCACGTCCAAAAGCAATAAATTGTGGAAGTGTCTTTTCGTTTATGCCATTCGTTTTTGCATTTAATTAATTGTTTGCACATTTCTTGGCAAGTATAAATTCTAGAGATTATAAATAGTACTGAACAAAGGTATTCGGATATTTTTGCCACTATAGAGGTATTTACTGGAATTGTGTTCTCCAATGCATTATGCGTTTTTCGAACAATACATGTCATCTTCTATCGTATTAATGGTAATGTTTTCTGAATGTGTTGGACAGTACTCCACAATCTGTGTTCGACGCATGATTTTCTTGCTCCTTTAATTTTTATGCCGAAATACATTTAAAATTCAATGAGCGAAAACCAAATTACTTATGAAACGTTAAGGATTGTCTTGTTTCAAAAAGACTAGGTATAGTTTTCTAAAAACCCTTTTAAAGTAGTCTTACTCTTTTAAAGTACAGTAGAACCCGAATTTTCCGACGTAATTGGGACCGAACATATTCCCGAAAATCGAAATTTTTGGATAATCGAGAATGCTTCAATTTAAAGATTAAGGAGGGATATATACAACTTTTTTTATTATGGTAACATGTGCTTAATAAAAATAAAGCAATAGCAAAATAGAAACAAGAATAAATTACCCAAATTTTAATTTTGAAATTAAGAACCATTGACATATATCACAAGGATATGAAAAAATGTTTTGTTTGTCTCAGTTTTGATTGCCTTTGCTTTGAAGCTCTATCAGTTATCACGGAGTATTTTAATTTAATTAGTTCACTATTATCACAGTCTTTCTGCTGTTCCAGCCATGCCAATGATTCAAAAGATTCAAAAACTTCGGAATTGCTAATTTGTTTGTTTTCTTCGCTTCATTCCGCAGCTTACGGGAGATCAAGTTAAATTCAAAGGAGCTGTAAGAAAGAGGATAGAATATATTTATATGTACCCGTAGTTCGGAAAGGACTGCTTGCACAGCTTTCAAAATGGATTTTGCACAAAAGGAATGTGATAGTAAAGAAAACAAGTAAGAAAAAATCATGCGTCAAACATACATTATGAAACACTTTCCAACACATTCAGAATAATATAACAAAACGTTTTAAAAAATTAAAATATTACGTCTAATCCAACCATATAGAAACGCATAACAAGTTTGAAAACCGAATTTCAGCTGTTCCCATACACAATCGGAAAATTATGCGATTTTTTTCAGCAGCCGTGTATATGATATATAGATATGAATCTGTTAACTACATGCATGCTATAATTTAGTTCACTTAAGAGATACATATATTTCAGTTAAAAATTTATCTTCAGCAATTTCCTCTAATAAGGAGAACTGTTTTTGAATACTTTTGTGCAGCCCTGTATTTGAGGTATAGAATTTATATATAACGAGTAAGATGCGAAAAATTAATTAAATTTAAAAGCGCATACCGAATTTTAAACCGCACACACCAGCCATTATTACTCAAAGACAGTACTATACTGTATCCTATTTCTTTTATGTGTCCCTGTAAATGAAGAAAAAATGCTATGAATGCCATGTTCTAATGTTATCGTATTGAAATTTACTGATTTATATCAGTTTAAATACATTAGAAACAGCGTAATATCATTAAAATTGTCTGCAAAAGATTTTTACCCATATACCATAATGTAATGGAATTTTTTGGGTAGCCCTATAAATGAAATATTAATCCCACATACTTCATATGCAATACCAAACATGTTTAGATGACCCTAAATATGGATTATCAATTGCATGAAAATCCGAGTATATTTACGTGAGTTAGAGCGTGGACAGACGGACAGACAAACCGAATGTATAAACACTTTTCAACTTTCTTGAAAAGCGTTAAAAAAGGGCTTTAAAAATGGATTTCGGTTAATCGAGAGTTTTGGCTAAAAGTGTTTCGGATAAAAGAGGTTCTATTGTAGTTCAATGCTGGTATCGTCAGGAAATTGAAATAACCTATCGATTTGACTTGATGATTTTTACTCCAAAAATAATACCGATAGACTTTATTATCCGATTAATTCCCGACAGTTTGTGTCCCTCACATATCCCTTGCAGTTTCAGTCAATTTACGAATCACGTGACTTCCCACACAATTTCATGTTGTTTTATCTCCCACTTTAACCAACCCCTCAAAGTTCTTTCTTTTTATGTTGCAAGCAATGTCGTTTGAAACCAGTCGGACACTGGCATATGAAGAAGTTATGTGAAGTGGGTGAATATAAATTTCTTAGCATTTTCTTTAGAAATTAGTAATTTTTCATCTTAAAAAAAAATGATCGCTCAATATATACCGCAAACATATCTAGAAGTAATAAGAAATGTGTGCACTAGTTTTATCTAATTGCGAATATTTATTCTTATTAAAAAATCAGTTTTAATAAAAAAAAAAAAAGAATTATACTGTTTTGGAAAGACCAGATTGCTTTTGTGATTTAAATTAATAAATTAAAAATAAAGAATATTAATAAGAAAAACTTGGACTTACGCTGTCAAAATTTAATAATTAAAAACTCTTATGATACTCATCAGCGTACATATAAATAAAAACTATATTAAAAACACATAAAAAATTAATCCCAACGTTTCATGCTCATTCTAATGAGCCATCATCAGGGGAGAGGCTTCTTGACCTCCACGAAGCAAAGTTACAAACAGGACAGTCACTTTCACAACATCAAACTGAAATGTTTTCAGTTTGACTTGAGAAGACACTTATCAGACTTCGGATAATTCTGCATGAAAAACCCATTTATCTAAATTAAGGGTTGGTGGGATTATCTCTCTCATTTCCCCCATTTATACTTAACCAATGAACTCCCAAAACTAATCAGGGAAACGCCTTATCAGAATGAACCTAAATAGAAAATTTCAAGCAAATCGAATATTTCTAACAAGGGTTATCGCGTTAGTTACCTACACACGTGTATACAGAACCCACGGCCACATTATCTCTCAGGGTTTAATACCTTGTGAGCTAAAAACTAAATAAACATTCCTTAGAAAGGAAAATTATTTCTCTTAGAATCGCTTCTATATATTAGCTTGTCCATAAATGAATCTCCCAGCTTCAATTACATATTATAACAGTTATATTTAGACTAATTACAGCAAATCATACATCAAATTGAAGCTAAACTAGCCTAGTTTTTCTTACAAATGTTCAATCGGTGAACCTTTAATTATACGGCACACATCCAACCCAAAGCCAAATTTTTCGCACATTTCGGTTAACTAGTCCAAAGTAATGGAAGTAATAGCCTCTTCAGTTCTGTGCTTCAACTGTGGAAAATCATTAGGTAGCGGCGGAACGTAGACACGATCTTTTATAAAGCCCCATAGCAAAATATCGCATGGCTCTAACGGCTTTTAAATCCTCACCCCAGAAGTCACCATTTTGCGCATATGGTCCTGGAATCGAGCCAATAACAAAGAAGTGTTCATGCATGCGCTTATTTGAAACTGTTTGAGATGCTCTTTATTTGTGACCTTTAACCAACACTCTACAACGCTTAAAGTTGACAGTGTTATAATTTATAAATGGCTCATTCTTTTATAGACATCCTGTATATAAAAAATCCTCGAAGCGTGTTATCCATTATCAAATAAGGAAAGTTTAATAATTAAGAACTTGGCTTAAATAGCAAATTTAAATAATTTTCCGAAAAGCCAAATTGGTTAATGCAAATGTGATATTTAATACAAAATCGTTAATTAAAGTAAATAATTTTGGGATGATAATTATTAAAATAAAATTTAATAATAGAAATTAAAGAATTGGTTAATGGTTTAATTTTTTTTAATATAATGGTCTTTCATAAGGTGATTTTTTTTCTTTTATAGATACAATTAAGAGGAAAGTTAATTGGATCTGTATACAAGAATGTAGCTAATTACCTCCATAAAACCCTTCTAACGTTATAAGTTATGTTAATAATACCCTGTTATTTTAGATTTATTTTAAGTAATAATGGTTAGTTTTTATCTTTTGAAATAAACAGCGATATTTGTTTTTCATATTTTTTTAAAGTGTACTATAAAGTTATTTGTTTAAAAACATTTTAAATTAAAGAGCTTATATTGAAGAAAGCATTATTAAATAAATTTTGTAAAGCAATTAATGATTTAAGCAGTAATTTCGACTTAGTAATTTATTTTAATTATTTTCAACCCTATATGATAATGCGTTAAGCAAAATATATTTTTTTTATCTGCGCAAAACGTGTAAATTCTAATCAAATCTCATAAAAATGAATAATAATAATAAAAAAAACATCTCTAGCTAAATTAAAAACACGTTAGAATGTTAGTCTAAGAACACATTTATGTATTTCCTTTTTATTTTCCTTTAACTGTGTAATAAAGTAATTTATAATAATATAATGATTACAATTAATAAAATGGTCGTAAGTATTTTTATAAACTTTTACTGTATAAATATAGACGGTGTTCACACATTTTTGTTACGATTTTGGAAAAATAAATATGCAAACAATGATAAGAATTTTCTTTTCTAATATATTACTTCTGGTAGCTTTTTATTGATCGATCAAATTACATCTTGATTTCCAAAATAAAAAAAACTTTTTAAAATATTAAGGTTTAGGGGAGACCGGGGCTAGTAGTCGCAGTTTTCAGTTATTGATTTTTATTAATTTTTAGTTTAAGTTTATTATAAAACTTTTACTGTACTTTTAAAGAACAGGCATTGCGCAATACATACCTGGCGTTTTGAATTTGTAGCTTTTATAGTTTATGTTTAGCGGAAGCCTAAATAAAAGGAAAATTGTGCGCCAACCTACCCCGTCACGGGGCAAGTTGCCTATATCTATGGGGTAAGTTTACACACGCTTTATATAATTTAAATAAGACACGCAGTTAAGAAAAATCAATTTCATTATTACCAGTAAGTTTAAATAAAGGCATTATCGCCGTTCAATGTAAATTCTAAACTATACAAACATAAAAATAATGAATAAAACATTAACAATGAGTAACTTCTATCCTACTCGATAGAAGACTATCCTACTCATCAGAGTTACAGTTGTCACAAATAAAAAAACGAGTTTCTCCGTTTGGGCAAGCCTCGTGTGCCCAAAATTTTGCATTGCAACCACTTTTCACAGTGTTTTCTGTTTTTCAAGCTATCAGCACACACCAGACATCGAGTCAACTTGCCCCGTGTTCAATGTGCCTACTAGCCCCATAATGAATTTCTTCACAAAAGAGACACGTAACCATCTCAGCATAAATAATAGGGTTGGTCGAAAAAAAGAATATTTTTTTTTTATTTTCGGAACGCTTTAGTGCGGAAAAGTTGCAAATTGTAATAAGAAGAAAAACGGCATAACAAATTTTAAAATCGGTTAACATCTTCCATTAGCGCATCGTACTTAAAGTTGATGAAACATTGCAAAAATCGCGCATTTTTCTAATTTTTGTAACTTAATTTAAACTTTAAAAACAAACACTTTTTACTTATTATGCTTGTTTTATAGTTTACATAACCTAAATAAATTAAATTCCGACCAATAATCCAATTTTTTTTGTTCGCGCAAGTATTTAGAAAAAACGTAAATTTACCAATTTTTCGCAATTTTCACCGTGCAGCTCTTAGTTCGTTTTGCTAAAACAAAACGACACGGAACTCACCATGCGGTGGTGGTTGCACGTTCAGTTCCACCCACATCCTACCCAACCAACCGTCCAATTGTTGAGTGTGGTATTTATATTATATTAAAAAGACCACATGCATGTCAATTTGATATTCTAATTAAATGCTTATGTAAAAAAAAAAAAAAAAAAAAAAAAAAAAAAAGAAAATTTGTGTCTTTGAGTTGAGATTCCTGATTCTTCAAAGGAATCACAATTTGGGGGAAAATAGGGTGTATTTACAAAACAGTTACAAATAAAGTTAAATGTTAAGGCGGAGCGGAAAGCTCGTGATCTTCAGCAATCACTGAGTGGCTCCTCAAATACTTTTAAAGTTCCTTAAGTGGCAGTGTAGTATAAAATTGATGAACTCAAACACACATCCTTTGAAGACTCGGATTATGAGGAAGATAAAAACAAACCAAGTACATCGACTAAAAGCCCAAATGGCAAATGACAATTAAAATTAACACAACAGCACTAAACAGCAATCGTTTCGGAGTTTCTGATCCACCAAAAGCTGCCATAGCGTCAAATGTTCTGGATAACCAAAACAGATTCTTCTGATGTGGTTGATAAGTGTAAAATAAAAAGAGGCAACAGTCGTTTTAGGACAGATTTGAAAAGTCGATTCAGACCCCCTGAGGAAAGTTCGGGTCTTTTTTCTGACGGACAAAAATGAGATACTTTGTTCGTCTAAAAATTTAGTGCCCAGCAATTTTACAGCAATGTGAAATAAGAACACTGTTCTCATCTCCAGGAATCTGGATCAACTTATATTGGACATGTATCTCCTTCCTCGTGTTCATCAAATGATATAAGTCAAAGCATTATTTCTTGTTTGTCTGAACTATCAATATCACTATAAAAACTAAAAGTAGTAGGTTGTGATGGTACTGTGACAAACACTGGATAGAATAACGGTGCTTTTCACCGACTAAAAAATCATAAAATATGGAGCATATGCATCATGCCTTTTAATGAACTTTCTTATCGCCAAATTTTCCAACATATTCACGGTGAAACTTAAGGGCCTAAATCTGTTAGTGTGCCAATCGGGTAGCAGCTCACTTACTGTGCAAACGCTCCTGTGGTCGATTGTGAACCCGCAGATTGTTCGATTCCTGATATACACAGGACATTTTTGAGCGAAGAACAACCGTATTTTGGGACATTTTAAATGTAATCACCTTGGGACATTGTCCAGAAGACTTGGCGAATTGGGAACTTGCTACTTTGTCCGATTCCAGATGACTAACTGCGGCCAACCGAGACCTTAGATTGTATCAGTTTCATCCGATAACGTAAAAGAAATAGTTGATTCATTATAAATTCATACCTGACTGTGTAATTTCTCATAAAATAAGTAAATATTTTACTGACGGACCAAAACATGTATTTCACGCAATCCAAACATCACGCTATTTATCCGACGAATTACTACAAGTTGTCGATCCAGTAATAGAACAAAATGCGTTTTTTGCGTTTTTGGCAATGATTGTCGATTAAAGAAAACATATTCGGGATATTGGTTACAGAAGGATAGTAAAAACAAGACAAACTATCACAAAAAATGACTGTTAGAGACTGTCAGAAATATAATGCCACCGAATGGAAACTTTCAAGCATCCGATTACATAGAAATTATTAATTGGAATTCTTGTGCGGTGTATCCTTCACCAATGCCGCGGGACATAAGTGACGATATTGCTAAATCGTTCATCACTTTTGACACTACTCTCATCAGAGAAATACAAATGTTTCCCTGTCACCCCGAGAGTGTTAAGATGTGAGTCAAACTTGTGACAGAGACCTCGAATAAAGTATATAGACATGAAGCTAGAGATGGCTATATCCGAACAACACTGAAGTCTAAATCGGTTTTGCCTCGTTTCTCCAAAAAATCAGACTTTAAATGTGTAGTGGATATAAAAGAGAAAACGTATAAAACACAGTAAGACAAAGAATGCTACTCTATGGAAAACATTTGTAATCAGTTGTAAATATAATGCAAATGCCACACCCAACAATTGGATGGTTGGTTGGGTAGGGTGGAGGTAGAACTCTACGTGCAACCACCTTCACATGGTGAGTTCTGGGTCGTTTTGTTCTAGCAAAACAAGCAAAGAGTAGCACGGTGAAAATTGCTAAATTTATGTTTTTTTCTAAGATGTTGCCCGAACGTAAAAATTAAATTATTGATTATAATTTAATTTATTTAGGTTATATAAATCATGAAAGAAGCATAAAAATCTAAAGCGTGTTTATTTTTAAATTTTTAATTAACTAAAAAAAATTAGAGAAAATGTGCTATTTTTGCAATTTTTCATAAATTTTAAGTACGATGCGCGAATGGAATATGTTAACCGATTAAAAAAAAAAAAAAAAAAATGCAGTTTTTCTTCTTATTACAATAGGCAACTTTTTCGCACTAAAGCATTCCGAAAATAAAGAATTTCTTTTTTTCGACCCACCTTAATAAATAATCCAACACTGTTAAAAATTTGCAGCATTCTGGCAGGTCATTTGACCGTTTTTTTCCGAAAACGGTTACACAACCGTAATTTTAACACTATTCTGACCATATTATTGGCCATTTTATGGTCGGAATATAGTTAAATTATGGTTATGAAACCGTTTTTTTCAAAAAACGGTCGAATTACCTGCCAGAATGTTGCAAAAATTTTAACAGTGCAGTAAATCATATATGGAGTAGGTACAGTTAAGCATACACTAAGAAAAACTGCGCAAGTTAAATAGCAATTATTAAGATAGGTGTTAGAAATTAGAAAAAGAATGAAGCAACAAAAAATTACTTATGAGTGCAAAAACAGAAAAATCGTAATAAATGTCCACTGAACGTAGGTAATGCTGCAAAACTACAATGAGGATTGTAAAAAGCAAGAAGAAAGGTACTCTGTGACTGGGTGCGTAATCTATCCACAAACAGCCGATTTATAAGGACTGGGCCTACTTACCCCTGTAGCCAACTCTCCCCGGTCTCCCCTATTCTGTTTCACTCCTCGAATTTAATTTTCTGGTGTCTATCAAAAGATTTGAAAGGCCGCTTATAAAGATCTTGTTTTAAAACTACAAAGGCACAGTAAACCATAAGAGACACATCGGGAGATTTGGGCGGGATTAATTTAATTTAAATATCTTCAATCCGTGTTCATTTCTCTTTTCTTCTTTATATATAGATGTAGATTTAGAAGCATGGATGGGTAGCGTTAACCCTTTCATGCATAAGTTATTTTTCATTATTTTCAATTATTCACAAAAAGACTTTTTTGTGATAAATGATAACCCATTATATATATATATATTTTATAATTGTGCTGCATGCTAGCTATTATCTGTCCATAAATTAGATCTCCATAAATAAATACTGATTTTTTTTTCTTTGCTCTTTAGGGCAATACTTATCTGTCCTCATATGAGGCCCATATGAATGAAAGGGTTAATGCAAATGAATATTATGTGGGTAAATTGATGGAATGTCTTCTTTGAAATGAAACGTTTCAACACATTTCTGATAGTAATACGTGTTAAAGGTGACACTTTTTTTCTACCTTCCTTATCTCAAGTTATAAAAGATTCTAAAAATAACCGTAAAACTTTTACAAAACCATTCCTTGTTTTCTCTAAAACAACTAATTATGTCTTTTTCTTCTCTTAACGCAACTTTGGAAGGGGGGGGGGGGGGTATGCATTTGTTATTTTTTTAACATATTGAAAATATAGCCAATTTCGCTTAGAGGCGTATTCAGTGCTTTAAAAGTTAGGATCTAAGAAGATGTTTAAGAAGATTCCTGCAATTTTTCGTTATTTCTATAAAAAAAGTATAGATTTTTCAATAAAAATTAGTTCCTGAATTAAACTTCAGACATTCTTTTTAATTCGTAGTTTCTTTTTAGCTTTTTTTGCAAAACTTTTTTTTGCTAAACCATTTTTTTAAAAAGACAACTCTTTTGTAAAATATATTGGACTAATCTTACGGAATCGTATCACCAGCCAATTAAGGTATTTACAATATTGTTGGAAATTTTGTTTATATTTGAAAGGAGATGGCGTATCAAATTATAGAAGATAAGAAATATTTTGATATTGGCGATTGCTAAAATTGTGGTTTTTAATAATGAAGCAAACATAAAAAAGCAAAAAAAAAAAAAAAAAAAAAAAACTTACAATGTTGGAAAAGAAAACTTTATGATTCCAATGGTGACAAGTGGAATAATGTCTATTGACTTATCATTTCACTCTAGATAGTATAAAATTACCTCAAATTTTGATCTTTATAAAGAAAATTATCCTGACGCTCACACTAGCAGCTAAATGTAGCAACAAAAATCTTTATTAATTTTTTTTATGATATCACTTATTTTACGTGTAGAAATATTAAAAACATGCTTTTGACACTTTTTAGTAATTGAATAAGAGTACTTCTGTTTTGTAAGTGCAAATACAATATTCAATTTTATTTTACAGCTACATTTTAATCCATTAGTGCCTAGCGTCCCTTTATAGGGACGGTTATAAAAATGCATCGCAATCTCAGAGAATTTACTGTTTCAGGATGTATTTTGCAATAAAGTATTTTTAATTGTTCATTTCTTTTATATTCAGCAGATGGCCGCGCTAAACAGATATTTATTGTATAATATAGACTTCTATGCGTCTAGTGCAGCATAAAAACTATTTTTGCAAGTCAAGACAATAAGGATAAGTATATTTAATTATTCATAATTTAAATGACATGTTATTCATTGATATATAGGTAAATGGGTCAATCCATTACAAGTGGTTCATCACTGGTTGCTCGACCATTTTAAAAAATCTGAAATTTTTTGTACAACAACCCTAAAATGATGGAAGTTCGAAATGACAATTATTTTAATTTTATTAATTTTCGTTTTTGCTTTGCGGCCATTTTTGTTTCATCGTCTGCAGCAATTTTCTCACATGAAGGGTTTACGGAATTGTAAATAATTCATCATTTATTTCTCCAATTCAAGTGCGGATTAAAGCAATTTGTACAGAATACATTGGGCTAAAAATTTGTTAATAGAGTAGTTTCTATAACTAACTGCTTATTAGTGAAATTTAAGCATAAAGTTTCAGTTTTTTCCAAAAATTTGTCCGTTTACAAGAGGAAATTTTTCTAGCAAGGACACATGACATTTTTTTTTTTTTTTTTTTTTTTTTTTACAAATAGGCCGAAAGTACTTGTACTCACACGCCGAGTTCCAGATCTGGGACTTGCTTTCGCTTCGCTAAAAAAAATCCCATTAAAAAATGACAAAAATCCCACTTTTGAGGCTTTGATATCTCTGGTGCAGCACGAGATAAAAATCTGAAGTTCTGATTTCTGAGAGTATTATATGGTAGTGTTATGCACAAGAAATGTGAGGATGGAGATTTGACTACAAGCTGAGATATGGCAAGGGCAATATGTCAAAACAATACTGCCAAACTATTGTTTTGTTGTAGTCACAGGTAAGTATTTATCTCAGAGAGTCATTTAAATTAATTTTTTTGTAATATCTTTAAGTAATAGTAACAGAAAATAAAGCCTTTTGCAAAACTGAGCAATTAATTTAAAAAAATAATTATGCCTAAGGGCTACATTTTGTATGGTTTCAGTAATTTTTGTTGTAATTTTAGTAACTAAAAGAAACCTCGGCACTTTTACATAAAGAAAAAAATATTTTTATAGAAGACCTGAGACAAAAACAGAATAGGGAAAGAGAAATCTGTTAATGTTGGTATACTTGTTGAGACATGATCAAACGTGTCAAAACATATTCTTGCTTGTTGGTTTAAAAACCACAATTTTAATGCTGCTTGTCAGTCCCTGAAACTTGTTCTAACCATAAGTATGCGTCTGTGAATTAAACATTATACGATGTTACGATGCATCAGCCTCAAGTAATTTTCAGAAAGTAAAGATATCCAAAGCCCTTTGAAAATTTATATTGCGGAAAAATGACATTTTTGCATATAAAGTAAGCTAGGAATTAATAATGAAGTGAGACTTGCACTTAGTGATTTCAAAGTTTATTTCTATGAGACAGCAGGGCCAAGATCTTCAATCAAGTTATCAAGAGATGACAAGACTTGGTTCCTACAAATAAAATTTTAAGAAATATCAAAATTGTAGTTTTTAAACCAACAAGCAAGAATGTGTTTTGACACGTTTGATCATGTCTCAACAAGAATGACAACATTAACAGCATTTCTCTTTCCGTATTCTGTTTTTGTACCATGTCTTGTATATATATATATTTTTTTGTGTGTGTGTGCTGAGGTTCTTTTTAAAACATGAATTACTGAAACCATACAAATTGTAGGCCTTAGGCATAATTATTTTTTTAATTAATTGTAAAAGGCTTTATTTTCTGTTACTATTTTTTAAAGATAATCTAAAAAATAAATTTAAATGATACTCTGAGATATATACTTAGCTGCGACTACAACAAAACAATAGTTTGGCTGTATTGCTTTGACATGTTTGCCTTGCCATATCTCAGCTTGTAGTCAAATCTCCATCGTGAAATTTCTTGTGCATTACACTACCGTACAATACTGTCAGAAACCAGAATTTCAAATCTTTATTTCGTGCCCCACCAGAGATATCAAAGCCTCAAAAGTGCGATTTTTGACATTTTCGAAAAATTTTGAATTTCTTTTAGCGAAGTGAAAACAAGTCTCAGATTTGGAACTGAGCATGTGAGTACAAGTACATTTGGCCTATTTGTAAAAAAATTATATCATGTTCACATTTTTCCTTGCTAGAAAAATTTTTTTGTAAACGAGCAAATTTTGGAAAAAAAACTGAGACTGTATTCTTAAATTTCCACAATAAGAATTTATTTTCGGAAACTACTTTGTTACCAAATTTTTAGCCCAATGTATTCTGAACAAATTGCTTTAATCCGCACTTGAATTGGAGAAATAAACGATGAATAATTTACAATTTCGTAAACCCTTCTTGTGAGAAAATTGCTGCAGACGATGAAACAAAGATAGCCACCATGCACACACAAAAATTAATAAAATTAAAATAATAGTCATTTTGAACTTCCATCATGTTAGGGTTGTTGTACAAAATATTTCAGATTTTTTAAAAATGGTCAAGCAACGAATAAGCGATTTTCTGGACCACTTGAAATGGATTGACCCAAATACAATTATAAGACTATATATTTTCGGAATTTCAAAAAAATTTAAAAATTGATAATTTTTTTGCCAATTTAATTACGTCCCCTAAAAATGACTAGGCACAGTATGGCACGTTGTTTTACCATAAGCGACGGATAAATGAAATTTTTATTCTCAATTAGAATTTCACGAATCGTTAAGTTGATGTATTAAAAATTATAATTAATAATAAGATTGTATTTTTGTTAATAATATTTAGATAAATTTAATGATTCATTTTACACATTAATATTGTAGTTTCTTAAAATTATAACTCGAATCATGTGGGTGATTTTGTTTGTTTTGAAATATTTTTACAGATGTCTATTTTGTTGCACTTAATATTAAAATCATAATAAATATGTATATTTTATTAAAAAATATTGAAAAATGTGAGTAAGGTACAGTTTTGGTTAGTTAAATTTATATTATAAAACAGAATATTTTATATAGATTTCATAATTCAGCATTTTTTGTAATTTATCCCTCACTAATCGACTATTTGTCACATAAATGATTTAATATCACTGTTAGAACCCGTCCAAATCATACTGATGGATGCCCACTAACAGATATTAAACCATTCAACAAACACAAACGAGGAACTTTTGAATATAAATTTCATTAGAAAGAGAATACTGTATTTTTAGTTCAATGGAATGACAACAAATGTTGTAACAATAACTTCAAATATACATGGTCTTTATTCATTAGTCAAAACAAAAAAATGATCAAGAGGTGATAAAATGAAATTGAAATTGTTCAACCGAAACTGGTTCAGAGGTATAATAAGTGCATAGGAGGTACTGATAGGATGGACCAAAATATCGTCAATTATCGTTGCTCTATTCGCAGCAATAATGGTGATGATAACATTTTATTTTCGGTTTTGAAGCTTCTATGCAAAATGCATAGCTATTATATCGTCGTTGTCCATCATCAAATGCAAGACCTTTGAATTTTCATCAGTTCCGCTGACAGATCATGCTGCAGTATTTTCAAACGTATGCTGGTGATGAAAAACTGGAGTCAGGAATAAATCTAGGCAGATCAAAGACATTAAAATCAAGAGTTCCTGATTCCGTGAGATATGATAGAGATAAACAGTAGTTTATTATAAATTCAACTCAGGTCCGATGCACCCAATGGCAAAAAAGTGTACCATAAATGCAGCAAGTTTGGCATTTCATATTTTACAATAAAATATAAAATATTACTTAAATCTCTGGTTTTTGTTCTTTAGCTTAATATTTAAAATGTTTGTATTATAAATGTATTCAAACGTATTTTAGAAAAAAAAAATAGTTCACGAAAAATTAATGTAATTATCAGTAATTACCATCCCTTTTTAAAGGTGTTTTCAATTTTTTAAATAAAACATAAATTTTTCAGATTTTTTTTTTTTTTCTATTTTTTCAGTTGATCTCATGACATTTGACAACGGTACACCAAATATTATTGAAAAAATTCAACTTGAGCATTAATGGGTTAAAAAATAATATTTTTAATGATACAGGCGATAATTACATTCTATTGCAGATTGATGCCAAATAGGTTTTAATATTTTTCCATAAAAATTTTAAATCTTAGAGACAGTCAAAATCGTTGCAAAAATGTGTGAACACACTCTTTAGAGATACATATTATTATCTGTATGTCTTATTTAGCTATATAGATAGCCATTAATCAGTAGTTAAATTATCATCATGTTTATTGAACAGTTAGTTTAAATAATTTAATTTGCATTTTTACTCTTTGATAAGTAACAGAAATTTAATATAATGGCGTTTGCAATGTAGCATTTTTTTAAAATGAAATTCTTCATTCTGACTGGAAGGTAATAAAAATATTCTTAATTTAGAAACAGGAGCTTTCATTATAACACATTCTTTTCTCAAATATTCCCTGAACCAAAGTAACTATTCTCTTTGAACCGAACTTCAATTTTCTAAACTTCGAAAATAAGGAACATTTAAAAAGTATCAGAAACTGCGTTTAAACAATTTCAAAAAGATTGAATAGTGAAATCTTATTATGAAAGGAAAGCGTAATATATGAGTTTTAAATATCAAATAAAGATAAGCAATATAGAAAGTGAAAATATAATTTCAAACGTGAAATATTTGTACAACTCTCCATAAATTTTGAATATTGAAAATACATTATTAAATATTTTAATTCGTTATCGCCAAAAGTTTATTATATTAATATATTGGACAAACATTCTGAATTTATTCTTCGCATATATTTCTCTAGTATGTTCATTTTGACAAAAAGTTATAAATCGTAACTAAACCGCTGGAAATAAACATATAAAAAATATATTGTACCTGTCGAGTGAAAACAGTGCTTACTAATGTTACACATTAATTATAGAATTATTAAATTATTTAAATATCAGAAATTTTCAGTTGTTAAAAAAATCAAAATGCCATTTTTCTCTTTTTGTATTGGTTCCTTACAGAGGAAATTATGAATATGATTTGTTAAATATTGATTTATAAAATACTAACAAAACTGAAGTTCGGTATATTTTATAATGTGAGTAGATTTAAAATAAATGGCATTTTGTTAATGCATTACACAGTAATTAATATTAATGAAAAATTACATTTTTTCGTTTATTATTTATATAAAATAAACACTAATATATCTTATACACAAGCAGCCTGTCTCGTGACGTGCATTTGCGGTGGGAGAGTATTTATTTTTCACTGGAAAATATATTCGCCGTATTAAGTGGAACCCAAAGAAACCTTCGCAAGATATGTATTATAAAATTGCAGTAAAGAGCATTGCAAGTATAATAACTAGTACAAAGATAAAAAAAAAATAATGAGGGTATATAGGGGGGAGTAGCCGAATTTGACCACTTCGCTTAGTTTTAAGTGTAACTTACATAATATTTGGAATATCTGCAAAACATCACTACACGCGGTCAATCTATTCATCTACTAAATAAATAAATATATAGATCAATTTCTTTTTGAAAATCTTAAGTTTTATTTTAATTCGAAAAATTTGTCGAAAGTGGTCCAAAGTTGGACAATCAGTCTCCCAAATTGCACCAAACAATATCAGGTTGTTTTAATGACTAGGGAATGTAACTGATTCTATTAAAAGCAATGTTTACGTTTAATTAAACAATCAAACAAAATAACAGCAATGAAATTTAATGAAATCGAAAACCTGAAATTAAGAGAATTGTTTTAAATTAAAATTTATTCAAAATGTAAATCAAAATTATCAGTAATTAAGAATAGAAATTATGGAAGTAATTGCCAGTTACTTGAATATCATGTAAGAAGCGATGCAAAGCCTACACATGAATTTCGTTTATTCATTTTTTATTCCAGCGCACATAACATGGGACCGAATTTGGCAATCTAACACTGAATCATTTCTATTATTTCATTTTTCTTACAAATGAGGCAAATCCAATTATCACTGCCTAGAATTAACTTTTAGGTTCTGAATCATTATACATTTTTTTGCAGCAGAAGTTTTCTTTAACTTATGTTTGTAGTTCTTCCCTTCCATAATTTTCTTTTCAATTGCATTACGTATAATTTATAAAACTTGATGTTCCAATTGCTTTTGTACTGTAAGAGCTTCTCTTTTGTCGTTTTTTTTCAAGGTTTATATTATGGGAAAGATGTTAACACAAATGTCTTTCTGCTCCCTCGGTACTGTGATTTAACTGAATTTAGCAAAGGAGATAACATTTCTAATGATTCTTTGGCTTTTGGGGTGGATCTGTAGCTGCAGCCTTCTTGCAGGTCAATTTCTTCACAACTCACTCTCTCTTTTTCGTTTCCCATATCTTTAACAACTTTTGCTGCCACGGCTGTTTTACGTCCGGACAGTTTGTCTGTGTCGTTTTCAACATTTTCAATTATATTAAAAAAGTGTTTAAAAATATGCTATATTAAAAAAATACGCTACGATTAATCAAACGCAGAGCATTATTATATTCAAACTGTGTTGAATTCAGGAGTCAGCCCGGATACTTGAAATAACCACTCCCCCGGAAGGTTTGAGATTTTATGCGTTTTAATGGGGAAAAAAGTGTAATTCTACCCTCCAGAACTGTGACCCAACCCCACTAACGGAACCGCAAATATCCTCCAGGAGGAAAATGCTTGAATTCGACTCTGTAAATCAAATACACCGTAGAAATAAAGAATTCAAAGAAAATACAATTACATACGAGATAAAACGAATTGCAAAAAATTTTTATAACATAAAGATGTAAAAATATTTTAATGTTTATATAGGCGTAAACTGTATGAAGAAATTGATCCAGATATATATAGAGAGAGAGAGATATAACCTTGCATGGAGATAGTAATTCATTATAAAATATTAAAAAATTAAAAAGAATGGTGTGCAAAGCGTAAAATCTTCGAAATTCATTACTTTTTTTTCAAATTTGTGATCGTATATCTGGTCCAATTTAAGCAACTTAAATTGGCCCAATTTTGGCAACTGCGCCTTTTTTTTTAAACAGATAATCTCAAGACTAAGAACAAAAACGAAATCAAACAAATCTGCGTGAAAAATATGCTCAAAAAACAGATGAATTTAGATATGTATATGAAAACATAACAACTTACCTTACTTTTAAAGCGTTTTTTCCTTGCGTTTAGTAGGAAAAAAATAGATCAAAGCAGCTAATTTTAGGATTTTTAAAATTGTCTGAAAACAGCACATGGTAGGCGGGTTCTTCTTATAAATGACATCATTCTGATGAGTAGAATTTTAGCGGTAGATGGCGTCTCTTTCTGTAATTAACCGCAGAATGGCAACGGTCCATTTAAAGCGGCGGTCCAAATATGGCTACTCTCCCCCTACTACAGCCAATCCTAATCTATTTGAATTTCGACAAAGCATTTAGAATTGTACACCGCGTCCCAAAAGTTTAGACAATCAATAAAATTTGCATTAACATAAAAAGTAATAAGGTGTAATTAAAATTAGTAAGATAGGAGCAACTTTGCTGATATACACATATAAATTATGATCAAATGTTTGAAATTATAAAATATACATTAAATTATATAAATATGTGCTGTCTCGAAAGTATAGGCAATTGTAATTTGTTTTGGTTTTACATTTTTAAAAGTAACTAAACACTTACTTTTAATATTTAATTGTGTTGCCACGACACTTTATAACTTCAAATACACGTTGTTACATATAATTAACTAAGCATTGCATTACAGAAGGAGGTATTTCATACCACGCTTTGTCAATTGCCATTTTTATGTCATTTACGCATGTATATTGCTTTCCATTTTCATATATTTTATGAGGTAAGATCTCCCATATGTTTTCCATGGGATTCAAATCTGGACTAAGTGTTGGGCCTGTCTAATAGTGTGATATTGTTTCACCTAAACCATGTTTTCGATAATGTGGAGATATATAAATGGATCTATGCCCCATCTTGTTGGAAAACTGCGTTCGGTCCCGCTAGAAAATCCAAATTACGTGATGATAGAATGTTATTAAAAATGGCTTCAGTTGATAATTTATCTCTGCGTGAAATTGCATCAATTTCCAGAATTTCAAAAAGTACTGTACACGGAAGAATGAAAGCGTCAACAAATATTGCTTACAGAAGAATGAAAGTAAAAGTTTGCTTAAAGCAAAGAAGTCTTAAAGACGCATGTCTAAAGTGGTCTAGAAAGCATATGTCATACGGTGAAAAATGGATTTCTGTCTTCTTTCGTGATGAAAAGAAATGGAATTTAGACGGCCCTGATGGTCATAAATTTTACTGGAATTACCTAAGAAAAGAACTCAAAAACTGTTTCAGCAAGCAACAAAGCGGATGATCCGTAATGATCTGGGGAGGGTTTTCTTTCAAAAGCCAAACATTTCTACGATTTATGGACAGAAAAATGAAATCAGAGGATTTTACATACCAATTTACTGCCAATTATGGATTTGCCAGCAGGACCGGACTGTGTTTTGCAACAAGATCCATACCTCCACATTATCTAAAACATGATTTAGGCAAAACAGTATCACACAATTTGACTGGCCAGCGCTTAGACCGAATTTGAATCTCATGGAGAACATATGGGTTCTCCTATCTCGTAAAATATATGAAAATGGAAAGCAATATACATGTGTAAATGATTTAAAAATTACAATTGACAAAGCGTGGTATGAAATATCTCCTTCTGTAATGCAATGCTTAGTTAATTATATGTAACAACGTGTATTTGATGTTATACAGTGTCATGGCAATACAATTAAATATTAAAAGTAAGTATTTAGTTACTTTTAAAAATGTAAAACCAAACAAAATTGCAATTGTCTATACTTTTGGGACAGCACATTTTTACATAATTTTATGTATATTTTATAATTTTAAACCTTCGATTATAATTTATATGTGTATATCTGCAGAATCGTTTCTTTTAATTACCTATCTCACGAATTTTAATTGTACTTTATTACTTTTTATGTTAATGCAAATTTTATTGATTGTCTAAAATTTTGGGACGCAGTGTAGTATTACGCGTTCATATAATCTCGCCTTCTCCTTTTATTCATTAATATGGGAATCGTAATTTTTATTTTTCATTATTACACCCGGTAACACGCACTTATACAATTTGATTTTTTTTAAGTGAGACTTATCAGCCGAAATATGAGGTAAGTACAGGAAACCCGTTAAGACCCATTTGAAGGGATAAAAGTATCGTATTATTAACCCATTTTCTGTCAAAATTGCGTAAACGCAGCATTTCAATAAATATATTTTTATTAACACTGTGACGAATACTTTTCACTAATTTTATTTTTCTGCTATTTTTAAGTGTTCTGGAGACATCTATAAACTATCAGTAATTCAACTGGAGTAAACACTTTCTGTTGAGAAATTTTCAAAATGCGCTAGTCTTTTTAAATTGAAACGGTTACTGACAAATTCGACTTTTTTGAAAATGTATAATTATTCCACTTGAGATTAATCACATGTTTTTATAATGGACTAAAGTTGCAAGTTCTGTAAATAAAATAATAATAAACAAATGTCATAAAAAATTTAAAAATATATTAATTTTAACTTAAATGGTGCGTTAGCGCACATTGACTGGATGCATGAAAATGACGAATGAATTTTATTTCTCAAATAAAATATTATTTTTCCTGTACGAAACTTTATTTTGTCTTAATGAATGTAATTTAAGCATATTTCAATGAAAATAATATCACATTTTTTAAAATTTCTATGCTTGGCCTATAATGGGTTAAGCAGGATCGCATATTACACGTAATTTGATAATGTTGCAAAAACTGAGCTTATTTACACATGTAATCGTCTAAATTATCTTTAGTGTTTTATAGTCGAAAATACTGTATTTTGCACAAAGTTAAATTGAAATTTAACTGTATGCAAGTTTAATTCGTTGTGTTTTTCTATGACAGACTAAAAAATAAATGATAAAATATGCATAACTTTAACATGTGCGTCAGAATAGAAAAAAAAATAATAATGTGCCTGTTAGTCTAATTTCATTTTTTTTAACACAAACAAAAATATTTAACCTTTGAAGAACAACCAAGTTATAAAAATCATATTTGTGACTTGGCACAATAAGTAACGCCTTGCTTTTGATTTTATGACTATTCTCGATATTAACAGAAAATTTGCTAAAACTCCACGACTACTAGATAAAACGACTTCACGGAAAACGACGAAACGACGATTCGACTTGATAAAACTGGGGCTGCAAGTAACTCACTGAACATGAATAAAACAGAAAGAAGGAAGGAATCAGAAGAAATAGAACTGAAAAGGAAAAACGTTTCTCTTTCTCTTTAAATGCGTAAACAACACACAATACTAAGGAAGCTTTATTTACTACAGTGTACCAAAAGAAAAAAGAAAAATTTATAACTTACACGCAAAAAAGGATCAATAAATAACAAAAGGTGACAACAATTCGTGTATATTTCACTAGTAAAGTAAAAACATACACGAAGCGAGAGACAAACAATAATAGTATGCGATCAAAGACGATTTCCAGTGTTGCTAATATAGCGATATTTTTTTATTTAAATATCTACCACTATTTCCGATTAGCAATATCCGCCTTAATATTCTGTCTTTCAATAAGCTGAATATTTTTATTTGAAAATAGTGATATATCTGAAATAAAACAATTCCTGTAAATTGGTAACATTGGAGAAAAAAGATGAAATTTGCATTTTTATTTATGATTCGTGTATTAAGCGAGGTTTTTACCTCAAAAGACCGCCACTTTATCGCGTAATAACCATTCGTGTTTTAAACGGAATATTTTTGCATTAGTTTCATGGGCGATATCCAAGATATAGTGAAAATTCATATATTAAGAGGTATCGCGTCTTAACATGGCCCAACTGTATAATATTAACTATAATATTACTACATATATTAATAGCTCAATTTAAAAAAAAGTAATCAACTTTCCTTCAAAGCTTATGTTATCGGTATATGTGACGAATATTTTAAATTCTACCTATCTCTAAATAAATCATCATGAATAATATCATCTAAATAAATATCTTTACTTTATACAGTACTGGGAAAAATTTTGACTCGTTATTAATTATGCTTATAATAATCGCATAAAAATGGTATAGTACATCTCGACTGAGGATAAAAACTATAATAAAAGGGTATAAATCAACGTTTCTTAAACTGTAGTTCGCGTACTCCTGGGGGTCCGCGAGCTTACAGACGAGGGTCCACAAGCCCAGTATTGAATTCAGACCTTTTTTCTTTCGGCAAAAATTTCTGTAGCTGTAGTTGTGGATAAATGCTGAACTAGAACTTCTAATTTAGGGCTATTATTGCACCTCTCGTCGAAAAAAAAGCAGAATAATTCTCATGGGAATTAGTAGTGTATATTTAAGTTGTCTTAAAATATGTTCAATTGTCCTTATTAATGCAAATGATTTTTTCAACCATTAAACATGGGATATCCGTAATGAAAAATTTACAAGCTCTATACTATAAAAATGATTTTTTATCATACATTAACAAAATTTTTGTTGCGGGTACCCGGAATGCATATCATATGAATGGGGGTCCGCGAGATCCTAAAGTTTAAGAAACGCTGGTATAGATAAATTATCCTTCGTAGGTCCTACTTATAAAATTTCTTCAACTTTCTTCTAAGACACATTTTGAACACTTTTTCCGTTCATTTAATAAAAGTGTGATACTACTGTAACCCAACAGCGCAGTGGTTCGCACGTCTCACTGCCACGCTAGAGGTCTAGTGTTCGACTCCCGGGTGAAAAAGGTTCACTCAAACTTTCATCCCTTCGAGGTTGATAAATAAGCGGATAGCTATCTTGGGAACAAAACACCGTTAGCCTGATTGAAAAAAAATCAAAAATTGAAACCGGACAAATTTAAAAGGGAAATTACACAAATTAAAGACACCGAAAACCGGAATGGTAGGGCTCGGGGCGACGAAGCTACCGAACGACTGCTGCCACTTCGAGCTCATTATTGCATAGCAATTCGGCTACGAGAGTCAAGTAAACAGGGTTGGTCCGTGAAGCCCTTATCCATCATGGATCGTAAAGCCACATGATTAGTTTTTTTATATATCTATTATATACAGTACTGCAAAAATTATCACCCTTTACCAATTCTGCTTATAATAGTCATATAAAAAATATATAGTACTATTGGACTGAGTATAATATCTAGAATTAAAGGATATACATAAATTGTGCTTCGTGGGTCATCTACATATAAAAATTCCTGAAACGTTGTGTTCACAGCCCTTTTCGAAAGTTGTTTTTCTTTATTTAATGAAATTATCCCGGATAATTATATAGTTTATATAAGTTTTATTAACTTTTCAGAAAGTTAGAAGATACAGCAAATTGATCATGTTATAGATAAAACCAAATATTAACATCAACAAAAAAATCTACCTTTCCAAAGATTCCCAAATCACCTATTTTTGGTTTTTGTTTTATCTTTTCTTTCACTTTTATCTTTTTCATATTTCCTTTATTTTTAATTTTTTCATTTTAATTTCCATTTCTTGATCAGCATATTTCATTTTTAATGAGATAAATTGAATAGATGCAAACATAATCGTTGCATTTTTAAAACCAAAAACATATCTGTTAAATTAAGAAATATATTAATATATTCAAACTAATAATTCGCCTGCGCATTATTTTAAATATTAAAAGGAAAATAATAGTCAAAAATATAATATGGGGACAGGACATTCCTAATAGTAGATTTCGAGATATTGAGAAATAATACTTTTTGACGGTTTAATTGGGCCGTCAGCAATTACGTGGTAAAGAAATATTTTATGTACTATTTACAAAAGAAAATTTCAAAAAATTAACGAAATTTAAATATCTTATACGTAGAAAATTTTAGAAGTAATTCGCTTTAAATGTACCCGAGAAGCTATATGCAGAAATTTATAGAGGTATTTCGGTTTAATGAGGATCGTGCAGTATAAATATACCACAATTTAAAAAAAAATACACGCTTACAAATTTATAAATTCTGCATTCTATCATGGATAAAATGTTATAGGGTTTTAAAACTTTCACATAAAAAATTAAAATATGTACGCGTAGTAAAGCGATATTTTTACATATTATTTTCTAAATAAATTTAAAAAAAAAAAAAAATTAACGATCTTTAAATATCTTTATGCAGAAGTAGTAACTTCTAGAAGTAGTTCACTATAATGGTTCTCGTGCATTATATATTTATCGCCATTTAACTAAAACACACTTTTACAAAGTTAAAAATACTACATTCTAACAACTAGCTAATAAAATGTCGTTATTTTACAAAAAGGGACCTTTTATCTGCAAATATTATTTTCTCAAATTTTCTCTCAGGGAAACTAATTATTTTCTTCTAAGAGAAGTTCAAAGCCGTAACTTCGATACTCTTTTTGAAAGGATTCCGACAGCGTTTGAATAGTTTTAAAAGAAATCGTGAATCTGTATCTCTTTGCTGCGCAATGAAATATTATCACAAAAGGACGGTGTGGAATACGTACTTTTAAAATCAAATCCAGACGTGTAAAGCTGTAATTTAAAACATAATTTTATATTTGTAATGTTACATATAGATATTCTATAAATTTCGAATGAAAAATTAGGTTTATTTAAATGTTTATGTTAGGAATATATTTGAAGCATCTACACTGTAAAAAACCACTGTAAATTTGCCAGAAAAAACTAGATCACAGTGAATGTGCTGTATCTTTCTTTGGTTTCCTGACTATATTGACATGGAAAATACAGTAGTTGCGTAAAATTAACAGCACAATGTGCTGGCAATTTGCGCGCATTTTTTTACAGCACAAACTGCTGGCGTCCAAATTGCCAGAACATTGTGCTGTTAATTTTACGCAACTACTGTATTTTCCATGTTAATATAGTCAGGAAACCAAAGAAAGACACAGCACATTCACTATAATCGAGCTTGTGCGCGAGATGAACAGTACCTTTTACTGTAAAAATGTCGTTTTTTTTTTACAGTATAATGTGTAATAAAAAGCAGTTGCAAATTTAAGTGGCGATTGTAACAGAAAAAAAAATTACACGATTTGCACACCTCCGAATTTCCCAGGAATCTCCAGCCGTTACTTAAGATAAGAAAATTTTCTATTTAACATTTAAGTTGAAGAACTCCTAAGCTCCACATTTATTTACAGAATGTCTATTTTTTCCATTTATTACGGGAAATTATGATTTATTTATATTAATTTAAACAAACATTTATCTTATATTTTTTTTAAGGTAAAATTTAATTCTGGTTCACATCTTTAACAAAAGTGAAGTTCCCTGAAATTGTTATTGTGAAGTTTGCAAAAGACTAAATTTGGTGATTCCAAAATTTATTAACCCTTAAATGCCGGGTGTTGCTTTTCGGTAACATACCCAATTTAGACTCTAAAATACTATTAGAATAATATTGAAGCTAAAATGCCTAATGTTGCCAATAAAATACATTCTGAAAATATTATTAAATCGATTTTCAACATGTAGATTGCAACACTTGTGCTGCTTAAGAATAAAGATAGATTTATTTTTTCAATTGTTGCTACTTGTTCTTTTTGTTTTGTTTGGAAGCTTGCGAAATACCCTATTTTGTTCTACAGTGAGGAAGTAAAATTTATTTATCTTATTATAGTTCCTAAAATTCTTGTGTATTTAATATTATAGAATTTTATCAAGGAAAATTATTTTTACAATTAAAAATCAGTATTGCCGATTAGTAACAAACTGTTTTTTAGCCATAAACCATACTTTAAACAAAATATGATTATTTAAAGTATTTTTCCCATGATTTATTTAAAAAATTAAAGCTTAAAAACATTATTACAATGATTTTTGAAAAATCCAGCATTTAAGGGTTAGCACTCGTACGGACAGTGCGGCAAAATTATGTTGCTGGCACCTATTTTACTGCCATTTGTAAACACAATTATATAGCTATGTTTTATTTACAAGATTTAAATGATTATTATTTCCATTAATCATTATGATGTCATCCACTTTCACTTTAAGTTGTTACATGGATTTCGAAGTTTTAAAAAAAAGCATAATTTCTCTTTTTTTAAAAATATAATTATTAAATTATATCCAAAACTTTAAGCATATAAATGAGCAACGTTTAAACAATGTTTTACAAAATTTTCATTCATATAAAAAAAATTCCAAAATTTGGAAAATTCAGCTGGTGGGTCCTGGTTTCCAGAGATCACTGGATTAAGTTTTGTTAAATGCCAAATGAATTTTAAATACATGGTGCGTTCAAAGTGTTTCAAGACTGGCCTGAGAATACAAAGTGTATTAAACTTTTTTGTACTGCGAACTAAAATTCTTCGAAATATGACCCTTGGGCATCAATACACCGCAACCAGCGTTTTTTAACACTTTCCAACAAAATCGCAAAGTCTTTATGAATTCGGTTTGGCTGGCCTTCTGTGCGTGCTCTAACTCTCGTAAATATACACGGATTGCCCTGAAATTTTTGGATGTTATTAATGTTATCATAGCACGACCCCTATTTCAAATGAAGTTTGCAGCATGCTTAGTTCATCTACAGGGACAGTCAAAAGTATTCCATTACATTACGGTCAATGGGAAAAAATCGTTTCAAATGATATTTATGTCACACGCATCCAAACATAATAAAATTTATGTGCATTTATGAAGTGCACCAAAATCTGCATTCTGTAGAATATGCGGTGTGAAGAATAGTTATTATTCATTTACAGGTCCACACAAAAGAATTTCGTTACATAAGTATATGGGGGGGGGGGGCGTTGCTGCGGAATTTAATTAGGCTAAACTATTTCATGAAATTGACATAGATCGCTGAGGTTTACTAAAAGTTATTTAATTTATAATACGAAATGCGTAGCATTTACAGGAACACACAAAAGATTTCAGATACTATATTGTATCAGAAGTACTGTTCATTAGCGGTGATTGCTGAATCTGAATTTTGAATTATGATATGCACTTTTATGTTTCACAATATTTGTGCATAATACATGGTGTGTATAAATGCTTTAATTAATATACAGGGCTACACAAAGGAATTCGTAAGGGTTACTGGGTATGGGCTCAAATTGCGTAAAATTGGTTTTTAAATAAGTTATGCATTTTTACGCTGAACTGCATTTATTTTACTAAGAAATGTTTGTAGAATATAGATAAAATGATATACAGGGTTATGCAAAGAATTGGACGCATGCCATCTGTGGATGATAATTCTGGAAACGTAATTTGAGTAGTTTTAATAATGTTTTAGTTTGAATTAAATTTTAGCTAAATAGTGGCGTGTAATAAAGGTACTAGGTAAACTACAGGACTGTACAAAAGTATTCAATTATGTTTCCATCTATTAGTATAAATTGCTGAAATAGAAATTTGAACCTGTTTTGAGTTTTCTTGCTAAACTAAATTTCCCCATTATATCGTACATATATCAACGTACACATCAAATACAGGGTTGTTCAGAAGAATTGGAATACATATTTGGCTATGGTCGGTAACTGCTGAAATCAATTTTTTAAATGTTTACTTAGTTAACTTATTTACCTTATTTCCCTAAATAACGAAGTTTCGTTAAAGGCTTCATTGAGTGTTGGAATGTGTTTCATAATCTATGCCGTGCGCATGATTTTTCTTTCTTATTTCATTATTTATAGGCTCCCTGGAAGTCTTCGCGCGCAGCGAGCGTTGTAAACGGTCCTAGTCGAAGCTGGAATCGTGGATGGCTGGAAACATGTCGAATCGCTTTCCTTTCAGGTCTTTCTTGAACCGGAGGACAAAAAAAAAAAAAAAAAAAAAAAAGTCGCTGGGAGCGAAATCGTGGCTGTAAGGGGAATTGTGGCAAAATTGCCACGTTAAACAGAAAAGTCACTGGGAGCATGGTTGGGTCTTGTAGGGGGCTTGCTGCAGTATTGCCACGTTAAACTTATCCAAAACTATGCGGCTGCGAGCGACGTGTGAGTGGATGCATTGTCGTGATGAACAATCGCAATCGTGTCTGACGTATGGGCGGACGCGTCGGATGAGGTCAGTCCGCCCAGACATCAAAGACAATTGGATTGCTCACCACGACAATGCGCCCTTTCACACGCCGCTCGCCACCGCATACTTTTGGATAAGTTTAACGTGGCAATACTGCCGCAAGCCCCCTACAAGACGCAACCTTGCTCCAAGTGACTTTTCTGTTTCCCCGGATCAAGAATGACCTGAAAGGGAAGCGATTTGACACAATTAATTCGACGGCAGCTTCGACGAGGTCCCCAGGTCCTTTCACAGCTTCGAGCACGAAGAATTCCTAGGAGTCTATGAACAATGGAAAAAACTCTCGCTTCGGTGTGTTGATGCCCAAGAGTCATATTTTGATGGATTTTAGTTCGCTCTACAAAAATGTTTCTAAATTTTGTATTCTCAGACCAGTCTTCAAACTTTGTGAACACACTCTGTATATACTACTTTTATTGTCAGTACCGAAATAAGCTCATCATCAGCGGATTACAATAAGATTAAGAAAAGTCTTATACATTATAGCAACATTTGGTGTTATGTAGGCTTCATTTCTCTTTGAATCTTTATGGTATATCCATTGATACTTTTCTAGTATGTACAGCTATACCCAAACCTACTTTGTACAGTATTTTACAAAGACTTCTTATTTTTTAACAACGATTTTTTTAATAATCTATACTAATATTATAAAGCGGTAAAAATTGTTTATTTGTAGGGGGTAAGCTCTGGAACTACCGAAACGATTCCAAAATTAATGGTATCAAAATGATGGTGTTAGTCCAATTTAGAACATAGGCCATATCTTATGACCGTGTCACTGGCCAAAAGGGGCTGCAGGAGCAAAAAACGTTCTAAAATGCAATTTTTGTGTTATGGAAGGGCCTAGAATCATGAAATTTGGAATGGTACTTACTTATAAGATATGAATGATATCTAAGAACATTTTCTAAACAATTCGAAATTTAAAAGGGGTGAAAATGCACAAAAAGCGTTCTAAAAAACGTTCGAAATGGGGGATTCTACACAATCTCAGGAAATACCAAACCGATTTAAAAAATAATGGTTTCAAAATGATGGTTACAACCCTTGCTCCAAGACAGGCTATAATTGTATGTCTGTGCTACTACACCAAAGGGGGTGCAGGAGCGAAAAACATTCTAAAAATGCAATTTGTGCGTTACTGAAGGGCCTAGAAATATGAAATTTGAAATATTAGTTACTTGTTAGATATAAAGAATTTCCAAGAACTGTTCTTAAAAAATTCGAAATTTAAAAGGGGTGATAATGCGTGAAGAGAGTTTTAAATAACATTCTAAATAGTGATTTTTACTCAATTTCGGTAAGTAACAAATCGATTTCAAAAATAATGGTTGTAAATAGATGGTGACAGAACTTGCTCAAACATGGCTCTGTTTTATGTTTCTATCACTACCACCTTGGGGTTGGAGGAAAAAAAAAACGTTCTAAATTGCGGTTTTGTGTTATGGAAAGGCCTAGAATCGTGAAATTTGGAATGGCAGTTACTTATAAGATATCAATGATCTCTAAGAACATTTCCTAAAAAAATCGAAATTTAAAAAGGGTGAAATGCGCGAAAAGCGTTGTAAAAAACATTCTAAATTGCTATTTCTATGCAACCTCAGAAAGTACTAAACCGATTTCAAATATAACGGTGTAAAGTTATGGTGACAGCTCTTGCTGCTATATTTTATGTCTGTTTCCACTACCCACAGGAGATGCAGGAACTAAAATCGTTCTAAAAAATGCGATTTTTGAATTATGAAAGGAACTAGATTCATGAAATTTTGCATGGTATATATTTATTAGATATAAATGATCTATCGTATAAAAAGCCTTCTAAAAACGTTCTAAATGCCGATTTTTGAGCAATCTCAAGAAGAATAAAACTAATATTAAAAGTAATGGTAGGAAAATTGATGCTGACAGCCTCTGCTCTAACATAGATGCTATTTCATGTCAGTGTCACTATCACCTGGAGGTTGCAGGAGCAAAAAACGTTCTAAATTTCGAGTTTTGTGATCGGTAGGGCCTAGCAACTTGAAATTAGGCAAGGTACATATTTATTAGACGTAAATCCTCTTTAAGAACAATTTCGAGAAAAAAATTGAAATTTAAAAGGGGTGAAAATGCGCGAAAAGCATTTTAAAAACGTTGTAAAAACGTTCTAAATTGCGATTTCTACTCAATCTCAGGAAATACCAAACCTATTTCCAAAGTAACGGTTGCAAATTGATGGTGACAGTCTCTGCTCCAACTATATTTTATGTTGCTGTCACTACCATCTGGGGGTGCAAGAGCAAAACATGTTCTAATTTGCGTTTTTTGAACAACTGAGGGGTGTGACCCTTTGAAATATGGCACGGTATTTACTTACAAGATGCAACTGTTTTCTACAAACATTCGAAAGAAAATTCCAAATTTTAAATGATGAAGTGAGCAAAAAGCTTTCTAAAAACATTCAAAATTATAATTTTATGCAATCTTATCAAATACCAAACCGATTAAAAAAAAATAGTGGTGTCAAATTGTTGCTGATAGTACCAGCTCAAACATAAGCTATATATTATGTCTGTGCCTTTACCACCAGAGAGTTGCAGGAGCAAAAAACTTTCTAAATTGCGATTTTTGTGATACTGAAGATGCTAGAAACTTTATATATGGCATGGTTGTTACTTATAAAATATAAATGCACTCGAAGGACTGTCGAAAATAAATTTGGATTAAAAAAGGATGAAGCGAAGGGGAGGTGCGAAAAGCGTTCTAAAAAAGTCCTAAATTATGATTTCTATGCAATTTCAGGGAATATAAACCGACTATAAAAGTAATAATTGCGAATCAATGGTAACAGTCTCTGATCCTACATATGCTATATTTTGTGCAGATAATTCTACCACCTGGGGTTTACAGGAACAACAAACGTTCTAAAAAAGGTCTTTAAAAGCTTTCTAAATTACGTTTCTGTGGAATATTAGGAAATAATAAACCGATTTCAAAATTAATGTTGGCAAATTAATGGTGACAGTTCCTATTTCAACATAGCCTTTTATGTTGAGAGAGGTGGTAGGACTTGGAATTTGACATGATGGTTAATTTTAAGACGTAAGAAGATGGTTTCTAAAAAATTCAAAACTTCAAATGAATACTGAAATAAGCGTATTAATTGAGCGTAAAAGTTTCAAAATATTTTCGAAATTACCATTTCTTCAGTTTTATTTCTTTTTATTAATTTAAATCTAATTTCTGCCTAATGCAGTGTAATAATGAAGTTTAGTCAAACAGTGTTTTAAATAGTAATTTTTGAATTATTACTAAAAATATAATTTCTTTTAATAAAAATTAGTCATATAAATATCCCTTGGCATATTTCAAATATTACGCGAGCAAAGCCGCGGGGTTTGCTAGTACAGTTAATAATTCATATATTTATTGTACGGAACCCTGTTAGCACGAGTAATACTCGCACTTTACAGATTATTTCATATTAATTAAACTTTGGTGTGCATTATATATTTTTTAATTTATCTGTTTAATAAAAAATGAAAAAGAATGTCTCATAATTAAACCTGCTTAGACATTGCCAATCTTGTTTACGAATATCACCTCATGCACAAAAATATACGTTGGGATATCAGTCCCTTTTATTGCATTTATATGAAAAGGATACATCGTAAATTAATCCTAAAAATTATTATAGGAAATCAGTTTCATTTTATCCAAATTTCAATTG
Organism: Maratus speciosus; assembly: GCA_963932465.1. NCBI lineage: Eukaryota > Metazoa > Arthropoda > Arachnida > Araneae > Salticidae > Maratus > Maratus speciosus. The sequence goes on from OZ010799.1 coordinate 286,972,646, forward strand.
AGTTCAAACTTGTCAATAAATCTAAGAGAGGAAAGCAAAATTTAATTAAGCCATTCCATAAATCAATACAAGTAGTAAAAGTTCGTTTTGATATTTTTATTTTTCAATCATAATTTAAACTTAGTGAAATGCGTAATAATTTACATTTATCATATTTAAAAACAGGTATTCAATTTACGTACCATAGCACATATAAATAACAACATGAAGCTGAATAGTATTCTAGGAAAACAATCTGAACACTTTCAGTTATTTTAATTATTATTTAATTATTGTGATAAAAGGGGAAAAATATGAAACATACATAAATTAATTACGCTTTTGTATTAATTAAAGGAATATAGTTTGTGTTGATTTTTATCTTGTTATATCACGGAATGTTCAATAAGTTACAATCAATATTTTAGTGAAACTTTTAGGAAGATTATCTACTTGTATACTTAAATAAAACTTACACTCATCTGAGTGTTTTACTAGAATTGTGACATATGCATTTACAATCCATTAAAAAATATTATATATATATATATATATATCTTACATGTATACATATATTTATTTATATTTAAGTCATGGTATTTGTATCGATATAGTAGCACTGGGCTGTATATAGTGATTTATGTTGAGTACACTACTTTCGAATAAGTCGAAATATAAGATGAAAAAATTAATAATTGACTTTAGAAATTTTTTAGTAAAATTGCCATTTTCGATTATATATAGAAGAAATCACCCTGTAAGAATGCTGTAGCAATGGATACTATATACAGGGAGATAGACTAATTATATCAATATCAGTGCAATTATAATAGTTTTATTTTGTAATTAAATAATTTAATAAACTTTGTAGGTAAAGAATTCCTTAAGTAGCAAAAATAATTCAAATAAATTAAAAGTTATTCGCTTATTTCAATTTAAATTGCGTTTATTAATTCTTTTTAATTAGAACTCAGTTTCTACAGTAAGTAAAGAAGTAAGAAATTTCTTTGTATGCATTTCAATGCTTTAATGATATTATGCATTGTTGGAAATTATAATCTCTTCAGAAATAGATAAAACTTATCATAAATCAAGTTAATTGCATTTCAAAAACACTTAATGCCTGCAATAAATAAGACTGATTACTTATTCACCCATAATCCCAGCAAATAGGAAATTGCTGGTCAGCAGCAAGATAGGTGCTGCAATGATGGAGAAGTGCTGGCTGATGGTCTACCACTGCATGACCACTGCTGGACAGCTTCAGTCCACTTTGCTGTTGGAAATCATCAGATAAAATTCTGGTGGGCATCCATTTTATCTCATGCGCTGGCCCACCACTACATGGAAGGCACGAATTTTTGCAGTATTATTGCTGGGAGCCCTTACGCTAGGTGGCGCTGCGAATATCGAAGACAGTGAGTATTTGAACACAAATCTGAAATGAATATCGTAACACAATTTAAGCTGTGAATCTATTTTTTTTTTTGAAACTGTAAAAAATATAGCACCACTGCCACCAACAAAATAAATAAGTAAATGAATAAATAAATAAATTCTTTATTTTAACGCACTTTTTTTCTCCTTAAATCTGGTTTTACTAGGTTACAAAGGATTTCGGTTTTCATAATTTACGCAGTTCAGAATCAATAATAAAAAAGCGTATAAAATACATAGGATTTCTATACAATAGAATAATTTCTATACCAGTTTAATGATTGGGAACATAAATCATAAAAGAAACAAACTTGAAATAGTGTAATGAGAGCTTGAAAACTACGAGCAATCGTAGCGTGCGCTGAAAGCACTTGTTCATATCCGATCACGAAATCCAAGCAGCATCGAGCGCGGTCAGTACTTGGGAGGGTGACCACATGCAGTTCAAATACTTCTATAGGCATTTCTATTATAGACGATTCTACAGATGTTTCTATAGCTCTTGGTGAAACTAGTTTATAGAAAAAACAGCGATAATTATATAATACTTTGTTTTTTATAAAATTCTATAAGAAATTTTTGTAAGGGAAAGTGCTGGGCCAGTAAAGGAATAGCAGTGGAGTAAGTGCTAGCACTGCAGGAAAAGTGCCGGATTGAAGTAATGTGATGGCATACCAATGCTAGCCTAATGTTGGCCATCACTGATGGGCCAACTGCATTCGGCTTGGACACTTTTCGACAGGTTTAAGTAATGGCACCCTTGCACTTTACCGCTGATAGAACTGCTGGCTGCCATCTTTTTTCCAGCTGATGGCCCACTGTTTCTTTCTTTGATGGGATGTTACAAAAATAAAAAATTACTTCCTGTTTCATCTATTGAACTCTCAATCAAAATTGTATAAACATTTACATTATAAAACTGCAGAATTGACATTATAAAACTATAAGAATAATTTATAAACATTAAATGATAATAATTGTTTTATTAATATATATAACCTTGATTTTATTTATCCTATTAATCAAGTCTCAATAATGTCTTTGTATTATTATTTTCTATCGGTGTCTGCAAAAATTTAACCTGGTAAGGAGCAAAAATAAAGGCCTCAAGATGTAACTTTTGAAATATAAATATTTTAGTTTAAATCCATAAGTGCACCAATATTCCTTGAATATATATAACAGGAAAATACACAATTTTTAATGCAAAATCACAAGTTCTTACAGATGAAACAACACTAGCTATTTCAGATATATAATGAACCAAGTTTTTTTCCCTGGATATGCAGAAAGATACCATGGACGATCATGAAGAATAAGGTAAGCAGATTTACCTTAAATTTATTTTATGATTTAAATGTGATCATTTTTATATCACATTAGTCTCATTTTTGCTTTCTTCTATCTTTACAAGAATAAAGTATTGGATTCGTGAAAATTTTCGACTTTCGGTTTTCGACGGATTTATACGTTTGAGAATGCTCAGAACACGATTTGATGGTTTTTAGAAAATGTCTGTCTGTGAGTCTGTCTGTCACTCTGTCACTGTCATTCTGTCACTCAGTCTGTGAGTCTGCATGTGACAAAAAAAAATTTGGGCGCTCTATCTCAAGACCTAATGCACGGAATTTCACAAAAAGATATATTTAGTTACACCTTGATATAAACTGGACCTGATTTGTTTTGGTAAAAATCGCCCAACAGGTGGCGCTGCTATGTGGCATTTTTCACGATTGCTTCAATAGCTATATCTTAAGAACTACTGCACGGATTTTCATAAAACTTCAGATTCAGTTAGTCCATGATATATTTTGGTGTTGATTACTTTTTGGTAAAAATCGCCCAACAGGTGGTGCTGCTATGCTGCATTATTCATGTTTGTCGCAATAGCTCTAACTCAAGAAAAAATGCACGCATTTTCATCAAACTTCAGATTTCGTTAGTCCCTGACATAAATTAGTGGTGTTTAATTTTTGGTGTAAATTGCCCAACATGTGGCGCTGCTGTGCTGCATTTTCACGATTTTCACAAGAGCTCTATCTCAAGAACTATTGCACGGATTTTCATCAAACTTCAGATTTAGTTAGTCCTTGACATGAATTGGCGTATAAATTAGTGCTGTTTAATTTTTGGTGTAAATCGCTCAACAGGTGGCGCTGCCATGCGGTATTTTTTGCAATTTCCGCAATAGCTTTATCTCAAGAACTAACGCTTAGATTTTCAACAAACTTCAGATTCTGGTACACCTTGATATCATTTAGTGCTGTTTATTTTTAGTGTAAATCGCTCAACAGGTGGTGCTGCTATGCTACATTTTTCAGAATTCCCGCTGTAGCTCTATCTCAAGAACTAATGCACGAATTTTCACCCAACTTCAAATTCAGATATACTTTGATATGAATTGGTGCTAAATTCATGTAATTTCTTGTACTATTTAAATGATTTAATTGATGTGATTTATATAGAAGAAAGTTTTGTGATGGCCACAACATACTAGTTTAAATATCTAACAATGCATACTTTATTTCGATTGCATGATTAGTCACTTTCATCCTTGAACTCCACACTTGCACGAATTTGAGCTGACAAATATTTCAAATGTAGGGGTTTATTTTAAAAGATATTTTCCTTAATTTGCCCCTATCATTAACAAAATGAATTTTTTTGTAAAAACAAATATAACAGTTCAATTCTTCAATGCATTTTGTATGGAAGTCATGTGTTATGTTATGTTCATTATCATTACATTTCCAATACAATTTTATTCTGTTGAATTTATGGAATCCCTAATGACACTAGTTTGGAATGCATGGGTACTGAACTGGAGTGGTTGAAGATTAATTATGAAGGTTACCCTATGGATTAAGGTTAAAATATAACTAATTTAAACCAGTTTTTGAAACATAACGATAAAAAAATATTTATCTATATTATAATGTACAAACGTGCCCTTGCGTAACACTGATATCATTTTGATGATGGCAACCGTAGACGATTAAATTTAACCTTTACTTCAATATTTTAGACATCCAAACATCGCAAATTTTTACACTGTCGAATAGATAATAAAACCTACTGACAATGCAATTTGTACGAAAACTGTATTGCAATTTGCTTTAAACAGCATTTGTCTCCATCTGATATTTCATAACAAAATATAAGAAGTTTTAATTGGATAAAATGATATAATAAAACACAAATTTAACACTAAACGAAATAGGAGCTGCTGTCCAACGTACATTTTATTCATAAATTAAAATATAATATAAAATAAACACTTAAATAAAATTAATTTGAACGTTTCGGTTTAATCTTTAAAACCATCATCAGGATTAAAATTTTGTAAAATATAAATCAGCAGTAAAATAAACTATATGCTACATCTTATAAATTAAATTCAAACTGGAAACAGTTCAACGGAGTCTTTCAAAATCCATAAAAAACAACTCAATGGCACCATCTGTTATTCAAAGTAAAAAAGGAAGAAAGGGTTGAAACAAACGTGGAAAATTCAAAGTTCTTTCAAAATAGAGATCCAGATTTCAGGAATACGAAGAGAAAAGATTTCATTAAAAATTTCTCTATTCCTTAAACGAATTTGCAAAGATTCACGAATGACGGCTTTGAATGGAACAACTTGTTTTGAAATAATCGTAGCTTGATCGAGGTCAATAAATGAATTAAGTCCTTTAAGGAAATTTCTTGAGAAAGCTGTAGAAAATTTATTAATTTCAAATCAGTTTGGCGTTCTTTTAACCTTTCAAAAAACCGACGCTTTTTCATATCAATATATGAGGACTTTGTCCCATCTGTAAACATAAAGGGAATTTCATAAACCCCAGAGAAATATGTATATGAATACAGATGTGATATTGTATACAGATGGGAAAATGTACGATAAAATGTACGTTGGATAGAAACTCCTATTTCGTTTAGTATTGGGCGTACAACGTAAAATCCTTAATTACTACAAATTTAACAGACATGTAATCGAACTACATGCTTCAACAATATAAAAGATCAGAATTAAAAACTCAGACTGCTGTGAAAAACGACATCTTCGGCGATTTCTTCGGTTATTAACTGATAGTAAATTTTCGCTTTTAGTAAATTTCAAAACTTTATTTGAATGCAATTATGAAACCTTTCAATAAAAAATACTTTTTGCTCTTGTTAGTGTGAAATCTAAAATATATACATATTAATATTACAAAAACACTTTTATTTTTATTTTGTAACCAGGGAAGCCCGGGTTGGATGTTTTAGTGCTTATAAAATAAATAAATATGGAATATATTAATATAGCTTTAATTAGATTAAACTGCTTATATATTTAAATTTACAAAAGAAAAAAAATAATTATTATCCTAAAAAAATCTTATAAATAAGAAAGAATGATATTTATAAATGCAAATTGCGTAAACGAAAATTTTGCAAAATGTTCTTCTATTTGTTTAATACGCATATTTATGTACATAATTTGTTTGGACGTTCATTAAAAAATTAATATATAATTCTTTTCTATGTAAGTATATTGAAGTTCTCATTGTGTTTGTTTGAAATGTAAGGTCTTTTTTTCTAGTTTTTGTCAAGTGTATTTTGATATATATACATCATTTACGGAATTATAAAAATGCTACATTTAAGAGGATTCTGTACTTCTTTCAAAAAATGAAATGAGGTTAATTGTATTTTTGCTAAAATTAAAAAAAGAAATATTTTATTATTTTCAAAGTATTTAAATAAGAATTAGCATGGCATATGTTTCTGAATTTTAATGTATATTTTATGTAAACTTTTTCTTTTGAACACTTGAAATTTAACCAAACATAATAAACATACGTATGTTTTTAACATTGAAACAGGACAGGAAATACCTTCCATATATTTATAATGCATTACATTAATTATTATTGATATTTAAAAATAAACATTTGACAAGATGTTCTGAAAACACGTTAGCAAATGTTTTAAATATATTATCTCAGAAGTCAGTTTTTAATATTTTATGTTAAAAATAGATCATAATGTTAAAAGTCCTTCCGGCCAACACAAGGAGGAAGATGTAGCTTTCATATTCCTTATTTTTTAAAAGCAAGCTTATATTATCCAAACACACGAAGCTCAATTTAGTGGAAACAGATTATAGGAGATTCAATACTATTTTTATTAATACTAAATCATTAGGAATGAGAATTTCGAGAAATGAGTCAGCTTTATCTATGCTGCTTTTATTTAAAGTAACTTATATTTGGTTGCCAAATTCGGCGATACCTTGAAGTTCCTGCCATGTTATGACAACATGGTGGATGAGACTAACGAGTGAACTTGGTCGAGACCTTAGTAATTCCTGTGCACATGCTCACTCACATCTGAATCGGTTTATATATACAAGTGATGTCGCAGGCAAAAAATCAGATTTTTCAAAATGTCACCCACTTTAGAAATTGAAACTGCTATATCTGAGCCATTTTTTAAGATAAACACAAAACAAAAAATACTCCGTCCCAAAAAAGACAGAATCCTTTTTCAATTTCTAAATTTTTTGCACCTCACTTTAAATATATTTTTTTATTTAATTTAATGGCCTGCATTTTGAAACAAGATGGCTGATGAAGCTGCCCAGCGAACTTGGTCGAGACATTACGATATACTACCCACATGTCTTCTTACAGCGAAATAGTTTAATAAATACGCATGTTATCACGTGACAAATATCAGATCGTTTCAAAATGTCAGCCATGCTAAAAATTCAAAGTGCTATAATTCAACCATTTTTTAAGATATACCCGAAACAAAAACTGCTCCGGAATCTTTGTATTAAAGCCAAGCACTACATTTTTTTTTTCATTTTTCAATTTTTTGATAACACTTTTTAAATTTAAAATTAATTTTTTTTAATTGCAGCCCTTTTGAAACAAGATGGCGACTGAAGCCAGCCAACGAACTTGGTCAAGACATTGGTATGTACTATGTACACACCAAGTTACATCCAAATCGGTTCACAAATACGCCTGTTATCGCGTGACAAAAATCAGGTTGTTTCAAAATGTCAGCCACAATAGAAATCCAAAATGTTATAACTCTGCCATTTTTTAGATATAGACAAAACAAAAACTTTTCCGGAATCTTTGTATTAAGGTCAAACACATACAAAAAAATATTTATCATTTTCCAATTTTTTGGTACCTCATTTTAAATTTTAAAAAAATGGCCGCCATTTTGAAACAAAATGGCGGTTAAAGCTGGCGAACGAACTAGGTCAAGACATTGGTACGTATTATGTATACAACAAGGTACATTCAAATCGGTTCATAAATACGCCTGTTATCGTGTGACAAAAACCAGGTCGTTTCAAAATGTCAGCCACGCTAGAAATTCAAAGTGCTCTCAGGTATTTTTTAAGATATAGACAAAAAAAAAAACTTCTCCGGAATCTTTGTATCATAGTAAAACACATAAGAAAAAATATTTTCAATTTTCAATTTTTTGGCACCACATTTCAAAATTTCAAAATTTTCTAAAAATTTAAATGGCCACCATTTTGAAACAAGATGGCGGATGAAGCTAGCCAACGAACTCGTCGAGACATTGGTACATATTATGTATACACCAAGGTGTATTCAAATTGGTTCATAAATACGCCCATTATCGCGTGATACAAATCAGGTCGTTTCAAAATATCAGCCAAGCTAGAAATTCTAAGTGCTATAACTCAGCCATTTTTTAAGATATAGACATAACAAAAAATGCTCCGGATTCTTTGTATCAAGATCAAACACATAAGAAAAAATTTTTTTTTTCAATTTTTAATTTTTTGGTATCACATTTCAAATTTAATTTTTTTTATTTAAATGGCCGCCATTTTGAAGCAAGATGGCGGATGAAGCTGGCCAACGAACTCTGTCGAGACATATGTATGCACTATGTATACACGAAGTTACATCCAAATCGGTTCATAAATACGAGAGTTACAGTGTGACAAAGATCAGATATATATATATATATATAAACGTAAAGCATAGTAATTACCAACAAAAAACAAATTATATTCATGTGAAATGCTCCAAAAAGCTGCAGTAGAACACATAAATTCAATATAAACCTAGTAAAAGATTATATTTAGCCTGAACTAGCGCACCCCCCTCACAGAACAAGAAGAATATAACTATTTGTAAAAAAAAAAAAAATAAAACTAGGAAAAAACAGGCTGCGGCCTCATCGGCAGTGGGTTATATTTCAAAAGCAGCTGAGCATTAAAAAATATATATACAAAGTATCTTCCTTGCAAACACTTATTGATCAGCATTTGGCTTTTCTAAGCAAACAAAGATTCCTTTCCCACGTAGTAAATATCTGTCATTTCGATTTCTATTTCTTACCCCTAAAAGTACCTACTAAATATAGATTTATTTGCTGTAATTTCAACAGTATAGGCAATAATTTTAATAGGAAATTTGAAGATTTACTTTAAAAAGTTTTGAACATGTTAAAATACAAGTATAAAGACAGTAATTGTTTTTGGATTATTTCAAATAGTTTCGAGATTGCTGAAAAATTAAAAAGCAATAGCATTCATTCTATCCAAACTTACGATTTTGAAAATTTGTTTACTACTATTCTTATTAATAGTTTAAAGGAGGCACTTTTAAAGACAGCGGAATTGGTTTTAGATGTTACGCATTTCTTCTCTAACTTGTTTAAAGAATTATGTCGGTTTTGCCTTTACAACAATTATGTTTATACAGATCTAAAATATACTTACAAATCAATGGAATTGGTACGGGTAAGAGCTACTCATCTACAGCTGCTAACTTATTTTTATTTTTTTATGAGTTTTAGTACAGTATTAATAAAGCTGATGTCCAATTCCTCGCTTATAGATACATAGACGGCTTGATCCTGCTAAACTTCAATAGTGAATTTAATGAAATTTCTCAAGAAATTTATCCTGATTCCCTGATATTAAAGAAAACAAGTAATAATGGTTTGGAGGCTGATTACCTTGATTTAAAAATAATTTTAATAAGTAACACAGTACATATTTCAATGTACAATAAACGTAATAGTTTTCAATTTTAGGTTAATCAGCTTGTTCACTGGTCCTCCAATATTTACAAACGTATATACATAAATATCATTATCAGTCAAATATTTCGTTTTTTTAAAAAATTTATTCAGATAAAAATCTGTTTAAAAAGGAATTATTTCATTTTAAAAGTAATCTATATTATAAAAGCAATATTCCATTAAATTTTATACAAAAATATCAGATTTTGCAGATTTTCTTCATTACTCATCGATTGCTTTTCGACGTCAGTGAATGTCTCATATTTCCTAAAGCCTGTTTAAGGACGGTTTTATGATGTTGTGCTGTGTCGATTGGCAACAGACTGGGAATGAATTTGGATTGGTTGATTGGATGTTGGATTCAGCCTTATTTAGTTTGTTTTGTGTTTTATATTTTTGGTTGTGGCAACGTGGCTGAGTTGGATAAGTGTGGTTTTTTTCAACGAACATATTTTTAGCATATTTTACTGTGTTCCACGTGAGGCATTCATTTAATAATGTGGTGTAAGGTCCGGTGGGGGAGCATGTGATAATAGCCATCGAATGTTTAACATTTGATTTTGTTACTCAATGTTCTGGCCGAAACCCACTGCCACTAATCCATATTTTATACATATTTTTTGAATGCTCGGATGCTTTTATGAGGCCGCAGCCTGTTTTTTCCTAGTTTATTCTTTTACCAACAGTTATATTCATCTTGTTCTGTGAGGGGGGAGGGGGGAGAGCGCTAGTTCAGGCTAAATATAATCTTTTACTAGGTATATATATATATATATGTATATAAACTTTTGAACGGAGGATGGTTTTGGTGTCTGGGGGTCATGATTGCTGAAAATATACCAAAATGTTTTGAAATCGCTTTCCTCCGAACGGCTGCAGTAGGTAGCTTTTTGTAATGAAAGCTACCTAAAAGTAATCATTGTAATTTTGTGAAATAGATTTAATTGCCGTAGATTTAAAAAAATGTACTACTTTTCTGATTGATGATCTTTAAAAAAAAGTCTTAGAAATTTAGACTTAAAATGATTTTCTATTAATGTCTCCCGATTATTTTTTCCGAAACTCAATAATTGATATTCTTTGCTTTAATTAATTTTAAATTCTCTTTACTACCTCCAGATTCTCTTACATTGTTTATAATTTCCCCACGTATAAAGAAAATCACATTTTTTTTCTCTTTTGTAGTAACAACATTTGGAGCTATATTCTATTTTTCGCACAATTTGCTTACTCGCAAAATTTAGCTATCATCCAGTGTTTCCACATTAGGGACTTTTTAAATTCAGAATATTTGACTGTCACCGCTTTTTTAAAATAGTATAATTCGCCTATTTTTCATAATTTTTAATTTATTTTTAAGTAGCTAGAATATTTCTATGTCAAAAAAAGCGGTGGCAATAAAATATCTGGGGACAAAAAAGTCCCCAATCTGGCAGCACTGCGATCATCCTTTCACTAGTTGTTGCTTCTCGTTTTCGATCTTATCCTGATATGATACATAATCTTATCCGTGCGGGTCCCATTCCACCAATAGGAAGAATGATTCTCAGAAATGTCCATTTATTTCGGAAATTCTACAAATTAAATATTGAATAACGCTACAAAATATTTCTCGCAATTTTCGTTTTCTCAAACACATCTAAAAGTTTTGTGTATAAAGATTTGCTGTTTGCGTATTTTGACAGTGTGATAACTTTATAATGAACTCTTAGTCTATTCATGAAAATAATTTTGAGTTCAGTTAAGTATGGTTACAGTTTTAAATTCGAATGTATAAATCCCTCACTAGACACTCGCATAATTTCTGTCATTTTAAGCCGGAAGATATGTTGAAATACGAGATTAAGTTTTGTAACGAGAATGTTTTGTAACTTAGTTATAAGCATAATTATGGAAAACATTCACTATCGCTTTTTCACCTCATTTTTAATATGCAACGGATGCAATGACTTCCATATTTGAAGCAATGTAAATATCGATATCATGAAAATTTAAAACATTACTTGACAAGTGGCAGACAATGCATTTCTCATTATAAATGTATCTAGCAGAAATTATTTTCCCCAAAATACTCTGTAAGTTCAAAATTATTTCTTCTACATTTCCTGTATCCAAGTAATTTTTTTAGAATTCAAAAATGTTCAGATAATATTTTTGTTTTATTTCTTAATGTTCCAGTAATATTTACAATAACTGTAGAGAAGTGAGACAATACATTGTGTGATTGCAATACATCGTGTCGCTCTACCATTTGAACTTTTTTTAGCTCTAGAAAGAGTTCAACAATTGCGTAAAAGAAATGTATTTCATTGCCCTCTAGATCTAGAAAGTGAGCTCAATGATTATATTATGTGTACATTCACAAGATTAGAAAACACCTGTTAGTCTTTAACATCTATAGTCTTTAGTGTCTGTAAATATACACGCTATGTCAGATGAGAAAATATTCTTTTTTTAATCCTTGACTAAAATAAACAGCAATAATTAGTGACTTTATAATAGTGGTCATTTAGTAACATCATTCGATCTTTTAAAACGGATTGTTTTAATTAAATGATTTCAATTAATAAGAAATGCTTTATATGGTATAGTTTTTAATTTAGTAAAAAAAAAAGGTTCTTGGATATTATCTATCGTGCTCTATTGGTCTATTTAGTGATCAATTAATTAAGCGATTTTCAAAGTGATTTAAAAATAAATATTTTGGTTCGATAACGTACCTAAACAAGTAATTAAATGGTAACAAATTCAAATGGTTATTTGCATTTCGTAAACTTTTATTGAATGGAGAAAAAATGCCCACGCATATAGCCCCATAGTGGTATTTGATTTTCGACCAAATTTGTAGAATATTAAAATATTATATATGTATGCATATATATTTATATATATATATATATACATAAAAGTTCGCTTTGTAAAAGAAAATATTTAAAATAAATATTACTGAATTTAAAATATTTTTGGATTTATAAATTTTATCCATTTATTTCACTTCTGAATGTTCTGTTTGATCATTGCAAAAAAGTTCGTAAATATACAAGCAAAGTCGTATGCAAAATCTGCTAATATTGTACTAATATATAACTGAATTAAACGTCCAAAATAGATTGAACTTACAAAATTTACAGTTAAATGTTTTATTTTATTGATTTTTAACAATATAATCACACGAATATTATATGATACGTGTCTGCCAATTAATTATAAGAATAATATAAATAGCGCTATGTAATTAGCAATAAAAGTATTTCCTATTTCATCGATAGTATATTAGCCGGAAAACCTGGTTTACCCACAAATATTGTAAATGCTAATTGTGTGTTTATTAGAACATAAACTAGCCAAACTTTGCTCATCTAAACGCTTCCATATTGTCAATTATCTTTTTTATCAGTTTTTCAAGTTTTAAGTGAAAAACACAATTTTTACCCACCGTCCTAGGACGGGCATTTACACTAGTATAAATATAAAAAATATGTAACTTATTTTTTATCATATTTCCTTAAGTAAAGTATTTTTTCAAAGTTGCCGAAACAAAATTATCAAATATAAAATAATCAAACGAGACATGTTCCAAGATTGCATCATTTTTCTTTAACAATTGATGACTTATAGCAATTATGTACGAGAAATGGTGAAAAAAAAACATTATGCAGAAAAACGCATTTAAAGTTTTAAACAAAGATTGGATCCTATTAAAATCTTTAAATGCCATTTAAAAAATTGCAGGTGAGTAAGAAATCCTTTCCTGTAGCTAAAACTTCCTATTCTGTTTAACTTTTGCCCTTTCCATCTTCTTTTTGCACTATTTATGTCCGTCAATTGATTTAAAACAAGGTTTTTTCTAACATGCCTATTTCAATTTTTTTCATAATTTTAACCCTGACAACTTCAATTTTATATCGTTCCGGGGAGGCCGTTAAAAGATGTCTATATTTTGCCAGCGTTTGAAAGATTGGCTTCATTTCGCTCGCACAGATCCCGAGCCGGGATTGGGTCTAGTTTTTTTTTCAAGACAAATTTGCTGGACCTGGTAATCACTCTTTTCGGTCCAGGCAGGCACCTTACTTTTTTCTGAAGGATTGGGCGAGCCGAGGTATTTTTTCCATACAGAACCGCGAATGACTTCCTTCTTCCTAGGACTGCACGGGACGAAAGTTTCAGTCTCGATCCAACTCCCATTAAAATCATTGTCTCTGAGTGTCCTGATCAGTGCAAAAATCAATAAAATTTGGCTCAGCCCAAAAACATTTGAAAAAAATGCATATAGGGTGAATTGGGTGAAGATGCCGTAGTTTTCGAATTTATAGTTTAAAAAATCGCCTATTGTTTTTATTTGTTATTCACTGATTTCTTGTTGCAGTTTGCACACTTGTGTATCATTTATAACCTTATTTCATTTTACAGATATTATATAATTTGTTTTTGTAAACACTTGCATTTCGGCATCTTACCCATACCTATGGGTAAGATGGTCAACTATCAAGTGGTAAGATGCCTTGTGGGAGTTTCAATTTTAACAATAATTTTTGTGAAGCAGTTTAAAGCATAATAGGACGAATAAAAGTAACTTTAATATTTCAGACATACTAAAGTTATTAACTTACCTAATATTAGGAAATTACAAAAATATGAATGTAACAAAAGTTGGCAATTTAATAAAAGGACAAGCTAATATTTGAAAAAAAAAAAGTTATATTCTACTTAATATTTAAAAGAATTGTGGCTCTTAAGTATACCTATTTTTAAACATTATAATAAATTTAAATATGATAAAGCCCCTGGGATAAAGTGCTTTAGAGTGCAGTTTTTTTGTTGGTGTTTTTCATATGCCCCTTTGTTCTTTCAGCTATAACTCAGATCTGCCACAGTCTGCACATCTATTTAGGAACTTTGGGCAACATTTATATAACCAACAATTTCACTGAATGCATTTGATCCAATCACATTTTTCAGAGGTTTCATTAGACTCTGCTAGACACTCTGATCACTGATTCTCATTCACTTACAAAATATCCCCATCTTCTGAATCTTAGAAAATTTAATCCGTTATCTTTTCAAATCAGATCAAATTAGCTTGTTTTTAGAGTCTGGATGGATGTCTTGATGGAAGTTGGGGAGCGTATCTCGTAAAGGGCAGAAGACCCTAGTTACCTAAAACTATATTATATACTACCGATATTTACATTTATTAAAATTATTTATAACTGTATTTAACATGAAATTTTTAACAATGATTAAAATTAATATTTATTAACCAATTATTTATAAGGCAAATAAAGTTTATTTATAAGACAGAATACATATAGAAACCTTTCAAATTATGTTCATCCTAGATTTTAATATTTCTTTATGTCATTTAAATATTTAGATAATTTATGAATTTTAATCAATGAATTTTTTTAATCAGTTGATTAAAATCACGATTTAATCACTGATTTAAATTATATGAATAAAATCCTTGACAAGTTAGTTAATAGCCAAAAATAATTTAAACAATGATGAAACAACCAGGCACTTGACCTCAACGGAAAACAACCGGCATTTTACTCCAAGGGAAAACAACTGGCATCTTACCTCCAAAAATTTTCGTCCACTCACCCCAAAGTATTGGACAAGACGCCGGCACCCCACTTGACGTGAAGAAGCGGGAACCGACCGCCATTTATGATTTGCAGAAAAGCCAGATATCATTACTCTCTAAAAACATCAGCTTTATTTCTCTGGTGTTTAAACTAAGACTTATATAGGCAAATAAAGAACTCACGTAAAAGATTTTTGACACTTACCAGAAGAGTTAAGACGAAATAGCAATAAAAAAGTACGACTTTTTTTTTTGTTTTGTTTTTTAAAGACAGCAAACGGAAATTAAAGTATCACTTGGGAACCCTCTTCCTTACAACTGAGCAGGGTTTCCGTACAGCTCCTGCGCATATGAAAACTACCTGATTCGGCATCTCAGCTCAAGTTATCCTATTTTTAAACTGCCATTGTTTTACAATATTTATTTATTTATTTATTTAGGATAATATATGTCTAGGCAATAAAACAAAAATGCAGGAAAACCCATGAAAAAACCTGCATATTACTGAATTCTGTCTTAAACGAAAAATATATTGATCCATGCAAAATGAATACAATAATATCTGAGAAAATAATGCAATTTTTTCTTTACTATGTGAGACTGTCTTTGAAGATTTTACTGTAGAGCATTTTTCAATGCCTCCAATACATGGAATAAAGATTAACGATATTAATGATAAGTGAAACATTTACATACAAACAGAGATTCTTAAAAAAAGTTTTATGGAGCTTTTTTAAAAATGAAGATTATAAACATTTAAAAAAATATCGAAAATAAGTATTTTTGGTCAGAAATCCTCCCTACGAAACAATTTTTAACCATATCGATGTAAAAAAAAACTACGTTTTATAGAAATTCAACCAGGCCAGGCAGGGCTCCGGCTCAGATTTTAAGTTTCATTCAAGCCGGGCCAAACTTTTATTCTGTGGGTCGGCCCTAACACGATCTTGGATATCCCACCCCCTGTAGACCTCTAAAGCAGACCTCAAGGATATTTTGAAAGCTAGTTTAAGATAAAATCTATATACTACTATTTTATATCCAAAAGAGAGACACTGTCTTAAATCGACATTTAATAACGTAACATTTCTGGATGATCCCTATCTTGGATTCAAAATGCATGCTCGACGTTCACAGGCATGGTTAAGTAGTGTAAGCCACGAATTTTTTACTTTAATATCTCTGCGAGTTTTGCAGATATCGAGATGGTTTTTTTGTGTTTATTTCTGGAATTGATAAGAAAAAAATTCCTAATTGGAATTTTTAACTTACGGGGCCGTATAACAGTATAGTTTTCATATTTTCTCATATAGTTCCCCCCATGACATTGTAACTTATCTTATCTAATTTTTCACCTTTTTTATGAAACTTTGCAATTGGAAGTGTATGTCTAGGGGCAATATTAAGGAAACAGGCTATTGTTTCGCTGTTTATGAATCACACTGAATATACCAATGTACTGTATAGGTCATATGCACAGAATCACGAAATAATTTGAATACATTTCCGACAATAGATGGTGATTTCGTAAATTCGGTTGACGAACTTGTGATATGCTTGTTTCAAATTGTTTACTTTTAAGTATGACCTTTCATCTTATTAGACTGGGTAAGTTTTGTTATAATATTCTGTATGTATTGGAAATCATTTCTCAATCTATGCTTGAAGAATGACTTTTCTTTCTTGTTTTTAATGGTCGAGGTTATTTCTCTAGAAATGTAGCGATGATGTTTGGGAGTTTTAAAAAGCAATCAGCAATATTGTCGGTTAATATTATAGCACACGATTCATATAAGTTGTACAATATTATCGTTTAATAGTACAGCACACGCTTTATACAAGTTGTACTACAACAAATATTGAAAAATCTTTTATTACCCTTTTCTCGTTTTTGATTTTTTAATTGATTGCTTAAGAATTTGATTACGCTAATAGAATCAGTTTCTTTCATCCTTATCATAAAAATATTCCTGTTTGGAAAAATAAAGTAAAGACGTCAGTAAATGCTTATTTACTGCAAAATACTATGAATATAATAACGACTCATTAATATTCTATTGAAATACAGAAATGAAAAATTCGTTTTAACGTTTGAACGCTTCTCATCAAATACTTACTTTGTCTCCAAGGAGACAACTGATTAGTTACATGATTATTAATGCTTTTATGTTATCGGCATTCATTAAAAATTCGTTTTACTGTTGAGTACTTTTTCTCTAAATATTTGTTTGTTTTTTTAGGATATTACTCTTTTACGTATGATTAATTTTGGTTTCAATTGTAACAACTGATTTCTTACAGTGTTACTAATGTTTTTAATATTATCGAAAGAGACGATAATGAATTTTTACTTATTTAGTAAAATGCTTTTTTGAGCGACCTACAATCTATTAAGACAGAATTCCTAAGGACTAGAGAAAAGTTTCTTTTTAGAAAACATCTCATATGATTAAATTATTCGCTGAAATCATAAACAGTTACCGTTTTACGGATGATGCGTTTTGACAGATTTCACTATATTGAGGACAAATCTAAAAGATTGCTATTTGTTGTAAGAAAAAAATTTTAATGCATCACTTGTTTTTTTCCATTTAACCCATTAATGCCGAGTTTATTATACACATTTTTAATACATCACTACTAGTTGACACCAGTTTTCCCATATTGTAAATTTTAACTTATTGAATCTCTCAAAGTTTGAGATTAAGTAACATGAAAATTTCCTTATTAAAATACTGGTTTTCATATTTAAAATTTTCGTATTTTTTAAATGACAGATTTTCGTACCAACTGGCATTAATGAGTTAATTAGTACACTTTTAAACTATTACTCATTTTCTTTTTTCTTCTGTTTTGCTGTGAAAGATGGAGAGAGTTTACATGTTCAAATTATTAGGTAACCTACCAATACTTTAACATTATTCGGTCAATATTTAAATTAAAAAAAATATTTCCAACAAACATAAAGCTTTAAATAATAATATTTATTAACTTTAATTTTTTCAAAAAACATCAAATACTTACATTATACTGGCTGCACTTTCGAAAAATGTCATGTAAAATGACAAGAAACAATTTCAGAATAATTACATAGTATTTGTAATAGATTTTAAATATTTCCATAGTATGAACTTATACATAAAGTGTGTTAAGCACATCCCATCCTGTAATATTTTATCACTAAAATGATGGCAAAGGAAATATTGTATTAACCTCATTATTCCAAATACAAAATATAATTGCGTTTACCCAAGAACATACATTTCTTCCCCAGTTTTTAAATATTAAGATTGATTTTTTTCGATCTATTCAATCTTAAAAAAATACCACATTGCCTGCTATTTACTAAAATATATGGAAATTCTGCGAGTAATTTAGTATACAGAAAATTTCTAATCTGAAATTATGGTACCATACTCATTGGGACTCGTAAAGAGAATATGTAGCTTGGTTTATAATGTATCCTCTTCTTTATTTAAAAGATAAATGATTACACAAGCCTGCGACGGTTGTGTTGTTTAACCTTTGATAATTGATTTTTATGTATTTATTATCGCTGAATCCGAAAATGACCTTCATTTTTAACCAACGCGTCAGGATTTTTTTTTTTGTTTTGTTTTTTGCAAATCGTAAATTTCAATGGTAAAAAATAAAAAAAATAAAGAGCATCTGATACTGAAAGATACAGGAAATGATTAAGTTTCTTAACTTTTGATAACTGATTTTTCTATATTTTTTTGCGCTAAATTTGAAAATGTCCTTCATTTTTAACCACCAATTTTTTAGAAATCGTAAATTTCAAAGTCAAAAAATAGCGAAATCCTAACATTGAAAAATAGATGTGATGGTTGCGTTTTTATTTATTTATTTATTTATTTTTTAAATCTGATAATTGAATTTTATCCACTTTTTAGCAGTAAATCTGAAAATAATCTTCATTTTTAACCATTACTATAGAAAATTTCGCAAACCGTAAATTTCAATGTTAAAAAGTTACAAAAGTGCAAAAAATCCTGACGTGATGATAAAAAAAAAAAAAAAAAAAAAAAAAAAAAAAAAAAAAAAAAAAATGAAGGCCATTTTCGGATTCAGTGCTACAAAATACGTAAGAATCAATTGTCAAAAGCTAAGCAAGAGAAATCATGCGCGCAGTGATATATGGCAATTACGAAAATAATAAAACAGCGGGTTACTTAATTAAGTTTTCCAAAATAATTTAAATATTTTTCATCAATCTACTTCGTTTATTGTAGCAAGTAAAGCTATACGTAACAATTTAAAAAAATTCATTGAATTGCTTTATTAGTTAGTTTGTGCAAATGTTTGGAAATTTAATTAGTTTTCTAGCATTTTTGACTGGTTGAAGAGGAACTGCCCTCTTAATAATACAATGCTTAATTAATTTATTTTGCATTGAGGGCAAAGCTTCAATAACTTTTTGAAGACTATTTATACGAAGAGAGATTCGTCGGTTTAATAAAGTGTCGCTTACAGTTCAGGAATAATGGTGGAAGTTTGCAGCAGATGTTCTCAGGCTTTGTCATCAAAGATAAATCTTTTAAATATGAGTCTGTATTTATTGACTGCTATGAGTGAATAGTCAGTTTGTTATAAAATCTCCATATGCTGATTTAACTTTTAAAATATTACATAAAAAATAATGTAACCTGTATAATGATCACTTATAAACAGATTAAATAAAATAATGCTATTGTAATATTTACGATTCATACAAACGTTATAGTAATACCAATTGTTAACAACTAACAATAAGTTAATAGACGACAAGCACATACACAATAACAAGATATATTTGGAATACAGTTAACGGTTACAGGATGTCAGGTAATGCATACATAGTTATGGTTACAGGTAATATCAGTTACAATATCATGACATCCCACTTTTTTTATAAAAAGGAACAGTTTTTCTTTTACAGGTCAAGTTTATCAGGTTTTTTAACAGTCCTGCCAGAGCGGGTCTTTATGCCAGTATCTGTCTTGCACACAGGAGTTTTAATCTTAGGAACAGGAGTAGATGACAGACTTTGAGAAGCATCAGCACTTACAAAGCCGAGTCATCAGACATTTTTGGCGGTTATTCACTTTGGCAATGTGTAGGATAAGGACTGACAGTTTCTTCAAGTGTAGGATCTGAAGTACTTGAAACTAAAGGTTTCTCAGGAGTAGCATTTGGACGGAGAAACCAAGTATTTCTTCTATAAGTTGCACCATCTGGAGTCTTAATGATAAATGATCTTGGTCCTTGAGCTGGAGCAATTAGATCAGCAGGACTCCACTTTCTATGGCCTTTTCTAAATCACACTTTCTGACCAATAGAAATCGGCTTTTTTGGCTTTGAGCCTCTATCTCTATACTCTTTCTCTTTTATCCTCTTTTCTGTAAGATTAGAGGGAACATTTTTTATGATAGATGGTTTTAACAACTTTGAGCTTACTGGCAATATTCTACTCTTCTTCTTCCCATAAGTCGTTGTGCAGGAGATCCTAAAACTCCTCTAGGTGTATTTCTGTTATTTAACAATGCTAAATATAAGTCAGAACCATCTGCAGCACATTTAGCTATAAGCTGTTTAGCATCTTGAACATAACGTTCAGCTAGACCATTGGATCTTTTGTGTTCTGGACTGGATACTTGAAGATTTATATTCCACTGATTACCGAAATGTCTCACTTCTTTAGAAATCAGCTGAGTACCTGCATCAGAGCATAAAATTTCAGGAATACCATGAGTTGCAAACGAACCTTTAAAAGCTCGTATAACTGTATTAGATGGCAAGCCGTTCAGCACACAAAAAGCAAAATAACCCGAATAGCTGTCTGCAATAAGTAAATAATTCTTTTTATCTAAATGAAAAATATCTGTGCCAACAATTTGCTAAAGTCTCTTTGGTACTTCATTCAACATCAACGGTTCTTCGGGATTATCTCTTATACGTTGTTGACAAACTTTGCACTGTTTAACATATAACGTAATATCTTTATTCATGCCAATTTCATGTCAACCCAGTAGACATTTTCTCTAGCAATACTGAGCGAATGTTGAATACCTTGATGACCAAGATCAATAGCTTTCAACGTAGGTTCCATAAGCTTGCGCGGAATAACTATTCGATCACCTCTGAGCAGGATGTCATCATAAACGGCAAACTCATCTCGAAAAGTCCAATACTTTCTTAGACTACCAGGAACTTTAGTTAATTCTTCTGGCCAACCATCTTGAATCATCTTAATTAGCAGACTAAACGCTTTATCATCTTTCAATGTTTGAATCAGTTCAGTTGTTTTAGTTTCAGTCATCGGAACAACTAAATGAATTTCCATCTGTAATTCAGGCATATCTAAATTAGAATTAAGATTACAATCTCCGCTCAAAGTATCAGCTATAAACATTTCAGTTCATTTTTTATGAATAATTTCAGGACGATAACGCATGATGTCCAACATGATTCTTTGCAGACGAGGAGGCGCTAAATGTAACGGCTTCTGTGATATTGATACTAACGGTTTGTGGTCCGTTTCCACAGTTAGTTTTCTGCATCCCCAGACGTATTGATGAAAACGTAGACATCCAAATTTGATTGCAAATGCTTATTTTTCTATTTTGAGAATAATTCTGTTCCGTCTTGTCTAATGCCTTGGCCGCATAAGCTACAGGGCGTCCTTCTTGCATAATTACAGCTCCTACAGAATGTTTGCTTGCATCTACCGACAATGTTATAGGTAAATTCACATTAAAATACTTCAATACAGGTAAATTCTTTAAGATTTCTTTAAGCTTTTTCAAATGCTGTCTGTTGTTCACTCTCTTAAATCCATTCGGAGTCTTTTTTACATAATGCTCTTAACGGTCAAGTTAATTCAGACAAGTTAGGAATAAGTTTAACCAAGTAGGTAACCATTCCAAGAAAACGCTGTAACGATGCTACATTTTCTGGAACTTTTAGCTGAATAATAGCTTGGATTTTTTCAGGATCGGCTATCAGTCCTACATCAGTAACTATGTCTCCCACGAACTTAACACTGTTCTGTGAATATATGCATTTTTCTTTATTCAAAGTCAAACCAGATTCTGCGAGAATTTTTATGACTTTAGAAGTCATTTCTTCCAATTTTTCTTTAGATGAACCATGTATCAGTATGTCATCCATCGCACATTCGAAATTTTCTATATGTCCTAGAAGATGTTCCATAATTTGCTGGAAAATTTCCGGTGCAGATGCTAAACCCATCGGCATTCTGAAGTAGGAAAATCTACCCCAACGAGTGGCCATATTCAGGTATCGACTAGTATGTTCTGTCACTTTTAGCTGCCAAAATCCTTTTTTACAGTCCAGTAATGTAAACCATTTAGAGCCATTTATACGTGCAGCAATTTCTTCCAATGTCTTTAAAGGATAATGTCTTCTTTTCAAATTCTTATTCAGACTAGATGGATCCATGCAGACTCTAATCTTACCATTTCGATGGACTACAACCATAGGCGAGACTACAGGCGTAGGGTCATTCACTGGTATTATGATACCCATCTGTTGCATTCTAGCAAGCTCTTCTTTATTTTTTCCCTAATGGAATGAGGAACTTTTCTTGCTGGAAATATTTCAAGCTTAGGGCCATCAATTAAATCTATCTCATATGTAAAATTTTTCAAACAGCCTATTTCTTCTTCATTAGCACTGGTATTTAAAAATCTTTCTGTTAATCCAATACTGTTTACGCGTTTAACTAAACCCATTTCTACACATGAATCTTTTCCCAATATAGGTTGCAAAATTTCTTCAATTATTACAAATCTAGCAGTATAAGTTTTCTTTTTAACATTCAACTTGGCAACAGCTTCATTAACTACTTTCATCGTATGATTAGAAAACGATATTAATGATTGCACGTTAGAAAATTTAATCTCTTAAATTTGCTTTTTTAGCAAAAAGGATATGATAGGACATTACATTGAGCACCAGTGTCTAATTTGAATTTGACTCTGTACTTGTTTTTAAATTCAGCCGTTTCATACCAGTCTACTGATTTTACATTATTGGCTATACTACTAATAACGAAACTTTTTGAATCTTTATCATTTTTGCGACCTTCGTCAAAAGTGCTATTTACCGTAGCTACATGTTTTTTCTCTTTTTTTGAAGAACAGCAAATGCCAAAATGGCCTTCTTTGCCACACGAAAAACACTGCTTTTTATAAGCCAAACATTCAAAACCTTTTGTGAGAAGTATTGCATCGCGTGCATAGTTTACCGTTAAAAGTTTGCTTTTCTTTAGCATATATATTTTTCATACTTGTTGCATTCTTTTTTACACTTTCAATATTTAATGGTTTATCTTTAAGAGAACTCAACTGTGATAGAGCTTGTTCGCTAGCTTTACAAATTTTCGTAGCTTTATGTAAAGTTAAATCATCTTCAGCCAATAATTTTTCTCGATCGGAATCACTGTAAACACCAATTACAATTCTATCAGTTACTAAGTTGTCGTGTAACGTACCAAATTGGCAAGATTTGCTTTTGCTTAGTAATTCCGTCAAAAAATCATCAAATTTCTCACTTTCGCTTCGAAATATTTTGTTAAATAAAAATCTTTCGTATGTAATGTTTACTTTAGGCGTGAAATATTTTTTAAAAGCTTCAATTAAAACATTCAAACTATTTCAAAAATATATATTCTAAAAACACACTCAAAATACTTATATTAAACATTTAATTGCTAAAAAGGACGTCAAATGTTAATAAAATACATTAAAAGATCTTAATTTGACATGTTTCGATTGAATTTACTCAATCATCATCAGAAAAACAAATAAATACCAAGATGGAAAATGACAATAAACTATTACAAATGAAATTTAAAAATAAATAAATAAAAATCACGCGCGTAATATTTTATAGTTTCATGTTGCCCAATTTTATTTTCAAATTATCTAACAATTCAATCCAAATATTTGGGATTTGAAATGAATCATTGCAGACCATTGAGTTTCTGACGTAAATTTCAATAGATTCTCTAATAAAAAGTTGAAATAAAAATCTGACCTATAAATTATATAAAAATAATAATAAATATATATTTTTGAAATATTTTTAATGGACGTATAAGAGAACTTCTGTTTATAATTTAATATATTTTGCATCTATGCTGGTATTGATTTTTATATTTTAAACATTGCCGACATAAAATTTAATAGAGGTAAAACCGCATTATCTAGGCTAAATAAAATAGAAAACATAAATATTTTGTTTAATGAAAGTAAATTAATTTATAGGTCAGATTTTTATTTCAACTTTTTATTAGAGAATCTATTGAAATTTACGTCAGAAACTCAATGGTCTGCAATGATTCATTTCAAATCCCAAATATTTGGATTGAATTGTTAGATAATTTGAAAATAAAATTGGGCAACATGAAACTATAAAATATTACGCGCGTGATTTTTATTTATTTATTTTTAAATTTCATTTGTAATAGTTTATTGTCATTTTCCATCTTGGTATTTATTTGTTTTTCTGATGATGATTGAGTAAATTCAATCGAAACATGTCAAATTAAGATCTTTTAATGTATTTTATTAACATTTGACGTCCTTTTTAGCAATTAAATGTTTAATATAAGTATTTTGAGTGTGTTTTTAGAATATATATTTTTGAAATAGTTTGAATGTTTTAATTGAAGCTTTTAAAAAATATTTCACGCCTAAAGTAAACATTACATACGAAAGATTTTTATTTAACAAAATATTTCGAAGCGAAAGTGAGAAATTTGATGATTTTTTGACGGAATTACTAAGCAAAAGCAAATCTTGCCAATTTGGTACGTTACACGACAACTTAGTAACTGATAGAATTGTAATTGGTGTTTACAGTGATTCCGATCGAGAAAAATTATTGGCTGAAGATGATTTAACTTTACATAAAGCTACGAAAATTTGTAAAGCTAGCGAACAAGCTCTATCACAGTTGAGTTCTCTTAAAGATAAACCATTAAATATTGAAAGTGTAAAAAAGAATGCAACAAGTATGAAAAATATATATGCTAAAGAAAAGCAAACTTTTAACGGTAAACTATGCACGCGATGCAATACTTCTCACAAAAGGTTTTGAATGTTTGGCTTATAAAAAGCAGTGTTTTTCGTGTGGCAAAGAAGGCCATTTTGGCATTTGCTGTTCTTCAAAAAAAGAGAAAAAACATGTAGCTACGGTAAATAGCACTTTTGACGAAGGTCGCAAAAATGATAAAGATTCAAAAAGTTTCGTTATTAGTAGTATAGCCAATAATGTAAAATCAGTAGACTGGTATGAAACGGCTGAATTTAAAAACAAGTACAGAGTCAAATTCAAATTAGACACTGGTGCTCAATGTAATGTCCTATCATATCCTTTTTGCTAAAAAAGCAAATTTAAGAGATTAAATTTTCTAACGTGCAATCATTAATATCGTTTTCTAATCATACGATGAAAGTAGTTAATGAAGCTGTTGCCAAGTTGAATGTTAAAAAGAAAACTTATACTGCTAGATTTGTAATAATTGAAGAAATTTTGCAACCTATATTGGGAAAAGATTCATGTGTAGAAATGGGTTTAGTTAAACGCGTAAACAGTATTGGATTAACAGAAAGATTTTTAAATACCAGTGCTAATGAAGAAGAAATAGGCTGTTTGAAAAATTTTACATATGAGATAGATTTAATTGATGACCCTAAGCTTGAAATATTTCCAGCAAGAAAAGTTCCTCATTCCATTAGGGAAAAAATAAAGAAGAGCTTGCTAGAATGCAACAGATGGGTATCATAATACCAGTGAATGACCCTACGCCTGTAGTCTCGCCTATGGTTGTAGTCCATCGAAATGGTAAGATTAGAGTCTGCATGGATCCATCTAGTCTGAATAAGAATTTGAAAAGAAGACATTATCCTTTAAAGACATTGGAAGAAATTGCTGCACGTATAAATGGCTCTAAATGGTTTACATTACTGGACTGTAAAAAAGGATTTTGGCAGCTAAAAGTGACAGAACATACTAGTCGATACCTGAATATGGCCACTCGTTGGGGTAGATTTTCCTACTTCAGAATGCCGATGGGTTTAGCATCTGCACCGGAAATTTTCCAGCAAATTATGGAACATCTTCTAGGACATATAGAAAATTTCGAATGTGCGATGGATGACATACTGATACATGGTTCATCTAAAGAAAAATTGGAAGAAATGACTTCTAAAGTCATAAAAATTCTCGCAGAATCTGGTTTGACTTTGAATAAAGAAAAATGCATATATTCACAGAACAGTGTTAAGTTCGTGGGAGACATAGTTACTGATGTAGGACTGATAGCCGATCCTGAAAAAATCCAAGCTATTATTCAGCTAAAAGTTCCAGAAAATGTAGCATCGTTACAGCGTTTTCTTGGAATGGTTACCTACTTGGTTAAACTTATTCCTAACTTGTCTGAATTAACTTGACCGTTAAGAGCATTATGTAAAAAAGACTCCGAATGGATTTAAGAGAGTGAACAACAGACAGCATTTGAAAAAGCTTAAAGAAATCTTAAAGAATTTACCTGTATTGAAGTATTTTAATGTGAATTTACCTATAACATTGTCGGTAGATGCAAGCAAACATTCTGTAGGAGCTGTAATTATGCAAGAAGGACGCCCTGTAGCTTATGCGGCCAAGGCATTAGACAAGACGGAACAGAATTATTCTCAAAATAGAAAAATAAGCATTTGCAATCAAATTTGGATGTCTACGTTTTCATCAATACGTCTGGGGATGCAGAAAACTAACTGTGGAAACGGACCACAAACCGTTAGTATCAATATCACAGAAGCCGTTACATTTAGCGCCTCCTCGTCTGCAAAGAATCATGTTGGACATCATGCGTTATCGTCCTGAAATTATTCATAAAAAATGAACTGAAATGTTTATAGCTGATACTTTGAGCGGAGATTGTAATCTTAATTCTAATTTAGATATGCCTGAATTACAGATGGAAATTCATTTAGTTGTTCCGATGACTGAAACTAAAACAACTGAACTGATTCAAACATTGAAAGATGATAAAGCGTTTAGTCTGCTAATTAAGATGATTCAAGATGGTTGGCCAGAAGAATTAACTAAAGTTCCTGGTAGTCTAAGAAAGTATTGGACTTTTCGAGATGAGTTTGCCGTTTATGATGACATCCTGCTCAGAGGTGATCGAATAGTTATTCCGCGCAAGCTTATGGAACCTACGTTGAAAGCTATTGATCTTGGTCATCAAGGTATTCAACATTCGCTCAGTATTGCTAGAGAAAATGTCTACTGGGTTGACATGAAATTGGCATGAATAAAGATATTACGTTATATGTTAAACAGTGCAAAGTTTGTCAACAACGTATAAGAGATAATCCCGAAGAACCGTTGATGTTGAATGAAGTACCAAAGAGACTTTAGCAAATTGTTGGCACAGATATTTTTCATTTAGATAAAAAGAATTATTTACTTATTGCAGACAGCTATTCGGGTTATTTTGCTTTTTGTGTGCTGAACGGCTTGCCATCTAATACAGTTATACGAGCTTTTAAAGGTTGGTTTGCAACTCATGGTATTCCTGAAATTTTATGCTCTGATGCAGGTACTCAGCTGATTTCTAAAGAAGTGAGACATTTCGGTAATCAGTGGAATATAAATCTTCAAGTATCCAGTATGGAAAATGACAATAAACTATTACAAATGAAATTTAAAAATAAATAAATAAAAATCACGCGCGTAATATTTTATAGTTTCATGTTGCCCAATTTTATTTTCAAATTATCTAACAATTCAATCCAAGTATTTGGGATTTGAAATGAATCATTGCAGACCATTGAGTTTCTGACGTAAATTTCAATAGATTCTCTAATAAAAAGTTGAAATAAAAATCTGACCTATAAATTAATTTACTTTCATTAAACAAAATATTTATGTTTTCTATTTTATTTAGCCTAGATAATGCGGTTTTACCTCTATTAAATTTTATGTCTGCAATGTTTAAAATATAAAAATCAATACCAGCATAGATGCAAAATATATTAAATTATAAACAGAAGTTCTCTTATACGTCCATTAAAAATATTTCAAAAATATATATTTATTATTATTTTTATATAAATATATTTTTATTTATTTATTTTTAAATTTCATTTGTAATAGTTTATTGTCATTTTCAATCTTGGTGTTTATTTGTTTTTCTGATGATGATTGATTAAATTCAATCGAAACATCTCAAATTATTAAGATCTTTTAATGTATTTTATTAACATTTGACGTCCTTTTTAGCAATTAAATGTTTTATATATTTTTTGAGTGTGTTTTTAGAATATATATTTTTGAAATATTTTTAATGGACGTATAGGAGAACTTCTGTTTATAATTTAATACATTCAAACTAGATTTTTTATCATCAGTAAAAATATTATAAATGCTTATCGCTTCATGTCCTATAGCTGACATAAACAAAGCTAACTGAATTTTATCCGGCTTTTTCTCCAATTCGATGACCGTTGAGTACCATTCAAACTGTTGATACCAGTCTTGCCATGATTTCGTAACATCATTGGTCGTGAGGCTTATTGGCGGCGGCGGTCGAATATTCACACTATTATTGCTGTTGTTATTATCTCCCGGCATGACGATTTCTTCAAAATGCTATCATTTCGGCACCATGTAAAGTTTACGATTCATACGAACGTTATATTAATACCAATTAATAACAACTAAGAATAAGTTAATAGACGATACGCACATACACAATAACAAGATTTATTTGGAATACAGTTAACGGTTGCAGGATGTCAGGTAATGCATGCACTGCTATGGTTACAGGTAATATCAGTTACATAATAATATCATGACAGCTATAAAAAGTGATAAAATATCATTTATTAAGATTGACGATCATTTCGTCGCACCAACGGCGACATTTTCAAAATCATTCACGATAGAAAATATTTTCACATAATTTAAAAAACAATAAATATAGTAAACAATATCACGAGACATGATGCATAATTAAAAACCTTGCAAACATAAAATAAATTAAAATTAAATTAGTTATTTGTGATCGTGGATTAATTTTCATATAATTTAACAAAACAATAGCATGGTAAATAATGTCACGAGACAACATGCATAATGAAAAATATTGCAAAATATAAAATAAAAATTAAATTTATCTTGGCTATTTGCGAGTGTGGATTAATTTTTACTGTTGCTACTAAAATTATGTAGCATCTCTTTACAAATAATTCTATCTAAAATATTCCGGCGTTATTACAGGTTAGGGGCGGCAAAACTATTACATATTGACGATGGTTGGCAGGCCTCTAAATTATTTGGGCATAAAAAAAGAGAAAGAGACAGAGAGAGAAGGAATGTTAAATATTATACCAAACATAAAAAATTTAGAGAATTTTACTGATAATAAATACATTATACAAAGAATTTTCATTAATGTTTAGTCAGCTAAAAGAGCTATAATTTTTTTTATATGTTCTGATATATATGTTCAATTCATGAATTGAGTTTATCTGAAATGCGTCCCCTAAAAACTGAAATGCAACTTATAGATTTCCAGTCAGATTTAAAATGTCGCACAGAATTGTAAAATTAATAAAAGATTTGGAGAATAAGTAACAAAACAAAGATTATCAATCGTTAGAAGTCAAAATTCCGATGATGTATAAATATTAATTTTTTTTAAATTCGATTTCATAACCCATTAAAAAGGTTTGCAATTTTGCTGGGTTTGGTCATTATCTAGTGATGTTATTTTTTTTTTCAGAAATGAATAATATAAAAAATGAAAAATATCCCGTGATCTTCACACTAGTGCCGATTCACACTTACCACATTTTCAAATGTCATCTTTTTTTGGAAGCATGACTTATTCATTTACATTTTCATTGACAAATTGAAGATTTTTAAGGATAAATATAACAGCAATTTTTCATTGCATTTCGTATGAGAATTATGTGTTATATTTCATTATCGCTCTACTGTCAACAAAGTTGCATGTAGATAAAGTTACGGAATCCCAAATTGCTCTAGTGTGGAGTGCGCATGTGCTAAACAGAGGCATGATGGCTACTGATAAAAATATTAAAACTCCACGTGTGAAAACTCTTGTAATATAACTCTAGTTCAGAATACATTCTGTTTAAAAAAAATAATAATAATAATACGAATCCATCACAATTTTTTTCCATTAATTTATAATAATTGCAATGAATTTGTTTATTACTTCCTTAACTGTTACTATACTTATTATAATAATATCTACTATGATTAACATAAATGCCTATATGCATGTTAACTATGCTTTTAATGATCTTTATACCAATTTTCAGCGATCTGATTCGTTAGATTTCAAATAAGTACGAGTAATAAGCCATAATTACGTCCACTAATAACCATATCACAATATTAAAATATTTATATTTTATGGCCGGACATAAAATATAATAGAGCTAATACTGCTTTATCCCGGCAGAATCAAATAGAGAACATTAACATACTTTTTAACGAGAGTAGAATAATCTACACGTCTAATTTTTATTTGCAATTATTTATAAGAGAGTCCATTGAAATTTGTTTAAGAGGTTCAGGAGTTTGTAACAATACATTATCTTTTCGTATCCCGAATTTATGGGTTGGGTGGTTGGACAATTTACGGAGTCGCGACATAGAGGGAACACGTGCGATCGCGAAAATGTAGTGCGCGTTATATGATTACTTGTTTATATTCGATCACTTTTTCCATTTTTCCTATGCACTGTATTTGTAATTTTCTGTTATACATTCTGATGACGACTCAGTGAAAGAGTTGAAACATGTCAATATAGATTTTTAATTTACTTTTAGTGTGTTTTGATAAAGTCTTTTAAGCAAATAAATATTTTAATTTGTGATACCGTTAGATTTTATCAAATATTTGTTTTTGCTATTGTCGCATAATATATATAGTTTTTAATGTTTGGCAAGTAGTTGTGAAAAGGTTCGCCGTCACTGCTTTTTAGATTTTGTAAAAGCGATAAATTTAAATATAGAATAATAAATTATTTACGATTTATAAAATTCTGCAATCAATACATCAAAGACAAAAACTGCAATGTAACACACAATTTGCTTGTGATTTATTGCAAAATTCTTTCCGAGGGATAATTTCTAATATCAGAGTACAAAAACTGTTTGAAAGAAGTTTTATGTCAGGTTTTCATAGCAGAATCATATTTTAAATCTTTGCCAAAAGAAATATTACTTTTATTGCTAAAAAGAAACATTTTATCTGATATTTGTTTCAATAAATTTTTCCAAGAATATAAATTATCATTTTCTCATATCTTCGTTACAAATTATCTCATAACATTCGCAGATAAAATATATATTTTCGCATTTAAATATATAACGTAATGAATTTTCTATAGAAAATTAAATGTATCGTTTTTTTTTAAATTTTCTTTCTATGTTTTCTAATATTTTTTCTATCTAAAGGGATCTATTTTATTCGTAAATAAAAGAGAAATGTGCTTTAACTCTTTCAAGGGCGGTGGTATGTTTATAAAACAACTTAATTTTAATTCTCATATGGCACAATGACACCAGAATTTTGTTAAAAAAATTTTTCGTTTATCATGTGTCTGAAATACAGCCTTTTCTTTTTTCCAAATATTGTTTTTTCGTAAATTGCGATGTAATTCATTTATTTCAACATTTTAGCAATGGCACTGCATTGCCCCTCAAAGGTAGAATGAGTTATTAAAAATATGTAACAATATGAAGTTATCGTCAATTATTTTCGTATATACATTGGGTAAAGTTCTTTTAAAATATTTACACATTAATGGAAAAAAATATATATGTATGTATAACTGTGAATCTGCCATTCTTTAGAAAACAAAAAGATATATTTTTAATGAGAAAAAATATTTAATGAAAAATTTCCTGTTTCTATGTGTCTATTTAATAATTTCTATTGTAAAATTAATTTTTAATTTTACTCGATTTGTAATATATATATATATATATATATATATATAACCATTATATAATTACAAATCATCATTTATTTCCAAATACTAAAATTAAATTAATAAATTGACTTCAATACATAGCACTGACATTATACAAAATAAAGATTGAACCTTTAACTTGCAATCCAAAATCAAGCACAATACCACTAGCACATTGCGGTCGATTAATCCATATAAAACATATGAAAAACCACCAAATTTTGATAGAATAACATATTAAAGACAAAAGATACAAATAACCAGTGAAATATTGTTGAACCATTAAAAGACTTATCGTAAGCGAATAATAGATCAATTGAATTGATGTAGCAGGAAGCTTATATAGCATTTCACTTCCTCAGGGGTACATGAAATGCAATTATAAGAAAAAAAAACCTAGTTGATTTCGGTAATAGAATCCAGCAATAAGCTAAAAATTAAATTCCATTATGTACCCGATCGACTGTACAACAAAAAGTATAACTTCACCATGCCGTATAAATTGAATTAAATAAATAATTAATCAATGCAAGATCCGTAATAATGAACAATGTGAACAAAATTGGAACATTTAAATTTAAGACATACCCAGCAAGAGAATTGCTATGAACAAGAGAATTGCTATAACCATATCATAAGCTCAAACATGTATCCCATTTTAGTGCAGCAAAAATCCCGCCTAATTAAATGGTACAGTTAAAAGCGAATTTTTACGGTTTCAAAACATCACAGCTTGCAGATAAAATTAACATTCTTATAAATATAATAATTATAATTAACTTAAATAGTCTGTATAATAAAAATTATTTTGTGCTATTTTAAGGATCCTGGATTAAATTATTACTAAAAAGTACAAAAAGAAGTAGATTTTTAAAATGAACATAATTTTTAAAATGACATAAATAATATAATATAATAAAGTATGGCAACATAATTATTTTAGAACTGATTAAACAATTATTTAATGCTGCCATCTACCGAAACTTCAAAAAATTAAACAGCTAAAATTGTCCATACGTGTTCCCAATCACGGCTAAAAGAAGTAGAAATAATTTGTAGAGGTTCCATCTATTGGAGATTTTACAACAATAACTGTAGAAAAATTTCATATTCCAAATATTTGAACTCATTAATTCACTTTAAAACAGCACAACAATATCATTATAAAACAGTTGAATAGAATGTCGATAATAATCATTTAGCATCTTTAATATGATGTTTATAATTATTTTTAAGGGGTCAGGTAACCTTTGAACCAATAAAGTACACGGAAAAGTGGCCTCTGTAAGAATTGCAGTCATTCTTTAACTAATTAACTTTTAATTATATAATTGAAAACACACGTTAGGAACGATTTATTTTATCAATAAAAATTGTTAGAAAAGGTATACACATATATAGTTTTTTTTTAATTTATTTTTAAAGATAATACAATTTTTACGAAAGAATTATACTTGCATGCATTGCGCGCATGATTTTTCCTATTTCAATGGCTGAACCAAGCCAAGATTTTCTTTTATTGAGTACAGATATAAAGTGTTTTCAAAATGACTTTCAATGAAAAAAATAAAACTTGTAGATCTAGAGAAAAAAAAATTTAGAGTAATTCGAAATATCGAGATTTTTTTATACAAAAGTAGCCGTGAATTCTAAACTTCTTACTTCAGAAACATAATAATAGGTCATTTTGTGCTTCTGTACGTTTAATACATCCAACAAAAATTTCGTGAAATTCTAGGCAACCGTTTTTCAGAAACGTGCGCGCAATGATCAAAATCGCTGTTTTGAGAAAATTGGCTTTAAAGATTGAAAAACCCGTTGATCCTATAGCAAAAGCTCAAAGTGTTTTAGACATAACTTCTCTTCTAATGAGAATTTTGTATGGGGTTTGATTTTAACCCGTAACTGGAGACATGAATTTCCTTACGTTGTCAGATACATAGGGTCAAAATGACTCCAATGTTATTTTTCTTTTTTATCTTTTGTACACAGCATTGAAATTTATTTTGGAAACGCAATATAGTCTGGAAATCATGTAATTACCAAACTATTAAAAATAATTATATTAAAACTGTTAAATGTTATAAGATTAATTGTTGGAAAGATAATATAAGAAAAACCTAAACAACCTTTTAATGAGTACTTACTTCGTTTAGATATCATGGGATGACACTATTGTTAATAACTGTTAGAATTAAACAAACAAAAATGAAGAATACAATATTTTAAAATATTACCTTATGAATATTTCTTTAATATTTTTGCTTTTTACATCATTCAAATGCAGCTGGGGCATACGGCTACGGAACATTGTCCACATACTGGGTGATTACAAGAATGGGATAGAGTAGATGTTTTCCTTTTCAACTTTTTTATGCAAATGGTACAGTATTTTCTAGTAGGTAATTTTAAACTGCTATCTGCATCTACTTTTTCCTCTTCTTTACCAAGTATATTCGCAATTGAATTTCTCACTTCCTGTCGAAGACGGGTATTTATTAACGTCCTATCTAACTCTTCTCCGGCAAGCTGCTTTGCGAGGTTTTTTTTATAAAATCTAGCCTTGGCTCTTTTCTATAGTCTCGTGTGGCCTGGTAAATAGTAAATGCGTTAACTGCACTTATATACATAAGGCGAAAAAATATAGCTATTGGTCACCTTCTGGTTCTCCACACAGTACAATATATGACACATTGTTCATCCAAGGCATCAACAACAGATTTGGTATTATTATAAAAATCGATAAGTTCCGGCTTATTGATGTCTGTATCTTGGGATATTGATGAGTGCATAGACGACACTAGCAATACAGCTTTGCCTTTTTTAGAAAAATATGATGCCAATGTTAAATCCTTCGAAAAGCCATAAATTGAACTCCCGACTATTCTGCTTCCGTTTGGAAGGAATTTGGTAGGCATTTCTGTTTTATTTATTTATTTTTATTTTATTTTATTTATTTATTATTATTACTTTTTTAATGTTACAACATAGGTTAATTTTTTTTTCCTTCAAAACTTTTACAAGCTCAACTGATGAAAACCAATTGTCTGCTATTATATTCCTGTGTGTGCCTGCAATACAAGCAGATAAGCGCACAACTGCCTGCGTTAGTTTTTGAAACATTTTATTTTCTTCTGAAAGTGTCATAAAATAATAAATAATAATATGTCTAATATGAGAGTCATCTTCCGCAACTTCGCATTCTTCAAACCATTGCATTACAGTTTTTTCAAAATCTGGATCACATGGCAGAATTTTTTTCCTGGAAGGTTCTGGTTGAGTATTATCCATTTTCTTTTAAACAACAATATATTATTCTAGACAAAGGAAGCGGATAACAATGCTAAATACGTAGAAATTAACTGGTGCGTTATATATTTTTATCAGTCACAGTTTCAGAGACGTGGAGTCAATCTGACTCCATAAATACTTTGAAAAAAATATCTCGGATATAGGCGCGAGTTCAAACTTGGACTTCTGCCAACATACTGATAAAAGAACAACTTGAAAGTACTGAGGAGATGACTGAATTCAAGGACAAAAAACTACGTGATAATTAGAGCCAATGAACAACGCGGAGTCACCTTGACTCCCGTCTCTAGTTACGGGTTAAATATTCCCAAAGAATCATATTTAATTATAAGCTATTTAAAAAGAATTCGGTTTTTGGACGCTTCAAAGGTTACCTAACCCCTTAATTATTTTATTTAAAATTATGTAAATTAATAATAATTTCAAATAAGTTGAAATTATCATAATATAAAAGTATGTTTCTATTGATCACTTAATAAATTTAATGTTATGAATTTTAAATTGTTTCTTTACAGATTCGAGGGGGGGGGTGTTCTACAAACAAATTACAACATTTCTACATACTGATAAATACATGTATCATATACTGTATTGGCGTCCACTTTTATAAATTATAATATTTTGAAGTAAATCAATATAAGTGATGTAAATTGATGTAAATTAATATAATATAAATATTTTTATACAGTACCAAAGACAGCAAATTCATAAGGATCAAAATAAACATAGAAACTCATAAATTCAACATACCAATCCCCTTTTTGATTTATTATTTTTTAAAAATATATTTATTAAATCAACATTTTCGTATAAATTATCCAGACAACTCCTCACTCCTCCATAATTTAACATCTGCCCACCCAGTCAACATACTTATTTTTTTTATTATATTTTGTATTTTAAATTTTTTTTTGTTTATTTTTAGTTTTATATAATTTTTTATATATTTTTTTAATACGCAAAATGTTAATAGTAACTTACAAGAAACCTGCCTACTATCCATTGTTTAGACCATTAATTAATTGTAGATTAAGGAATATGAATTTCTGAGGAAAGCCATGATTTAATGCATCAAATATTAATTGTTTAATGTATTTATTGATAAGATGCGAGGAACATAAACTTTTGATTCTGTACAAATGATTAAGTAGTATATTACGGTAAACTGAAATATTTAGACAGGATTTAAAATGAGTAAATTTATTAACTTTGAATTGAAAGTATTTACATTTGTTATAAAGATCAGTAATTGTTTTGTTTTGTGCAATTATGATTTTTAGATCTAAAAAGTTAATAGTATTATTTGTTAAAATGTTTTTCTTTGTCAATTCTAAATTAGTTGGATAATCAACTGGAAATTGAGAAATATTTGTTTGTTTAGTGCCAATTAAAATTATGTCACCAATATAGCGATGCATTAGTATATTCTCGTTACAGAAATTACGTTCATATTGATATAAATATAAATCAGACATCAAACTGGATTCCGCCTTGTGAAATTCCTTCTATTTGTAGATAAATAATATTATCTTGTAAGATATAGTTATTGTATATTATAAAATTAGTTAAAGTGCGAAAATATTTTATATCCATATATGTAGGAAGAGTTAATTTATTTTTATATGTTTTAAATAATGTATTAAATATATTATGCAGGTCTGTAAAATTTATATTATTAAATATATCTTTGAAATCATATGTACATATATTTTTTACACATTTAATGTCTTTAAGCACATTAACCAATTGATGACAATTTTTTATACAATGTTTATCATCTGTTTCTGTTGTTAGATTATAAATTTGACTTAGAATTTTTAATAAAATAGAGTTAGCATAATTATTATATATGTATTACATCCAATTGTAATAATCTTATGAAATTTAGGAATGAGCACTAAGTATGGATAGTTAAAGTTAGTAGGAACCCTCATAGCATACATGGTCACGGTGACGTCGTTGTGACGTCACTGTAAGTCACTGTGGTCACGTCACATCTGTGACTAAAATGCCACCACTCAGTGATGTCACATTGTGACTGAGATAATGGACTTCTTAGAAAACTTTAAAAAATTACGAAAATTCTTCAAAACATGTTATTTACTGTAAAATTATGTTTTTCTGGCAATTAAAAAAAATTGTGAGGTCACTGTGTTGTCACTGCTATGTAACGTACGTCACGTCACATATGTGACAAAAAAACCACCATATTGTAAGTTACAGTGTGACAAAAATATGAACTTCAAAAATCTTTGAAAATGCAGAGAAATATTTTAAACAGTCACGAGTTACATGGCATAAGAAATAAAATATATTAGTGCATAGCAAATGGTAAATTCTGTCACTAAAGGGGAGGGGGGGGGGACATAATAAATAAAGTGCACGATACAAGCATTAATAAACTAAATTTTCAGGCTATATTTTATCAATTTGATATCTAAGATAGTGAATGTATACTTTTTCATGATTTCAATTTTATCTAGCATTTGGATAATATATTTAGAATTAGGAATATTAAATTTATACACTTTACATATTTAGTTTGCTGGGAGGAAATTTATTTATTTATTTCTTTTTTTACCGACCAGGATTATTCGAAACACTTCTGTGGTTTCAAAATAAAAAAATTCTATTACAGTTAAATCTGCACCTTTTAATGAGCACGTAGAAAGAGTCTTCAGAGTTTAGTCATCTATGCATTTCTTGCTTTAGAATATTTTTATAATTTGTATTCAAGTCATAAATTCTACTTCTTTCAGACTTTTTAAATAAAATTAGCATTTTCCGAAAATAAAAGAAATATACAAAATTTGTGCAAAACAAACTTTACTTTAAAAAAAAAAAAGAAAAAAGGGGGGGCTCGTTATTACCATTAAATTTATTTTTACACCTTTTGAAAATTCAAACAATGGTATATCTAATAAACTCTAATTATGAATATTATTATTATAATTATTTAGAAAAAAGGAACTTTACAATACATTTTAACTTGTATTATTTGGTACGGATAAAAAGAAAAGGTTAAATACATTGGACATTTCTTCAAATACAAAATTTTAATTAACCATACTTTCAGAAAATTACTGCGCCTTAAAGTTTCATATCTCTTGCATGCAAAAACAAATAATCTGTACCAGACCATCTGCTTGAAAATCGTCTGCCCACAAAAAAATAAACATGAGAAGACGCGGGAAATAAATAGTTCACTGTTTTTAGAACATCACCTTCACCACGTCTACAACACTTTAAGATAAGGAAATGACCATTTTAGGATACATGGATATTAATAGAACGTATATGCAAGTTTTATTTAATTTAAATATTTTGTTCCTGATTTGCATATTATGAGTTAAATAGTTTTATGTTATATTTGTAAGAGACTGATCTTTAACTGTCAGAAGCTATATTTTCAAATTCGATAACTGTAAAGAAAAATATCTTAATCTGCCATCGCTTGAAAAAAAAACTGCGCAGAGACTGTGCATGCCTACATTCATACTGGAATTAATATAAACATTAATTTACTCTTACTTGAGATTGAAAATGTATGGAAAGACAATGATTTGGAATTATTTTATCGGCTTCTTACTATTTTTTGATTACTAACACTTATAGTTATTATTATTTTGGGGTTAAATATGAAGTTCGATTATCATGAGATTACGAAACTGTTTCAGACTAGAAATTACCATTATACTGGGAAAATGTATTTTTACATATTACAGTAGTGAAACATTTGAAAGAATTTTCTTTTAGTGTTAATAATATTTTAAATTATCTTTCAAAATCCTAAATCTTCAAACCAATGTTTTCAGATTTAACATTTTCCGAAATTATAAAATAATACGAATTCCTTATACCATATGGAAATATTTTTGAGATATTGTTAAATCTAATAATGCATTTAATTTATCTATTAAGTTTGCTGTTGTTTAATAGTACAATTATAAATACTAATTATTATTTTTAGTGTTTTTCAAATTGGTATATTTATTTTTTTAAATTGTATGTAAGCATTTTTTCTGTTTGTGATTTTAATCAAACATTTAATTATAGACATTCTGAATCGGTTATTAAATTTTCTTCAATTGTAAATTCATTTTCTACGTTTATGATACGCGTAATTATTGGCACTGAAAAGTAAAATATGATATTTAAGCATTGAAACAAAGTGTTTTTCATGCCTGATGGGAAGTTATAGATTAAACTGCTTTAGTATATATTTTTTAAAAGTTCATATAATATAGGATACATAATATAGGACACAAGTTGAAAAGTGCTTATGACTTCGGTTTGTCTCTCCGTCTGTCCGTCTAACAGTCTGTCCGCACTCTAACTCTCGAAAATATACTCGAATTGCCCTGAAATTTTTGGATGTTATTGACGTTTACCATAGCCCGGTACCTATTTGTAATGAAGTTTGTAGCATGCTTTGTTCATTTACAGGGACAGCCAAAAGTTTTCCGTTACATTACAGCCTATGGGAAAAAATCGTTTCAAATGATTTTTTTATGATTTTACGCACGCTTTCAAACAGAATAAAATTTATATGCATTTATGAAGTGCACTAAAATATGCATTCTGTTGACTATGCGATGCAAAGAATAGTTATTCTTCATTTACAGGGCTAAAAAAGGAATTCAAATACATAATGATATAGGGGTGGAGGGAATTGTTTGCGGCATACTTTAATTATGTTAATCTATTTCATATATAATGAAATTGATATATGTCGCTGAGGTTTACATACTATAAATTATTTCATGTATAATACGAATAATAAGTATATAGCATTTACAGGGACACACAAAATATTTCTGATACTATATTGTATCCGAAGTACTGTTCATTAGCGATGATTGCTGGAAATGTATTTTTAATTATGATATGCGCTTTTATGATTCACTATATTTATGCCTAGTATATGTTGTATATAAATGCTATAATTCCTATACAAGGCTACACAAAAGTATTCGTAAGGATTACTGGGTATGGGCGCAAATTGCTTAAAGGTTGATTTAAATGAGTTATGCTTTTTTTGCTGAACTGCATTTAATTTACCAAGAAATGTTTGTAGAATATAGATAAAATGATATACAGGGTCACGTAAAGAATTGGATCCATGGCCGTCTATAAATTATAATTTCTGGAAATGTGATTTCAGCAGTTTTAAGAGTGTCTTAGTTTGAATTAAATTTTAACTAAATAGTGGCGTGTAATAAAGATTCTAGGTAAACTACAGGGTTGTACAAAAGTATTCAAGTATGTTTCCATACATTAGTATAAATTGCTGAAAAAGAATTTCAACCTGTTAGGCGTTTTCTTGCTAAACTAGATTTTCCCATTATATAGTATATATACACTTAAAAAAATGGGAAATCAAAATTGAGTAAAAAGTACTCAATTTTAAACGCGTCACATACTCAAAATAGCTCCGATCCAAATGTACTCAAAGTTGAGAAACACATGTACTCATTTTTTATTCATTGGTTGTGATCAAATATGAATCGTTATGTACTGCCCCCCTCCCCCCCAAAAAAAGAAAAACTTAAAATTTAAAGTAAAAATGTACTGACATTTATTTCTCGTTCAAAGTTCTTAACAAGAAATGTTTAATTGATTATTTATTAAGAAAAATAGCAAAATTCTTAACAAGATACTCAAATCGAATGTTTTTATGACAAGAGCATTATTTCCAAGCACTTTTAAATTATTTTTAAAATGCTGTGCATAATTTAATATTTACATTAATAAACATCATTTATGCCGCCATAAATGAAATGAACCATTACAGGGTACAAAACTATTCGTTTGTTTGTGTTTGATAACATGTGATGTTTCAAAATAGAGAAAGCATGGGTTCATTTTTGATCCAAAAATATTCAATTCGATATGAGTACGTCGGTTTACTTATTTTTGAGTATTTCATTTTTCTCAGTGTATCAACCTACAGATCAAATACAGGGCTGTTCAAAAGAATTGGAAAAATTATTTGGCTATGGACGGTAATTCATTTCCCTAAATTACGGTGTCTTGTTAAAGCATTCAGAAAGTGTTGGAAAGTATTTTATAATCTATGATTAACGTATGATTTTTCTTACTCGTTTTTTTTTTTCTATTTCCCAGATCAGTCTTTTCCTATAAAACATACCAAATCTATTTAGCTCATATTCACAAAATACAATATACACGGGAATAAAAAATTTAAATAAATATCGCTTATCATGCCGCTCTATAAATAAAAGTTGTATTAATATCCGTTAGTCTCCATGTTCGTATTTAATAAAGCAATGACAAATCACAACAAATTAAAAAAATTACACATTCTAAATATCAAGCTTGAACTCAATATAAAGCATAGAACTTAATATCAAGCATAGAACTGAATAAAAAAATATGTCAGTTGATAAGCATTGTTTTTTAAGTGGAAAAATTTAAAAATGTTTTAGAAGAATAGGACTCCAAAATAACGATATTTTGCTAAAAAGTACGGTAAAAAGATAAGATTTTATATTTACAGCAAAAGGTTATTTCAAAATTCATCGCTGCATTAATGCTTAGAAATTTTTCCAGAGAGAATCCTTCGCCTTATATACAATATTTCAATTGAAAATCAAATATCAAATTAATTGCTTAAACGGCACAAA
The DNA here is from genome assembly GCA_963932465.1 of Maratus speciosus. Classification (NCBI taxonomy): domain Eukaryota; kingdom Metazoa; phylum Arthropoda; class Arachnida; order Araneae; family Salticidae; genus Maratus; species Maratus speciosus. The sequence continues at coordinate 287,014,726 of OZ010799.1, forward strand.
GGCCAACATAGTGAAAAAGATTCCATGTCGGGACTCGATCCCGGGCCATCAGCATAGCACACTGACATTCTAACCGACTAAACCACATGGAACGACGCCCAATCTCTAAAATTTCTCACTATTACAGGTTGGCAAGGCTACAAACGCAGCATAAGATGGAATATTTATCGTGAGCCACCGACATGGGATAAACACGAAACTTAATGAAATCCAGCATCGATTGAAACTATATTAATAATTGGAAATTTTTCCAGGGAGAAACATTCGCCTCGCATACAACATTTCAAATTAAAATTGCCTTTTAAGCAATTAATTTGAAATTTAATTTTCATTTGAGATATTGTATGCAAGGCGAATGGTTCTCTCTGGAAAAATTTCCAAGTATTAATATAATTTCAATCGATGCTGGATTTAATTAAGTTTCGTGTTTGCATCATGTTGGTGGCTCACGCTAAATATTCCATCTTGTGCTGAGTTTGTAGCCTCGCCATCATGTAATAGTGAGAAATTTTCCAGCCTGGGTATCGATCCATATGATTTAGTCGGTAGAATGTCAGTGCGCTGTACTAATGGCCCGGGTTCGAGTCCCAGCATGGAATCTTTTTCACTATTTGCGTCTTTTAAGCAATTAATTTGAAATTTGATTTTCATTTGAAATCACAGTGTTTATGACAAGTTCGTCACAAATGACACATATTTCACAAATTGGTCACAGTGTGACTTCAAAGCATTGTCGCTTTCGTCACAGGTTCGTCACAAAGTTAATGCCAAAATAGTCACAAATGACACACTTTTCACAAATTTGTCACACCGTGACTTCACAGAGTGGTCACAATGTGACGTCACAAACGACCTCTAAAACGGCCATAACGACCTCGCATTCTAGTCACTATGACGTCACATCGACGTCACGTGACGTCACATCGACGGTCACAAAATCACAGTGTGACTTCATAACGACGTCGCCGTGACGTCACCATGCCTTACGGGAATAATATTTAGTAGTTTACAATAAGCAATAATTTTACGATTGTTAACAATAATATCACCATTAGTTTTTTGGAAAGACTTATTTCATGAAATGCAAGATGTAAGAAGATGGTGATAATAAGAATTGCATATGATTGCATAATTATTAGGGGATTTGTCAATATATGTGATTACATAGTCTTGTTGAATATTTTTAATTTGTTGGAAAATGTGTTTGGTATTGACTTTAACAAGATTAGATACATTTATCCTAAGAGCATCAGTTAACTTTACAATTATCAATATTTTCCATTGCTTAAAATATGCAATAGGTTTATTGTAATATATAGAAATTTTATATATAAACAAATCGATATCATATGTAAATTGCTTTATAATTAAATTTAAATTAAGTTTTGATGGAAGTCTATATTTAGTGCCATATCCCATTAATTTTCTCAATGTAAAATCATTTACAATATCAAGGTTACCACTGATTCTATGACCATGATCTTTATTAATGTATTGCTGTAGTGAGGGGTCATTGCAGTCACAAGGGAAAGTACTTGTAGCAGATGTATTATTTGAAAAAGAATTATAATTAAAAATCTTTCTACCTAAAGGAATTGAACATTTTAATGTTCTAGATATTTGAATACTGTGAATAGAAAATTTATATTTTCTGTTATTTATAATAGAATTAATATTAATTTTATTGAATATTTGATTTGTACCTGTAATTAGCATTTGTGTATTTGTATTGTTAAGTTTATTTTTATTTATTTTTTTTTTTTTTTGTAAATTAATGTTAAATTGACTGACTCTGGTCATAATAAGATCAAAAAATATATCTGAGAAATATATCGAGAAAGTTTTACTAAGAATAATATTTAAATATTGTGCAAGCTTTTTATTTTTTATTGCAGATATATTTACGAATTTATATCCAATTATAATCAATTAAATATTTACTATTATGTTTATTTAACTGTTTAATTATAGTATTTTTAAGATAATTATTGAAGAACAACATCTACCATGTTTGTTACGTGTTGTTCTGCGATTTAAATTATGATTTAGTGTAGGATAAATGGGATGATAATCAGTTATATTATTAATCGATGAAAAAACTTTAATATTCCTTTTGACCGTATTAAGTCCGTATAAATAAACTGTATTATAATATTGCATGAATGATGGTGAATTTTAGCAGTAGATTGTTTATTCTTAAACTTATTTTTAATCGAATCTGAGCGATGTTGGTTAATACGTATATGTAGTGAACCAGATGTTTGTCCAATATATTGCATATTACATATATTACATTTTATGCTATATACTACATTGAATGCTTTACAAAATGAAGATAAACACGGATCCGAAACAATTTGCGATTGCGAAGCAAAGGGACATGTCTTGCATCTCTTATCGATACATTTTCTAAATAATAGAGATGGTGCAGGCGAACAAAATAGTTGACTGTATATCGGTTCAAGAACAACCCTATTAATGTTCATGTACCAGGCAGTACACTGCGAAGACGATAAGTGTATTTTGCCAGGAACGATAAATTTAATAAGAACAGCCATTGCGTTTGTTTTATGAGACTTATAATAACATTAAAGTAACAGAAAAAATAAAGAAAGAATTATTAAGGAAGCTATGTAATATAAATCTGGATTAATAATGATTTTTCTTGATTATAAATAGATATATATATACAATATGTACAATAAGGTAAATAAAACAATCGAATAGCTTAATCCACCAATAAAAATAATTATATATATATATAAGGTGTAACTATTAATTTCCAGCAAAAAAGTAAATACAATTGAAAGTCCGTTGGTTGGTTAACAATAGTATTTGGATGGTCACTGTGCACAATACTGTGTTGCGCGTCATTTTTGTTTTGCTTTCTGATGAAACATTTAAGAAAAAGTTCGCTGCCAAAGCAGTAATTATGAAGTAAAAATAATGGAGCAAAGAATAAACATTAGATTTTGTTTAACATTAAATTGGGAAAAGGTTCTTACAAAACATGTAAAATGTTACATCAAGTGTACGCTAATGACGTATTATTATTTTCTCGTTTGTTTTTGAACGATTGGTTTCGACATTTTGGTGATGGTCGGTAAAGCGTTGAAGAGGATCAGCACCTAGGATGACCGACATACATCCCTACATACGCTTGAAATGATTCACAGAAGTCTGCGAGCTGGTGTCTTTCGATCGCCAGCTGACTATTCGCTATTGGCTGACGAAATGGATATTGATAAGTAGTTGATTCCGCTAATTTTGACGCATGACCTATAGAAACGCGAGATTTGTTCCTCACTGATTACAAAAAAAAAAAAAAAAAAAAAAAAAAAAAAAAAACTGAAGAGTAAAAAAACACTGTCGGCGAAATTACCGACAGTGTTTCCCAAACTGAAAACATCACTAAACGGAGCAAGATTTCTGGAAATTGGCATCAAAATCGGGAATCAAGGAAAACATTCCCGAAGTTATCATGATTCCAAAAGATGAATTTGAAATATATTTCAAATAATTGTACAGCCACGCTCGGCAAAAGTATATTACGTCAATGGAACTTATTTCGAAAAATGTTCTGTACTGTACATTCATATTTCAGAAATTATTTCACCCTTTCTGGACATAGACACGCCTTGTATAAATATTTATTTTCTGTTCCAATTTATTATTTAAAAATAATTTTGCTACATCTGTTCTATATCAATTCCTTATCATTTCATTTTTTTTCTCATCAACCTTTAAAATATGTTTTATGTATAAATAATTTTTAATTTTACGTTATTTGTATAAGACCAACTAAATTTTGATGTAGTTATTTTATATGGATTATGGATAATATTTAACAACTGAAAACGAATTTATTAAAGCAGAAGATTTACCAAACTCATTGGAAGAAATCTCCTCAATTTTCAGAATTATCTAAAAGCTCTTAATTTCAAATCAGTAACAGAAAATTATTCAATAATCATCGTGAAAATAAAACGTTAGTTTTCATTTATACTATATTAATTAATAAATAAAACACTATAAAATGTTTATTTTCCGTATTTACTGCTGTTGAATGCGCACATATGCACACTCTACGAGCAGATCTAGTCAATTTTTTAATGTCATTTTTTAGCGTATTTAATAACCGAAAAAGGAAACTTATGATTACATAAGGTACTTGAAAATTCCGGGTTTTAAATTAAAAAGAACATGCCATACTCAGACCAAAAAAAAATCTCATATAAAATTGGAACTATGCTATCTTAATAGTAGAAAATAGGAGAATTTCGAGAGAAGATTCGGTAGAAATTCTGACTGTAATTTCTTTTCCGAAACTGCAAATTTTATTAATTAATAATAATAAATTACCGTATGCACTCAGGTTTATTATGTGCTCCTAATGCGAGAAAAATGCTATACATATATATATGTTATATAAAAAATTTTACTTTTACTATTCATTTAAATTATTCTAAATTGCCGGCATATTCATTATTTCCTTTTTTTAATACGTTCTATTATTTATTTCTAGTTAAAATCCTACAATTTTAAAACGCGTATCTTAATAATAGATTTATTCCAAAACGTAATCTAAACTTTTAATCCCTTCATTAATTTTTATCGTCTACCAAACTGTAAAGTTCTAAACGCAGTTACTTACTTTCGAATGTTTATAAAAACCACATTTTACATTTTTATTCTATTCCATCTAATTTTTCCGCCCGCTAGGCGACAGCCTTTTCACATCGAAATCTTTCCATTAGCGGCGCCTGAATTCTTTTCTGTGACGTTTCTCTGTCGCTCTACATTGGCTGAGTGACGGATCGCAGTTTCACTTCGAGTTTCGTTCGTGATTGGGTTTGGCTAGCCTGAAGTTTTCATTTCAATCGGATTTTCCTCCGCGCATTTTAATGAATAGCTAAAGCATGAGCTCAGTAGTACATTTTTTGTGCTGTTGGATTGTTTACTTAATTTGTTACCCGGTGTCGTAAGTCATGTAGAATATTCATTTCGTGAATTAACATCTATTTCGCATGAATAACTAGTTCATGCTCGAGTGGAATGCTCTGATTTCTCATCCTGTGGGAATTGTTTAATGTTGGTATGTTCTGATGGAATAAACAGTTTCCTATGACTATGTTTCCATGTTTTTAATTGGGAAAACCCCAGATTTCTTCATATGCCTTTTTTCACCACTCACGCAGCCTAATCTGTCTTGTCTTCATCATTAATAAATAAGAGTTTGATTGGACTCTACTAATATTATCATCTCTCTACAGCTGCTAAATATTCACAGATTTGACACCTCCACTAGCGATGCTTGTTCTAAGTTGTATGTAGCATCATTAACAGCATCATCAACGGCTGATTAATATGTGGTACTAATCCAGAAATATTTAAATAAAAAACGACGTGATTGTTTGACTTAACCCATTAAATTATTTCGTAATAAGAAGCCGGCGTAGGATAATGTTGACCTACTCTACTCTACACTTTTAAAAGGAGACCTTCAATAAAAAGTGTCCTTGGGATTGTGAAACCAACAGAAATCTTCGATGACACCTGTTAACCACGATTTGATATTCTACCTTTACCCTGAATGTGCGTCTATATAGATAGAAGTCATTTTGTTTTCTTTTAATAAAAAGTTATAGGAAAGAAAGAAAACTACGATGTCTGTGAACAACACAAGGTCGTAACTTTTGAAAGATTTATTATTTATTTATTTGTTTATTTTATATTTCACCATATTTCCTTATTTACATGTGTTGTATTACTGTTATTATTTATTAGAAAAGAAAATATTTACATTTGTTGTTTTATTTAAAGTTTATTTACATTATTTATTATGATTATACAATGAATCCATGTATAAATGAGTTGTCCCTCTTTTATGTTAATGCGATCGGGATTTGTTAAAAACTCTAGAGATAAAATGAGTGCAAGTGAAGTAAATATTATCTCATTTGACCCAGGGTCAGAGATGAATATACAATCCTGGATGAAACATTTTGTTCAAGCATGCATTTCTGATAAAAAAGATGAAAAATGGAAAATGCAAAATATCTCTAAATTTTTGAAGGGAGAAGCTTTAAAAGTGTTCATTAATGCGTGTCTAGAGTGTTCTACTTTCAGTAAGGTAGTTGAAATTCTTTCTGAAAAATTTATAAAAGTACAAGCTCCTAGATTTTCTGATTTTACTTCTATGAAGCTAAATGATCTTAATGAATTAGAGAGTTATTTCAGAAAAAAAGATTGAGATTGGTAGACAACTTCATTTATGTGAAACCATCATAGTCCAAGGTTTGACTGATGGTTTGAAGCCAGAATATCAGAATTATATGATTATTAACCCTCCAGAGAGCACCATAGATTGGTACAGAATGGCTAAAGAACTAGTAGTCATTCCCACCTCTCATGTAAGCAACCATAATGTTACGAATAATTCTCAAAGTCATGGATCTTTCCAGTTTAATAACCAGGCTCCTAGACATTGGGTTCGCCCAAACCAGAATTTTCAAAGATCAAATTCTAATTTTCGGCCACAAAACCCTCTTAATGCTCAAAATTCTAGATTTGTTAGCCCTAGATTACCTACTACTCATTTTCAAAATAAGTATCCTAGTCGACAATGTCAAATGTGTATGAATAGGGGTATACAGGATTCTTTCCACTGGGAGAGGACTTGTATTTTTAATGTTGAACCTATGCAATCTTATGTGCCTCCTCCTAGTCAACAACAACAAACTAGTCATAATATATGACATTTATTCGTTAATGGATATGCAAATAACAAGGTGTTACCTTGTGTAATCGACTCTGGTTCTACAATATCAATTTTACCTTTAAAATTTGTTAAGTTGTTAAATGTTAAAGTTATAAATATTCCACCTATAATTATTGACCAAGCCAAAAGAACTGTTGAAATAAACCAATCTTGTAATTTGTTGTTTAAAATAGGTAATGTGCAAAAATGTATTAAATTTTTGTTATGTAAAACTGATTTAAATTATGCCATATTAGGATTGCCAGCCTGTTCTAAGTTTAACTTGGTTATAGATTGTAATAAATGTGAAGTATTACAAGGAAACCTTGTATTGAATCGATATCAAAGCATATCCATAGATAAATTAAAGTTACTTCATTTTAATGTCAATGAAAAGTACCAGAGAGTGCAACCCGATTATGGAAATGTCATGATTCCTCAATCCTTTGATCAAATAAATTCTAATGATTCTATATTACTTGGGGAGGTAAAGGCTATAAAAAATGAAACGTTAAGGGATAATATAAGGGATTATTTAGACATTTTTTCCAAAAATAAATATGATGTTGGAAAAATTAATATTGAACCACAGCGCGTTTTGCTTAATTCTGACCTACCCATATCTATGAGGCCTTATCGCACTTCTGCAGTGGATGAAAAAGAAATTTCAGATCAAGTTCAATCTTTATTAGCTGCTGGTTTAATTAAAGAGAGTTATAGCCCTTATTCTGCCCGTGTTACTTTAGTTATGAAACGCGATGAGGGTAAAAAATCTAGAATGTGTGTAGATTATCGTAAATTAAATGCAATAATGAAAAATGATGCTTAACCTTTACCACGTATAGATGGAATTCTTGATAAATTAAGTCGTGCTCAGTATTTTTCCACTTTGGACATAGCCTCTGGCTACTGGCACATCACCATTCACCCAGCAGATACTGAAAAATTGGCTTTTGCAATCAATTTTGGACTTTTTGAGTGGAATGTTCTTCCATTCGGTGTCGAAGTTGGTCCCCCAATTTTCAATAGAACTCTTAGAAGAATTCTCACTAAATATAGAATTAAATTTGCTTGTTATTATTTTGATGACATAATTGTTTTTTCCTCCTCTTTAGAAGAACACCTGCAACATCTAAACCAAATATTTGAATTATGTAGGCTTGAAAATATTAAATTTAAATTGTCTAAATGCAATTTTGTTCAAAATAAAATTAATTTCTTAGGATATGAAATCAAAAATGGTACTGTAACTCCAGCTAATGCTAATATTGATGTCATAAAAAAATTAAAACCTCCTTCTAATGTAAAAGAACTCCAAAGATTTTTGGGATCAATTAATGTTTACCATAAATTTATAGATAATTATGCCAAAATCAGACACCCCCTCAACAGATTACTTAGGAAAAATTCTTTGTGGGAATGGAATTCAAATTGCCAAGATTCTTTTCAGAAATTAAAGGATGCCTTAATTGTTAAACCTGTCTTAAGAATTTATGACACTGCATTACAACTTCATATGTTACAAATAAAGGTGGCAGTAGGTGCAGTTATTAAACAACCAGATAATAATGGGTTTTTACATCCAATTGCTTATTATTCAAGAGGATTGAGAAGTTATGAACAGAATTACTTTATAACTGAATTAGAATGTCTTGCCATCATTGACACTTTAGATAAATTTTTTCATTACTTCCATGGTGAAAAATTAACCATTCACAATGATCATGCATCTCTTGTTTGGTTAAAGAATACTAAACATTTGAGAGGTAGATTATTTTGAGGGTCTTTGAAGTTAAGCATGTTTGATTATAATATTGTGTACGAAAAGGGATCCACAAATGTCGAAGCTGACATGTTGTCAAGAAACCCTCTTTTACATTATTTTCAACCCTTAACTTTTCTTCTCGACGTAAAAGAACTTATAGGGGTGCAGGAGAAAGATAATGTCTGTGACAAAAACTATCAAAATGAAAATGGAATTATAATAGTTAGAAAGAAAGGATTTCGAAAAATAGTAGTCCCCATGTCTTTAAGGAGAAAAATATTAAATGTTGCTCATGAAATATTTGGTCATCCTGGTATCCAAAAATGTTAAATTTTATTTCACCTAATTATTATTAGCCTGACATGGCTCAGGATATAACTAATTTTGTCAAACATTGTGACATTTGCCAGAAAAATAAAAAACCCAGACAGAGAAAATTTGGCTTACTACAAGCTATGCTAACCACAGATCAACCTTTTGAATGTCTTTCTATTGATACTGTGGGAGGATTCAATAACTATAACTCCACCAAATAATATCTACACATCATAATAGACCACGCGACTAGATATGTCTGGGCTTTTCCATCAAAAAGTGTTACTACTGAAACCTATAATAATTGCTTAAAACATGTTTTCAATATTCAATGTCCTAAACTTTTATTCTGTTTCAACAAGATTTTCAATGTACATGCTCCCCAAAAAGTGTTGAGTGATAGGAATGCAGCTTTCACTTCATCTAGATTTAAAAAATTTCTTCAAAATCACAATATTAAGCAACGTTTAACATCAGCACATCACCCACAAACGAATGGGAAATGCGAAAGAGTGAATCAGTCAATAGTTACTAGATTAAAGTGTAAAGTTAATTCTACTACCTCTAAAATCCATTGGACAAAACTTTTGACAGAAGTAGTTAGTGAATACAATAATATGCCCCATTCCATAACCAAATTCCCCCCTGCTTATTTACTTTTTGGTCAATTACCTTATGATTCCCCCCTAAAACAAGATTACTACCCTCCTGTGAATGAAGCCCTTAAAATTGTTAAAACGCGTACTAATGAATTTCATTTGAAAAGTAAAAAATGTTATGACCAAAATTATGTAGAGCCAAAGTTTGAGGTAGGAGATCTCGTAATTTATGAAGAGTTCAATTACCCCAATACTAGAAATTTCTCACAAGTTTTTACTGGTAACTATCAAATTCTTAACAAATTATCTCCTGTAAATGCTCGAATTGATAGGCAAAGTCAAATTAGAAATACGGAAGTTGTCCATGTATCTAAATTGCACCCCTACTTCTCACCAGATCAATTAAAATTATACTATGAAAATTCACAGCAAACTAATGTTAAAGCCCTGACTAGATATTAAATTTAGAATAGTCATGAAATTAATTAAAAAGTAACTAACTAAATTAATTAATCAATCAATGCTTTTCTATATAACAGTGTGTTCTCGAAGGCCACGAGAACATTACTGCTGAAATTTTACTTGAATTATTTGTTTACGCGGGCGTAAATGGGTTGGTTTGAGTTGAAAATTTCTTATATTAAATTGAATTAGATTAGAATATTAAATAAATTTTAAATTTATATGTAAACTATGAATAAATGTTAACTGGATTAAAATAATTTATAAAAATATCAATTATTGAACTATAATTATTAATACTAAAACATTATAGAATTTATACGAATAATTGTTGATTATGCAAGTGTCCTGGATTTCAAACCCAACTTGTTTTTCTCTTGCTTACTTATTTATTTTTTACTGATTGCGTTACCATGTAGGAAATGAACGAAAAATTTCGACACACATCGAAAAATGATATTGCTGGAGAATTTAAGAATTTATTTTTTTTTATATTTTTATTTTGACTTGGTATAATTTCATTTCTTATTGAATCTAGTATTGATAGGAGATTACTTTTTATGCTATGTAACTTTTACTCAGCAAATATCATTGAGTGCAATAATCTCTTATTATTATTTACTGAAGTGATGAATTAAAATATGACTTTGAAATTATTGATGAGAAATTTGAGTTATTGTTATTATTGAATTAAATTTACTATTGCTAGATCTTGTATGATAGAAAGTATAGATAATTTAGTATTGAATATTGAGATAAAGGAGAGGTAGTTGTCTGAGCGAAGCGAAGGCTAATACTCAGCGAAATATTACTGTCCGGACACATTACAACTACGATGGATATTAACGCCATGTCCTACTAAAAAGAAAGCCTAATAAAAACCTTTCGTCAAGCATAACTCAAAAAATATTTGTCGGATTTCGTTTCTGATTGCACCAGAAGGTGCCTATGAGGGCCACCTACTGAATGCACCTACTTTGAAAAATAAGTTCCAAACCGTTTAAAAATTATATTAAAAAAACTGATAAAAAAGCACAATTTACCTGCATACGTCAGAGAAATTTGATGTGCGTCACTTTCACCAGTGGGTGTTTTAGTAGACAGCTGGTTTGAACACATGGAACAAGTAAAAAAAACAAACGCACGCAGTAATATTGAATAGATCAGTTTCAACCACGTGATCACAAACCTTGCAACAAACCGTGGCAACCAGTTTTGGTGGACAAGCAAATAATAATACAGTACTCCGTATCACGGTGACCGTTTTTTGCCTGTTGAATGACATACAATTGTGAATGATTAAAACAAAAGACATGAGTGTTTATTGCTCCGGGAAGTTATCTTTCTCTGGATGTCTGTCTGTCTAGCATACAGCATGCAATTTTTTTGTAAAGGATGATATTATTATGCAGTAAAACCTCCATAACGGATACACCCGATTAGTGGACGCCTCTATTCAGCGGGCATTTTTTCGATTACCAACCCTTAAATAACTGTACATTTTTTACTGTCAGTACCGGACACCTTCAAATAGACGACAAATTCTGCCCACCCGAGGTGTTCGCTATTCGGATGTTTTACTGGTAAAACCTCCATAACGGACACACCCGATTAGCGGATACCTCTATTTAGCGGACATTTTTTCGATTACCAACACTTAAATAACTGTGCATGTTTTACTCTCAGTAGCAGACACCTCCAAATGGAGGACAAATTCTGCATTCTCGAGGTGTCTGCTATTCAGAGGTTTTACTGTATACATTATTTATAGTTATTTTACAGGGCCGCACAAAAGAATATATGAAACGAATATAAACTAAATTCGGGATTGGTAGATCGCTGACGGTAATGCGATTTTAAGATGTTGTTACAGTCATCCGCAGCATGTTTTTAAGAGTTTCGTTCATCTAACGAAACCCTACCTGTCTCACTCCTCTGTCTGTCTGTCTGTCTGTCGGTCACAGAGACCGTTCTCAGAAACTCTATATGTCGGAGACTTGAAAATTTGCATACTTATAGCTGAACACCACACATCAAACGGCAAATAATAAAATTTTGAAAAAGTCTAATATTTAACCCTCTGGGCTCTAACTTGTGTATTTTAAGCAATTTTTCTAACTCAGCCCCTAATTAAGTTGGAGACATGAAATTTTGCATACTTATAGCGGAATACCTCAGATAAAAAGACAAATAATAAAATTTTGAAAAAGGTCTAATATTTAACCCTCTGGGCTCTAATTTTTGTATTTTAAACAATTTTTCTAACTCAGCCCCTAATTAAGTTGGAGATATGAAATTTTGTGTACTTATAGCTGAACACCTCACATCAAACGACAAATAATAAAATTTTGAAAAAGTTCTAAGATTTAACCCTCTGGCCTCTAACTTATGTATTTTAAGCAATTTTTCTGACTCATCCCCTAGCTAAGTTGGAGATTTGAAAGTTTGCATACTTATAGCTGAACACTTGCTATAACACGATAAATCATAAAATTTTGAAAAAGTCATATTTAACCCTCCAGTCTCCAACTTCCGTATTTTAAGCAGATTTTCTAACTCAGCCCCTAATTAAGTTGGAGTCATGAAATTTTGCATACTTATAGCTGAACACCTCACATCAAACGACAAATAATAAAATTTTGAAAAAGGTCTAATATTTAACCCTCTGGGTTCTAACTTGTGTATTTTAAACAATTTTTCTAACTCAGCCCCTAATTAAGTTGGAGACATGAAATTTTGGATACTTATAGCTGAACACCTCACATCAAACGACAAATAATAAAATTTTGAAACAGTCTATTATTTAACCCTCTGGGCTCTAACTTGTGTATTTTAAGCAATTTTTCTGACTCAGCTTCTAATTAAGTTAAAGACATGAAAATTTGCATAGTTATAGCTGAACACCTCACATCAAACGACAAATAATAAAATTTTGAAAAAGGTCTAATATTTAACCCTCTGGGCTCTATCTTGTGTATCTTAAACATTTTTTCTAACTCAGCCCCTAATTAAGTTGGAGACATGAAATTTTGCATACTTATAGCTTAACACCTCACATCAAACGACAAATAATAAAATTTTGAAAAAATCTAATATTTAACCTCTAATATTTTATCTCGCGCAATTTTTAAATTTAAACTGCTTTTCAATACTATTTTTTGTTCATTTTGCATAATAAGAGTAATGTGACGTAATTTCTTCTATTACAGACTTCTAACGCATGTTAATGAATTTGTTTTACAATATCCGTTCTCTTTTAAAACTCACATGTAAATATAGTTTTTATGGCGTAATTTCCAATAAGTGCCTGCTTTTTATACCTAATTATTTAATTGTAATTTGCAGGTTTTTTTCTGTTTATAATAGTAACGTGTAAATATTTTTTTTTTATTTGAAGCAAACATTATTGCTTGCGTTGTTTATACAGTTGGAAACAGTTTAAATTAATACCACTTTCTAAAAAATGTAAAATATATTTGTCGAAATGCTGTATATTTGAATTTAAAATAGAAATAAAACTTCAAAAAATGAGTCAAATAAAAAAAATTAATGGAATCTACACACCGGGATCTGGTATTGAATAAAATTATGTAAAAATGATTAAATTCCCATGTATAGTTTTTGCTCCTATAAAACTTTTTTAATGGAACGATTTTGTCCAAATTTAGCATTAAATATCTCTTAAAATAATTCTTCGATTTGAAAACTATATGCATCAGCGTGTTGATCAAACATTTCGCTATAATACCACCGATTTTCATATTTTTGCATGCAATAGTTTTCTGAATATTAACGAAGAAAGAACTCCGGTCACAAAAAAATCAAAACCGGCAGCGGCGGCGGCGACGGTGACAGCATTAGTTTTTTTTTTTTTTATAATAGAGAGATATATAAAAATGAAAACTTGTCTATCTGTCTGTTTGTAATTTTATAAAAATCCACAATTTAGAAGCCGAAATTGTAAAAAAGATACCTACATGTGTATTAAAACATGGCCGAGGCAACTAAAGTAATCCGGAATCGAAATAATTTACAGTTAATTTTTAATTAATAAAAAATCAACAATTTTACAGAAATTTCTTATCAAATTTAAACATTTTTCGTTATAGCAGTTACCAACAATTAAAAAATACAAAAAAATTATTACTACAACAATTAATTCTCTACTGCAACATTTCCACGTGAAAAATGAAAATGAAATAAATAGTTTGACGAATTTAAATGAAAGTGAATATAACTTCATAACTTTTCTATTTCAAGGTTTCTACGAGAAAGAGGAAAATATAACGTTATATTGGAAATATAAAGGACGTGGTGGATATAGTATAACGTCATATGAGTGTGAAAAATGTGTTGAAGCATGATAAAAACCCGATTATGGAAATATTGGCGTATTTTAACATTATTGCTCCAATTATAAATTGAAATAAGTTCATTTATAGCTGTAATCTTTTGCGTCTGTTATATACATTTATACATTTTTATACAGCGTTTTCATATGATTCATTCATACAACATATCGACTGCTTTTTTAATGTTTGTTTTGTGTTGTATGTTAAATTTTGAAATTGATTTTTCAGAACAAACATCCTTCAAATTGTGGGCAACGCCGATCACTTTAGTTTGTAACTGATAAATGGCTGTTGTATCTGTACATCTAATGCTAATATTATAAAGCGTTTTAATATTATAAAGTGTATAATATTATAAATGCTTGTACGTTTGTAAGGTGTTATTTCTGAAACTACATAGCCAACTTAAAAAAAATGTTGGTGGCCATCTCTGCTCCGGCAAAAAGACTGTATTTTATGTCAGTGCAAGAACCTACATCGCTGCAGGAGCAAAAAAGTTCTAAAATTGCGATTTCTTCGATATTGATTGGATTAGAAACTTTAAATTTGGTGCGGTAGTTACTTTTAAGATGTAAATACTCGTAATGAACGCTCTCTAAAAGGTTCAATTTGACGGATAAACGTAAAAATTTCTAGAAAGTTTCTAAACTCTGATTTATTTGGAATACTGAAATTTTTGGGATACTGTTGGGGTTAGATACTAGAACTTTGGCATGGTAGTAATTTATAAGAAGTAAATGCTCGTTGTAGAACGAATTCTAAAAAATCGAAAGATCAAACAAAGCGGGAAAAGATCTAAAGATGATCTAAGTAACGAAGTACATGGAATTGCTAGGAATATAAACATGAAAATTGACATGGCTGTATTTATCATGACGTAAATTCTCGCAATAGAACAATTTCTAAAAAGGTCGCTATATAAAACAGTGCAGAAACAAAAAACTTTCGAAAATTTTCTCTATTTCTGTGTTACGGCGGAGCCCAAAATCTAGAAATTTTGCTTCGGGTTAGTTTTAAATTATACAATTGTCTCTATAAATGGTTTCTAAAAAATTTAAAATTTAAAAAGATGAAATTAACGGTAGGCGACCTCAATTACCATTAATTTGGAATTATTAGGTATAGCAACTTTAAATATCTGCATTTCCTCCGCAAAACATGCAATTTAAATGCAACAAAACTGATAGATACCCATCTAGCATTAAATAAATTGTGTAAATATTAAATAAAGACCTGTATGAAACAGTGAGTAGGTTGCCCGAAAGTACTTGTTACAGTGTTCCTTCTCTAGGCTTTTCTCTCTCTCGCCAAGGCCACTAACAGAGGGAAGTGCCGTTTTAAATGTTATATGATTTTTTTATCAGATTCATTTTTCTAGACATTTTATCATAAGGTCATATTCTCAATTATCATTAGTAGATTTTTTATATATTAACTTATTCTGGTGAAATTTCATAATCGGGTTCAAATTGGCGTATGTTAGCTTGCATGATTTGCTGAATAAATATGTATGGCAATACATAACACAATACATAATAATTAAGCAATACATAAATATGTATGGCTTCAAATGACACTTTGATAGCTCAAAAGTTATGCAGACGATATATTCAGATCTTGTGTCATACTTTATGTTGTAATCATTGCCGATTTCTTTTATTTAACGTATGCTAAATACAGCTCAACTTGTGCAGAATATGTTTGAAAACAAAACGATACAGCGTATGTAGTGGCCAGCATAAACTTATCATTTAAATCCGATCGAGCATATTTAAAACACACTCTAACAAAGCATTGCATGCCACTGTTGATGTATTCGGTACTTTGATACTATATCAGATTTTGAGGAGAGAATTCGTTAAATGTTATCGACAACCTTATTGCATCCGTGGAAAACAGATATCGTACAATATTAACTATTCCGGGGGAGCACACACCATATAAAGTATAGTCCAATTTTTTTAAACATCATATATTTGTCATTTAAAGTTACTCAAATTGGTGCGGAGCGTCTGATTATGCTCTTGACATAATTTTATAAAGTTAAAATTCCGATATATGTAATTTAGTGTTTCATTTTCTATTTTACTTTTAATATATTGCGTACTTTCAATTTTATATCCATGCATGGCTGTCTTGAATGGTTTGATTTCCCATTCTTTTAAACCGTGTATACGAATTTATATATAAGATTTTGTAATTCTACGATTCGTTTATTTTCATCATTTCAATTTATCGCAGTATATGGACAATTAAAGATAAATTCTCATTTTCCTTGCTTCCACATGTTATTATTAAATCTATGTTCTCAGCAATATCGCTCAGACTAATCCCTCTGAGGGAAGTCCTAGTAAATAAAAATAAGTGTTATGAATTAATGAAGTTAATATATGAGATATCTGAGAATACTCATAAATTAAATATTGTGATAACATCTGAACATAATGAAAGTAAAATACTTACTAGAGAATTTATGGAAAAGTGGTAATAGTATGGTACCGCTTGTTGCAACTAGAAGCGCCATCTATGTGGTTTGCTTTGAAACATGTGAGTTGGGTTCGAGACGCCAATCCGAGGAGTAGTGTAAATATCGGCTCTCGTTCAATTTATTGTTTTGTGAATTAAAATTTAATTAGTAATACAGTCCGCTAGTTTTATTTATGATGAGTTGTGTGCAGTGATTATTTGAGAAAGAGCTGTTGGCGGGAACACCTAATTTTGGTCCCCCTCCCCGGAGTAAAGAGCAAGCATTTATTTAATCGAGTATGAAGTGGTTTCGATTCAACGAGTATGTGTGTACCGAAACGAATTAAGTGTTTTCTTTTTTATGAGAATTTGTGCATTTCCTTTTAATCTTATAAGTTATAATATTGCTTTAATAGTGTGGTGTTAAAAATATATACTTTATTACGAAGAGTTTAAGTCAAGCAGTTGTTTTGATTCAAGAACAAAAAGAATTATGTTCTTTCAGTGAAGTATTTTGTAATCAACATGACAATCTAATGCAGAGAAAAAACGAAGTTATTTCGAAATGCTGATTTTGAGAAGACAAATAAAATAAATAAAAGAAACCAAAACATTATTCTGCATTTCAGCAGTTTGGAAAAAGTGATTCGCTTTTATTTTGGAGGTATGTGAGATTTATTTATTTATTTATTGTGAACTATTTTATTTATTAAAATGTTCAAAAGCGCGAAAAAGGAAGATTACCAGAGGATAGCTTTTGAGTTAGGAATTGACATTTCTGATATAAAATTAACTAATTATGATTTAATGAATTTAATAAAGGAAAGTGAAAAATATAAAGCAGATTCTAAATTGGTAGAAGAACTGGCCAATAATATTATAGAGGAGAGAAAAATGAGGATGCGAAGGTACTAGAACTTGAAAAATTAAAAATTGAACGTACAAAATTAGAGCTTCAGTTGGCCAAGGCCCGTGCAGAAACCAAAAGTGAAAAATTAAATGATTTCGAGAAGGGAGAAAGCATAGAATCTTTAGACTCTCTCATTAAAATTATAAGAACACTTACAATCAAAATTCCGTCTAGACCGGAAGGTTGGGGGTATTATTTCTCGTCTTTAGAAAGGGCCTTCATTTCAAAAAATGTCCCAGAAAAATATAAATCGGAAATTCTTCTAAATTTGTTAGGGGAAAGGGCAATAAATGTTATTACGTACATTAAGGATGGGGAATTAGAAGATTATTCAAAGGTGAAAGCTATAGTACTTAGAGAATTTGAGCCAACTCCCCAAACTTGTTTAGAACAGTTTAGAAAAGCACAACGTCAACCCAATCAAACATATGTACAATTTGCATCCCGATTAACAACGAGTTAGGATTATTATTTAAAATTGAGAAATGTGACAGATTTTGAAACTTTAAAAATGTTAGTGATTTCTGATAAAATTTGTCAGGCGTTTGATAAGGATGTTACGTTTTTTTTATAAATGTTAGACAAGGAGATTCTTGGTTTCACCCAATTGAGTTATCTCGGGAGATAGATTTATATCACACATCAAATGGAAAACCTGTGGTTGATAATTCTAGGTCGAATAATAAAAATAATTATTCTAGGCCAATTTCTAAAGTTTTTCTAACTGATGTAAAAAATTCTAAATGTATTTTGTCATGTAATGAAAATCATCCTTTGCATAAATGTTCTGTTTATAAAAATATGTCAGTGAGTGATAGAGTTGAGCTGGTAAAGACAAAAAATCTTTGTTTTAACTGTCTTATGAATCATAAAGTAGTCGATTGTAAATCTAGATTCTCGTGTATTATTTGAAGGAAAATGCACAATGTAACTTTGCATTTTCCTCGCGAACAAAAAATAAATAAAGTTGAAAACCAAGAAGTAATTTCACAGGAAATGAGTCATATAAACAAAGGAGGTAATAAATCTAATTTGGATGTTTCGGCTCCAGTATTTCAGCCTTTCCCAGCTAATAATCAAAACAGTTTATTTTCAACGACATGTAATTTGGCTAATGAGTTGAAAGCTGTGTTACTTAGCACATTTGTTTAATAAAAGATGAATTAGGTAATTTTCATGAAGTACGAGGTTTATTAGACGTTGGAGCAAACTCTAACTTTATGAGTAAAAGGTTAGTAGATAAACTTAATTTGAAAAGGGAAAAGACTAACATTTCTATTTCAGGCATAAATAATTTATCGTTGAATGTTAGATCTAGGGTTAACACAACTGTTTCAAATAGAGATAAGGATTTTCATTTAAAATTAGACTTTTTAGTCGTTCCGAAAATTACAGAATTTACGCCGTCTACGCCGCTTGAGACTGCTATCCCATTATTAATTAACATCAAATTAGCCGATGAAAAATTTAATGTCCCAGGCCCGATTGATTTGCTTTTAGGTGTAGAAAATTTCTATGAATTTTTAAGACCAGGTTAAATTTATCCGCAAACATTAAATACTAAAATTGTGTTACAAAACAGTGCATTCGGGTATATTGTAAGTGGAAGCCTTCCTGCTAGGGGTGAAAGTAGTATACATTGTGGGTTAATTACACATAATTTGGAATTAGAAAAAATATTTAAAGAGTTTTGGTAAATAGAAAACATAGAGAGAGAGTCTGAGATTTCTAAAACTAAGGAAGCAGAAATTTGTGAAGAACATTTTCTGAAAAATTATTCTAGAAATGAAAATGGACAATATATGGTGAAAATGCCACTAAAGGAAGATCCGTCTTGTCTTGGTGAATCAAAACAAAAGGCAATGAATATTTTAAATTCATTATGGAAACGCTTAGTTAGAGAACCTAAAGTTAATGATCTTTATAAAGCATTTATGGAAGAGTATCTAAGTATGGGTCACATGGAAGAAGTGATAGAATCTGAAGAGCCAGAAGTCACTTATTATATTCCACATCATTGCGTATTTCGTACAGAATCAAGTAGTACACCATTACGAGTCGTGTATAATGGCAGTTCCTTAACTTCTACAGGGAAATCATTAAACAGTTTGCATTTTAACGGAGGAACAATCCAAGATGAGTTATTTTCTATAATGTTGCGATTTCGAAAGCATCAGTTTGTTTTTGTAGCTGATATTAAAAAAAACGTATCGTATGATATTAATACATCCGAGTCAACGTGATTTATTACGAATAGTATTTAAACCTGAGGTGAATGAGCCAGTAAAAGAGAACAGGTTATGTACTGTGACTTATGGCACAATTAGTGCTCCTTTTTTAGCTACAAGAACCTTAATGCAATTATCCAGAGACGAAGGAAATGAATTTCCTTTAGCTGCAAATGTGTTCTTGCAGGATGTTTACATGGACGACATCCTAACAGGAGCAGATGATTTAGACACAGCGAAGGAGATTCAGCAACAACTGATATCTTTTTTAAATAGAGGAGGCATGGATTTCCATAAATGGCTAGTAAATAATTTTGCTCTTTTATGTAATAACTCAGAATCTGAATATTCTTTTTCTAATGAGACAAAAACTTTGGGCATATTGTGGAAGCCTCAACAAGATTGTTTTGGGTTTAACTTAATTATCGAGCAAAGTGAATTATACACTAAACGATCAGTCTTGTCACAAATTGCTAAAATATTTGACCCTTTGGGTTCGATATGTCCAATAATTACAAGGGCCAAGGTGTTTCTGCAAAAATTATGGTTGCTGAAAATATATTGGTGTGATTATCTCCCAATGAAATAAAATAAAGTGTGGAATGACTTTCTTACTTCCTTAAAGAGCGTAAATCTGATCAGTATCCCTAGATGCATTCTTATTGATCAGTCTATTTGTGTAGAACTACATGGATTTTCCGATGCATCTGAAAATGCTTATGGAGCATCATTTACGTGAAATCTACTAATTCTTGTGGTGATTCTGCTGTTAAGCTACTCACTAGTAAGTCCAGAGTAGCTCCTCTAAGGCATTTCACTATCCCGCGTCTTGAACTTTCTGCTGCAGTCCTGCTATCTAAGTTAATGAAGAAGGTGTTAAGTGCCTTAAAACTAGAAATTTCTAAAACTTATTTTTGGACAGACAGCACCATTGTACTTGCATGGTTAAAAAAAAATTAATGATCTTAAGACATTCGTAGCTAACAGGATATCGATTATACAAAGTTTAACGTCGGTTGAACAGTGGAATTACGTACCTTCAAAGGAAAATCCCGCAGACCTTATTTCTAGAGGTATAGATCCCATCAAGATTCAACAGTGTGAACTGTGGTGGTTTGGTCCAGCATTCCTACAACAGCCTGAAGTGGTCGAGTGTCCTGATAGTAATCCTGCTGAAGCCAATGAGCTGTTTTTTGCGTGAATTGAAATCACCATCAATGACTCAAGTATGTGCCTTAGTTAACACTTTTGAACCTTTAGACATAATTAATAACTGTTCTTCGTTCATCAAACTACAAAGAGTAGTAGCATGGTGTAAAAGATTGATATATAACTGTAGAAACCCTTTATATCCTACAGCTGGAACTTTATCTAGCAGTGAACTCTCTCAGTCCTTATTGTGCATTGTAAAGAACATTCAAAGGACTTCATTCGTGAAAGAAATCCAGTGTTTAGAAAGGGGTACTGCTACCCCTAACAATAGCAAACTGATAAACTTGTGTTCATTTTTAGACAGTGATGGCTGCATTCGTGTTGGTGGCAGACTGAAAAACAGTAACTTATCCGATCACCAAAAATTTCCTATGATTATCCCAGCAAAACATAATTTTACATTTTGTGTTATTAATTATTTTCATGCAGGTTCAGAAACCACAATGTCTCTCATCCGAACTAAATTTTGGATTTTAGCTGGCAGAAATGTAGCTAGAAAAATCATTTTTAATTGTATTATTTGTAAGAAAATTAATTCTAAAATTTCGCAGCAACAGATGGCTGATTTGCCAGCAGCAAGAGTAACGGTATCCAGAGAATTTACGAGCACTGGATTAGACTACTGCAGTCCTTTTGAGATAAAAAATTCAACAGGTAGGAGTAAACAGGTTTAAAAGGTTTTTATTTGTATTTTTGTGTGTTTTACTACAAAGGCCTTGCATTTTGAAATTGTCAATGATTTAACAAGTGCAGCGTTTTTAACAGCACTTAAACGCTTTATTGCGAGACAAGGCAAACCTTCTGATATCTTTAGTGATAATGGCTGAAATTTTGTTGGTGCCAATAAAGAATTAAGAGCAATTCTCAGATCTTTATTCAAGTATAAAAGTGAGGAGGAAATTCAAAATTATTTAGCTAATGAAGGAATTAAGTGGCATTTTAATCCCCCTTCAACCCCGCACTTTGGAAGTTTATGGGAGGCAAGTGTTGAATCACTTAAATATCATTTAAAGCGTGTTGTAGGTAAAAATATTTTAAGTTATGAGGAACTCTTGACTCTCATTATTCAAATCGAAGCTGTTCTTAATTCTCGTCCACTCTGCCCTCTTTCAAATGATCCAAATGATGTTGAAGCTTTGACACCTGCTCATTTTCTTATTGGCTTATCTTTAATGGCCTTACCTGAACCGAATTATACTAAAATCCCTATGATTAGGTTGAGCAGGTGGCAATTAGTTCAGAAATTGACACAACATCTTTGGAAAAAATGGTCATCAGAATATTTAAATAAGCTCTTGAATAGACCCAAATGGTATAAAGGAAGGTTAGAAATAAAAGAGGGATATTTAGTTTTAGTATTTATAAAATCCTGATAATTATAGCCCTTTAAAATGGCATTTGGCAAGTATTGTTAAAATCCATAAAGGCCAAGATGGTATAGTTAGGAGTTATAACTTTAAGGGATAAAAATGGCACATATAAAAGGCCAGTGGTCAAAATTGTTGTTTTACCTCATGTGAATGAAACCACATTAACTACTTGAATTCATACATTTTATTTTAATTAAGCAAAACTTTTGTAGTGTAGTGTATGATTATATTTTTGTGTTTATATTTGTAAATTTAACATTTCATTTAGTGTATATGCTGAGAAAAAATTTGTATTATTGAGATTGTATTCTAAATTGATATCGTATTTATAGTATTGAATGTTTGAAACATTCAAGGCCCGGCGGTATGTTGCCGCTAGAAGCGTCATCTATGTGGTTTGTTTTGAAACTTGTGAGTTCGGTTCGAGACGACGATCGGAGGAGTAGTGTAAATATCGGCTCTCGTTCAATTTATTGTTTTGTGAATTAAAATTTAATTAGTAATACAGTCCGCTAGTTTTATTTATGGTGAGTTGTGTGCAGTGATTATTTGAGAAAGAGCTGTTGGCGGGAACACCGCTATTATCATAACAATACAATACTATATAGTGCATATGGCACTAGCCTTTTTGACAGTTTTTCTTGTGTCAAAAATGAGCAATAATTGAATTTCAATGGACTATAGCATAGCATCAGGACAATATATCATCCCAGTTAAAAAACTGTAGGAGATTGATACTCAGTTGAAATATTTGTGCATAAATTTTAAAATTATTATATTCATGTTTTACCTTTTATTTATATAAGTTGTGAATTGTACGGAAAATTTCTACGTTATGGAGTTTAAGTTATAGAGATTAAACTAATTTTTAATCGCGATGAGGAAAGAGGGTAATTCCTAAGAAAACTGCTAGACAATTCTAATATTGTCAATATCTGTTAATATTGTAAGTAATAAGTTGTTAGTAAAACAAGAGGAGATTATTTAGAATATAATTTACTCCATGTTGGAGAAATATTTATATTATCTTTGTAATTTTAAAAAACAATTCCTACAGTTTTGTGTTTAAGCAGTAACTTATTGATTTGGTTTTTCTCAGAATTGGAGATAAATTTCAGACTACCGGGTAACACTATTGTAATCCGAGTTCATACTTTTCCCCAATGAACTTGTGGGTGACAGAGACACCAGTTCACCGGTTTTTATGGAAGGGGGATATTGCTATATAAAAAAATTTACTTTTACTATTCATTTAAATTATTCTAATTTGCCGGCATATTCATTATTTCCTTTTTTTAAATACGCTCCATTATTTATTTCTAGTTAAATTCCTATAATTTTAAAGCGCGTATCTTAATAATAGATTTATTCCAAAACGTAATCTAAACTTTTAATCCCTTCATTAATTTTTATCGTCTACCAAACTGTAAAGTTTTGAACGCAGTTACTTATTTCCGAATGTTTATAAAAACCATTTTTACATTTTTATTCTATTTCATCTCATTTTCCCTCCCGCTAGGCGACAGCCTTTTCACATCGAAATCCTTCCATTAGCGGCGCCGGGATTCTTTTCTGTGACGTTTCTTGGTCGCTCTCCATTCGCTGAGTGACGGATCACAGTTTCACTTCGAGTTTCGTTCGTGATTTAGTTTGTCTAGCCTGAAGTTTTCATTTCAATCGGATTCTCCTCCGCGCATTCTAATAAATAGCTAAAGCATGAGCTCAGTAGTAGATTTTTTGTGCTGTTGGATTGTTTACTTAATTTGTTACCCGGTGTCCTAAGTCATGAGGAATATTCATTTCGTGAATTAACATCTATTTCGCATGAGTAACTAGTTCATGCTCGAGTGGAATGCTTTGATTTCTCATTCTGCGGGAATTATTTAGTGTTGGTATGTTCTGATGGAATAAACAGTTTCCTATGACTACGTTTCCATGTTTTTAATTGGGAAATCCCCAGATTTCTTCATTCGCCTTTTTTCCACCACTCACGCAGCCTAATCTGCCTTGTCTTCATCATAAATAAGTAAGAGTTTTATTGGACTCTACCAATATTATCATCGCTCTACAGCTGCTAAATATTCACAGAGTTGACACCTCCACTAGCGATGCTTGTGCTAAGCGGTATGATTGCTATACAGCATCACCAACGGCTGATTAATATATGGTACTAATCCAAAAATATGAAATAAAAACCTCGGCGTGATTGTTCGACTTAACCCATTAAATTGTTTCGTAATATATATATATATCTTTTTTTTTTCATTCTGTGCTTTCCTCTTATAGGAGTATTTATTTTAAAATACTTATCGAAACCTGAGATTGATACAGTAGGACCTCGATCGATAGTTTCTCAAGGGACCATTCGTTTCAAATGACAGACATGGGAAAACGATTAACGTGGGTCAACATAAATTATTTTCACGTGAAAAAAATATATGGTATAAATAAATTTACTACATTGAAATATAGAAAATTTAAGGAGAAAATGCATACTTACAGCAAAAAATTTACGATGCAGAACAAAGATGAATAAATCTATTAATTTACTTGAAATATTCGAAAATTTAGGATTGTACACACTGTTTTTTCTTAACACAAACAATAAATTTTTGACATTACTGACATCTATCTGTTCTGTTACGCTTTATGATTGTGAATATAGAAAGTTTCTCAATGTTTCAAATCCTCTTAAAGCTTTAAAAACGTTGGAACTGGTTCTGTATCGACATTTTCGTCTTCATCGGTATCATCATCTATTTTTTAATTCTCTGCGATCATTCCTAGAACAGAAATCAAGCCACATATCGCAACCTCTTCACCAATTGATACATAATCGTGAAAAGTGATGTTCGAGACATTTTCTCCAAACTGTAATAACTCATTTTCCTCTTCATCGTTAGCATAAGCAGTTACATTTCCGAGTTCTGTGACATTCTCCCCTTAGCCTTATTAAAAGAATTTTGTATAGTTGAAAATAAATGTAAAACATCAAGTTTGAGCTATTGCATTTTTCTTCATCCTTCATAAAAGAACTTTTCTTTTTTTTTTTCAAAAAGACTTGTCAAAAATCATTCAGAAATCTAGAGAAAATTCCTTTTGTCATCTTTACTCTTTAATTAGCACGGTACGACACAGGTAAATTTTTGATGTTTTTCAAAGACCTTGAATTTACTGACTTTCCGATTGAAATCGGCATTTTTTTGTGATTTCCATCACTATTTGTACACAATAAAACAGTCCTTCTTTAGAACTTTTGAATCCATGACAAGCCTCTCCTGTTAGTGCCAGACTACGGTCCGGCAAACATCTATAAAAAAAGTCCTGTTCATCCGCGTTGTACATGTCACGGAAGTCATATCCTTCAATTAATGCCAGTAATTTGGAAAACAAATCTTAGCCACTCTGTCATCAACAGCTGCACTTTGACCACACAATGTTTTGAATTTTAACCCATGTTGTACTTTAAAGCGTGAAATCTATCCAATTGAGGCTGTGAGATTTTCAATATCTTTTAAAGCAGCAATTTCTAGGCTTTTTTCCCGAAGAATTGTTCCATCGATATTAATCTGAGATCCTCGAGCCCGACTATACCAGTCGCACAAAAGAGTTTCCAAATCTTTGTATGTTGATTCTAGACCAGTTTTTCTTTTCTTTTCTTTTTTTTTTTATTTTCATTTATTTTCTTTTTTTTTGCGGAAATGCCGTATCAGACTGCATCCTAATTTCGGCTCTTTTGAAATTATAGGATTCAATGTTGAAGGTGGTCAATTAAAACGTTTTGCAATTTGAACTCCTTTTTCCAAAGGGATGTTTTTCTACTTCTTCAATGATACGAATCCTGACTAACTTGTGAAAAATAATAAAAAATAAAAACACCACAGCATCCTAAACTAAACTAAAATGAGAGTCTAACCTAAAGTGAAAATATATTAACTTCAAGAAGCTATGACGTTCATGAAGGTGCTGCTGCCCTCCGTAATTTTATTGGTTGAAAGGTCTTCATTACCCCATTTCGCTCTCGCTTGATCGTTATGCATTCAATGTTACAATTAGAACGAACTTCTTTTCTTAAACATGAATACAAAGAGATAAATTCACCATTTCTTTCCATAGCTGGTAAAATTTTGAACGATAGATGCGAGAATCTGCGAGTTTAAAAACGACCTAAGCGGGTGTAATTAACGTTATTTAAATAGAATTCGTGACGGGGCATTTAAAGCAAGACGATACATACGGCAAAGTGGAAGATGCAGGGACAATGGATCGAGGTTGTAATGTATCTGATATTTGTTCATAATGAACTACAGTACAGAATTGTAAAATTATATCACCAACATTGCTTTCTACTTCTATATTTGTATAAAATGAAAGTTAAACTCATATTCTGCATTGAGAAATTTAATTAAAGCTGGTGTGATTTTAGCAATATTTCATAAATAATCCGCCTTCAACTTCCACATACACACACACACATTTTAGACCTAAAATTTTGGGGAAAGGTGTGTAATATATAAGTGTATATATATAGTGTTCTTATACTGATTAGATACTTTTTTTTAAAGTTTATAATTACTGATATAACTCTTTTACATATGTCTTGTTTTAAAAGTGAGTTCTATACATATTATGTAGGAATTTTACCTCTAAATGTCACACATTATTTTTTTTTCGTTCAATGAACTTTTTTATTCTTTAAAATTTTTAATATTGTACATGGGAACGTCCACGTCAGAAAAAAAAAATGCTGAAAATTTTTTTAACGAAATATAAGTGTGATACATCAATTTAAAGCTAAAGAGTTGCTGTATAGAAATTTGTAAGTTTTAATTTCCTAAAAATCAGTCTACAGCGATACCGAGCTGGACACTAGTAGTATTAAAATTCATTTAAAGTTGAACATAAAAATCCACTTATTGGATTGTAAGGTTTTTTTTACTTCTGTTCTTTAAATGAAATTATTATGCATTGAATATATCAAGCTATTGTTACATCCGTCAAATATGCATATTTAAAAGGTTTTATCTAAGGTAATAAATGTAATTTTAGCTTTATTTATTAGTTGATAATTAAATGTCACAAGAGTAACCGAAAACATATTAAAGTTTTAATTAAAAAAACTACTTAAAATTTTTACCTTAAACTTTTAACTCTCTGATTTCGTGTTATGAGACAGATTTTACGTTAAATATTTTGTTTATGCTATGGATGGAATAGGCTCTAGGGAGTTGTCGCAAGAGTAACAAACGTCTGTGTCACAAGAGAAACACGTAAGACTTTTATCCATAGTTTGAAATAAAACTGCGTTACAATCATAGCTAACAGAATGCTTAAAGTTTTGTTTTTTTTTCTCTGCTATTAGAGCAGTTCTTGAAATAGTTTTAGCCATAAATAAGGTTATTTTGTAAATTTTAAGGAATTATCTTTATTAGTTTTTTTTTAATGGATGGATTTATTTTTATTCATTTTTGTTATTACTTAAGATTATAAAATAATCATGACAAGTAATTACATATATAATAAAACAACTCAACTCGTGTCCTTTTTGTGTGCTTTCTTTTGGTTTGAAGCACATGGTCTTTGATCAGATATTTTATAGGCTTTGTAAAGCTTCATTTACTAAATTCTGCTGTATAAGCTACATAGGCTCTTATAGTAACTCTTATGGAAAGGATTCTGATAGTACATTTTAAAGGAAAGATTTTAATATTGCGTCTTATACGCGACATTGTATAAATAGTAGGAAAAATTCTGCTAAGCGCCAAAAATTGTAGGGAAAAAATAAGAATTAAATTGAATATGTTGAAGTGAGAAAGAAACAAAACAAAATACAGTAGAACCTCTTTTATCCGAAACTATTTTAACCAAAACTCTCGATTGAACAAAATCCATTTTTAAAGCCTTTTTTTTTTTTTTTTTTTTTTTTTTTTTTTTTTTTTTTTTTTTTTTTTTTTTTTACTTTCTCATTCCTTGTGCACAAAATCCATTTTGAAAGTTTTTTTATTATCATATTCCTTGTGTGCAATCGGTCCTTTCCGAACCACGAGTACATATAAATATTTTCGATCCCCTTTCTTAGAATTCCTTTTAATTTAACATGAGCTTTCGTAAGCTGCGGAGTGAAGCGAACAAAGGAAACGAATAAATTAGCGATTCTGAAGCTTTTGAATGTTTTGCAAAAGCTTTGGCTTGGCTGTAGCAGCAGAAAGACTGTAATACTGGCGAACTAATAATATTTAAAAACTTCCTGATAGAGCTTCAAAGCAAAGGCAATAGAAACTGCGACAAACAAAACATTGTTTCAAACTTTTTTGAAATGTGTAAA
Organism: Maratus speciosus; assembly: GCA_963932465.1. Lineage (NCBI taxonomy): Eukaryota > Metazoa > Arthropoda > Arachnida > Araneae > Salticidae > Maratus > Maratus speciosus. The sequence continues at coordinate 287,043,490 of OZ010799.1, forward strand.
AGGTACTCAATTTCAAAATTAAAGCAAGCACTTGTTACCGTAATAAGAAATAGTAGCTAAATCTACATTAGTTAGGCGTGAAAAGGGACACATAATTTCATCAACTAGAGGACATTTACTAAGAAAATACGTTTTATGCTTAAAGAAGCTTTCCTAAATCGAAAAATTGGAGATTCCTTTGAAGCCTAGTTTCATAAAACAATAGAAATTACTCATCCGAATATCTCTATTTGTCGTTGTCACGAAAGCATTTAAGCAATTAATAATGTAGTAACTGGTTTATTTCTTGCATTAAAGATTCCTGTGAAGGTTTTAATAACTTTGTCTACCGAGATGCATCATAATTAAAATGTAGGAATTCAGAATGTGTAATTTGTGTAGATAACATCGAAAAATACAGAACTTCTTATAAGTTATTGTAAATAGCAAAATTGACGAAACTATTGACAAAGCTATTGACAAAGCTATTGACAAAACGTTTATCAATATCTTGTCAATAATGTTACTTTTTCAAAACGTTGATAAACGTTTAGAAAAAGTAACAGTTGAAGAAATCATTTCTGATTGTTTACAAAATTTTCGAAAAAAACTAAATCCATTTTTGTGGCACACAGGATTACACGGGATTATTTTCATAATGCCAAAACAATAACCATTTCTCAAAGAATAGTTATTTATGGAAGTGGATTTTCTGAAAACTGTGCATTTTCATGCCCAGACGAAATTTTGGTACGAAATGTTGAATTACTGGTCAAATCCACAAGGGATTGTATTTTCAGCCATTATTTAGTACGATCCCAATAAAGTAAAATCTTATGCTATTATTTTAGACAATGTAACTCATAATCAATTTTTTGTAAATGTTCTCGTATGTAAAATTTCAACATGGCATCTTTAAGAGAATTTATATTTTCCTAAAGTTTACCTATTTTACTTTTTATATGATGGTTGTGCTTTCGAATCTAAACAAAAATATAACTATGCAAATATGCCTGGAACGAATTAGAGTCCTTTCTCAATTAACTTAATTGATCTTATGCTTTTTTTTTTTTTTTTTTTTTTTTTTTTTTTTTTTTTTTTTTTTTTTTTTTAAATACTTCTATTATAGATGCTGTAGATTTATTTTGTGTTGTTGTATAATGATATATGTGGGATGAAATGCGTGCGAAAAAAGCAATCTAAGGCATACTGCTTATTTTGTCAAAAGAAATAAAACAATAACGTTCCATTACTTTGAGAGAAAATACCAACAGCAAAGGGTATTCAACAAATACAATTTGTTAAAAATATGTAAGACGACACCATCTACTACAAACCATACACTAACATGATTCGAACAAAGAATTTGTGTCTCATTAAGTAAATCATGATACAGGAGAAGTTGAAAGTGATATTATTGATAATGAAGACAATGATTTATTCTGTTAAGTAGCAGAAACTGAGAGGTTGCTATGTGTTTATAGTGATAATTAATTTTGGAATTTTTTACATTCTTTTATGGTATTTTAAAATTAAACCATGAAGTTGTCCTGTATGGAAAATAATGTTTTAACTTATTTCAATTGTTTTGTTTAGTATCTAAACTGAATTTTTGCTAAAATTACATTATGGACAAAATGTCACCAGAGTAACGCTTAGCATTTTCCAAAATCAAATGTAATTAATTCATGAGTTATCAGATGAGTTCAGCGATTAATGCTTTTCAAAAGATATAATTATTCTGCTATATTCTGTAAATTTTATTTCTATAGTCTCATATAATTCACAGAAGTTCTGCGTCAAACACAATTTTTGAAAATTGTATTTTTTTTTTTTTTTTTTTTTTTTTTTTGTGGTCACAAGAGTAATAAAATTTTTATTTATCATCTAGTCAAGTAAAATGCTTTTTGTTAGAAATTGTACATGGTTTATGAAAGTAGAGTACATGTATTTTTAAGTAGTTTCATCAAATTTATCCTAAATATATTTTGTAATAAAAGAATTGGAAATATATATGGAAATTTGCTCTGATGGTCACAAGAGTAACAGTGGACGTTCCCACATATAAAATTTTTTCTAAATAATGAACACTGTAATAATTACTATAAACCTGGGAAATGTTTTATTTAGAAAGTTCATTAATTCAACCATGAATTACGAACTAAATTAAAGGAAACTGACTTTCTATTACTAGAAAATGTTGTAAGTTCATGAAATTAAAAGTATCATAACTTGGTAAGTTTTCGCCGAATATGAACGAATTTTTACTGTTTTACTTTATAGTAGGTAGGGAAATTTTCAAAATATAACTTACAAAAAACCCAGAAAACTTATTCAAATCTCAATTTCATAATTTAAAAAAATAAGATGCTTTTTCTGCATTATGGAAAAAAATTGCATGGAAATGAAAAGTTGCCATGTTCTAGATTTATTATTAATATGCTATCAATAATTTTTATTTTTAAACAATTAAAACTATGCTATAATATTTCAGTAGATTGAGTGACTTTTATTTGAACTTGGCACTCACTTACATATCCCTTCTTTTAAGGCATTTTTTTTTACTGAATTTGGCTCCCTTCTTTCACAGTTATGTTTTTGTTAGATTAAAGAAATACTGAGATCATTTATCAACGATAGAGAAACTTAATGGTATGCAATTTACTTGTCATCTTTCGAAAAATAGTTGTCTAGAGAAAGCTTTAAGCATCAAATAATAAAAGCTCATCTCAAGTTTTTCATATCGTATATAGACCTGTCTTGACATCATGCCAAAATAAATTAAAAAATATATAGAGAAGGCCTTAAAAAATATCTGTTAGTTCAGCCTTATTTCATTGCCGGCTTTTATAGGTTTCAAAAATGAAATACTTTAAAATTTTTATTGAATTGGGAAAAGTTTCACTGATTTACGACTGTGCTCTGTAGGGTATTTTATGTGTATTAAAAAAAATGTGTTATAATCACACAAAACGTCAAAACTTTCTTTGAAAATTTTGTAAAAAAAAAATGAGTTGAAATAAACATAAATATAAATAAAGTAAAATTTAAAAAAATATAAGACTTGCAAAATGGACATACAAAATACAAAATGATTCAAAACATTGAAATAACTTTAATAATAACAATGATTAGATTATAAGATTGAAAGCAAATACAAGTGGAAATTAAAGCTATGTTTGCACACTTTATAGCAATTTCATATCAATTTCTATAATGACACGGGGTCACTTGAAATCAAAGATTTCCGGTATTATTCACAAAAGAAAAGCAATTGTTTTACTGTAAGAACTATACTACTGGTAAGAATTGCAAAATCTCTCCTACATACTGCGAACCCTGTATATAAAAAAACCCCTTTATTTCTCTATTGTAAAAAGCATAGGTATTGCAGTTAAGGCATCATTACTTTTTTTTAATTATAATCAGCGATTTGATTGTAAATATCTCTGTAATTTAGAGCGAAGAACTACACTGCTCAAAAAAATTAGGAGAGCAAGCAAAAACGTGAAGAGAAGAGTGCAAGACAGCCATGTGGGGGCATAAAATGGATAGTACACGTGTATGAATGCACAATACAGAAAAATAGACGCAAAAAAATTGTAAGGCAGCTTTTGTTCTTTGAAAAAATAAAAAGAACATGAAAAGATGGTTTAGGATAACAATTTGTTTTCATGTAAATGATAAAAAAAAAGTATTGTTTAGAAATGATGCAAGATTTTTAATATGTCGTGTGGTCTCCTCAAACACTTAAGATACCTGTTTTACATGGATGCAATGAGATTATCGGTAAAATTTTGGGGAATGCTGTTCCACTGCTCAAGAACTGCAATCTCCAAGTCCCGAACAGTAAAAGGCGCCTCGGTCTCGCAGCAATGCGTCGTCTGTACCAAACATGCTCGATCGGATTTAGGTCAGGAGAGCATGCTGGTCATTCCATACGCTCTATTGTTTTAGCTTCAAGCATGTTTTCCACAAGACAAACTGTATGAAGTTTGGCATTATCATGCATGGAAAAAAAGAAATCACTAATTTCTGCAACATAAAATACGACATGAGGTTTCAGTATCTCGTCTGTATAACTTCGAATCGTCAAAGTGTCATTCCAAATGATATGCAGGCCTGTAAGTCCACCTATGCTGATTCCAGCCAATAGCATCAACCCACCTCGTCTGGAATATGATCTTTCACGATCGAATGTGGGATTATTTTGAGTGCCTCTTTCTCTCCATGCCAAAACACATCACATGTCACATCCAAACTGAATTCGGACTCGTCTGTAAACAGAATTTGATTCCAACAACGTTGCCTCCAAACTCAATGTTCAGTTCCCCACCTTCTTTGGGCCACATAGTGGCTTGAGGTCAACGGAATACAGACCATGAAGCATATTTCGGACTGTTTGGCTGAACACCCTTCGTTCTGTGGCCAAGAACAACTGTAGCATTGCCCGTTCCGTCTCGATGAGCTGTTGGCGGGATATATCGGTCATCATATTCTGTGTTAGCACATTTTCGACCTTGCACTTGTCGATGACTACCATTCCATGTGCCTTGGAATCGCTTCAACAGCCTTTCATGGACACTTCTTGCGAATCCAATAGCGTCCACTACACTTTGTCGTGTTTCCCCAAATTCAACTGTCTCGAAAGCACGCCAAGTCATGGATTGCTCTAAATCATGTTGTTGTGACATTCTCAAGCCACCTTTTATCAAAACACAAGCTGAACAATTGAATTTTACAATTGAGGCAGTGAAACAGACGTTTCTGCAAAATCCCGATTTCTGAACATATCTCCTTTTTCTAGTTTTTGACGTCATAAACTTTAATTTACATGTAAAGTTTTCTTCATCTGTTTTCTGCAACACTTTAAATTATGGATGTTTTATTTTACGTTACTTATCTGTGTAAATATTTGCGTAATTTCGTTAAAACCATGCGCTCCCCTAATTGTTTTGATCAGTGCAGATTGGGTATTGGGTATTGTTTCGAATTCACACCTGTGCGTGGGTTGGAAATCTAAAAATAGCCGAGCTATCACGTGAATCGGTACGTGTGGGAATGAGCCCACGAAAAAACTGTCACTGATGCTAGAATTCTTAATAAGTAACAACCTTGAATTGTTCTCGGTCGGGGAAATAAAATGTTTTTCCTCGGAATAGATGTTATGAAATATATATATATATTATTATGTGTGATTTAATGTTGTGAAGTGATGCTTGAATTATTGTAACTAGAACGATCAGAATCTTTTTATGCCTGGCCGACATGCGTATTTATCGCTTTCTTGGAATTTATGATGTTATTTAAATGTCAAATATTAAACGTGTTAAATGTCGTCTTGCTGTGGTGTAAAATAAAATAAGTAAAGACAGTCACGATTACTCCTTTTACAAACCCCCTGGGAACACCTCCAAATATTTTGATCTCGAATGTATTTTCTTTATTTTGAATAATATTTATCGACCGTTTTGATAGTGAATAAATTTCAGGTATTTCATTTACCTGACTTTTTAACTCTTTCGCCAGTCTTGTAAGTTATAAGGATCTTTAAATAATAATAAATAATTGAATAGAAGCATTCGATTTCAGAATTTTTAGATTCACTGTGGATTACAATTCTTACTCAATAATGTTTGAGTTCACGAAATACAAAAAGTAATAGTAATATGACTAACTTATTTTTGTCTATTGCATGTTAAAAAGCATTGCATGTTAAAAAGTATTGCATGTTAAAAAGTGTGTAACGAATTTCGTCACGAATTCGGAAGATTTATTATAAATCTAACTTGAAATCCTGCCAAAATGAAGTTAGAACAATTCCTTTAAGACAGATTTTATAACAAATATCCTGTCAATTCATATTTACAACGTCTCTTAACTTTACAGAATACAACTTTGGGATGTCAATTTTTTTTTCTCTGTAAATGTTATTTATGAATACGCTCTGCAATTTATCGTTTTAAATTTACGGAAAACTCTTGTAATTCTGCTATGCATAAAAATATTTTGTTTTGAAATGCAAAGAAAAAAATAACAGTTATAAATTGTTGTATTGTAAATAGAATAAAAGTTAAATTTACACTATGTGCAAAACTACTTAAAAGATGACAATATTCAAAAAGATGCTAAATTACTTTAATACCTTAGTACTTTCAACCATAAAAACATGGTCTTCGTCAGAGGAATATAAGAAATACTATTGTTTTTAACGTCTAAATTTCAAAATCCACGTAAATGGTGACGAATGGAGTGAAAGTGGAAGTCAATTTTCAGATCCGGGAAACAATGAGAAAATAAAACATGGATATAGGAAAGTGAAATATTACTCGTGTTATGATACTTTAAGAAAACTGAGCCAAATTCTGTGTATATTGGGGGTAAAACATTATTACAAACGGTATTTTCTTTAGTAATAATTTCTATTGACTCGCGGATAATTAAATCATTACTAAATTAGAATAGAAATTATTACTAAAGAAAAATACCGTTTGTAATGGTGTTTTAGACTACAATATACCCAGAATATGGCCCAGTTTGCTTAAAGTATCATAAAACGAGTAATATTTCACTTTCCTATATCCATGTTTTATTTTCTCATTGTTACCCGGATCTAAAAATTGACTTCCACTTTCACTCCTTTCGTCACCATCTACGTGGATTTTGAAAATTAGACGTTAATAACAATAGTATTTCTTATATTCCTCTGACGAAGACCATGTTTTTGTAGTTGAAAGTACTAAGGTATTAAAGTAATTTAGCATCTTTTTGAATATTGTCATCTTTTAAGTAATTTTGCACATAGTGTTAATTTAAGTTTAACTTTTAAAGATGATTTAAGCATTTCTATTTATTTATTTACAGAATAAAAGGTAGAGTAATATTCTCTCCCACCCAAGTTTCATATGATTATCCAAACCTAAATATTAAAATGATGATAAATATTATATAATATGAAAATGTTAAAATTTTTTAAATGCTTCTCGACATTCAGGACTCATTTTTTAACATAACTTTTAACAGTATTTTAATAATGCCAATTTAAAGAATGGTTTGTGAAAAAAAAAATTGCCTTCAAGAAAAAATTCTTCAAAGTTTCTTATTGCAAAATGCGCTTTCTGGACTCTTTCCCTGGGTGTTGCGTGGCATATAGCGCTCCATGGTTGAAGAGATGTTAAGTTCCCGAGTGTTTTTTCATAAAACCAATGAAACTGAAAGTACACTTTAATATAGGGTAATTCATCTGTTGGTTCTTTTTTTAACTATGAATATTTTACAGGTTATTTGGTCAGCTGTCATGTGTCGTGCATGTATGAACTGTCCAATGTAGGTCATTTGTAATTATGAACTCGTTGACAACACAACAACGGTGCGATGGCACACACTGCTCTGAAAACCATCAATTTATTGAACGAAAAATTTCCAGATCGCGTAATTTCAAGAAATTCTGATGTGAAATGGCCACCAAGGTCGTGCAATTTAAACACAATGGATTATTTTCTTTGGGAGTTTCTGAAAAGTAAATTGTACGCTAATGGCCCCGCACAATCCAAGACTCAAACGTAACACCCGGGCTGAAATTTTGGGCATGGATCCGCCCATCTTGGGAAAAGTCTTCGAAAATGTGGATGTTCAGATGATGGCATGTAAGCGGAGCCGCGTTGGCCACATGTGCGATATTTTATTCCATACATAAATGACATAGACCCACCTTCTATGTCCAATAAAGAATTTCGATTTACCCTTATAAAAAATGCGTTTTCTTTCATTTAAAAAAAAAAAAAACGAACCAACAGATGAACCACCCTTTACATATTACAGAATTGCTTAGTCCATGACAGATGATTTTTAGGATTTTTGTTTATCAACGATTGCGGACAATCAACTTAAATATATCAGTAAACATCATAATGTCTCTCTATATATATTTATAAAAAAGAACGATTTTTAAAGCAACTTTTATGACCTATTAAAATGCAGAAACTTTAATTTTTTTTTTTAAAGGAAGGAAAATCTGTGAATCCGTTTTCGAGATGCTTATGTTACCGAGTTAAACATTAATAATGTTCCAAAAAATTACTTTTAGATATAATTTAAAAAAATATTAATATAGGGAAGGCCCGACTCATTTTTACTCATAACCTGCGTAAATATAGAACTTTCTTTATCCTGTTTAAGGTAACATATGCAAAACATGTGTGATTTTTCGCAAAATTGAATTTCCTGAAGAATTAAAGGCTCATACCATAAGAGGGCGGAAAATGTTGAGAAATCAGATGTAAAATGTTTGGTAGCTATGTAATTTTTTTACGAAAAATATAAAAGCTAGTTTAATGTTTTTAAATAGTTTTGACAGTAACTAAACTATAAGTGGATCGTTCAGGGAGAAATAAATAAATTAAAAATCGCTATAGGTATTCAATTTTGTAATAAAAAAAGTACATGTAAAACTATTGACATCGACGTAAAATTTTCACGAGAACTATTCAAAATATTTCAATACTTTTTGAGCAGTTTTACCAATGGTTAAATTATAAGCTGATCCTTCGTCAAGAAAATGATACAAAATACAATTCTGAAATATTTTCGCAATAAAAATAAATCATTTTTTATTATACTTATCAGTTATCTCTTAATTAGAAGATTTCTTATAGAGATATATTAAAAATAGAATGAAATATTAAAAAAAAATGCATTTAATGAAGAAAGCTGGGGACAAAATGCAAAATTGCGATTCTAGATGGCAAGAATAATTAAAGGAATCTGAAATATATATTACTTTTAAAAAATCGTTAACTTTTTAATTTGTTTTTCTTCAATATATTTTTTTTTACTTTTTTGAAATAAAATTAAGATAGTTATTTTTTAAGGAAATTGATTATCTTTTTACATCTTCAAAAATAATTTTTAAAGCTCTTATTTGCTCCAAAGAAATATTTCTAAAATTTACGTAAAATTTATTAAAATAAGTAATCAGTCAAACCAAGATGTTTTTAAATCAATCAATATGCGTTACATTCTTATATTCCCGCTGCCAAAATAGTTGTACACACGGAGAATTCCACGCATTTTACATTTCTTTTTCTTTTTTCTTTTTTTTCTTTTCTTTCTTTTTTTTTTTTTTTTTTTTTTTTAATAAATTTGACATGAAAACTATTTGAAACTCAATATTAATAGTGCAAACACATGTACAAAATATTAGAAATGAAATTCTTGAAGGCTATGGCAATACGTTAGGTATATTGAATAAATGTTGCAGCATCATTATCACATTTCAAAATTTAAAAAATGTACATCTAAGGAATTGAAAAAAAATTGAAACGTTTTAATTTTTTGTATTACAAAGACAGTATTGCTGGTATATTCATAAGAATGCAAGTAAGAAATTGAAAAAAAAACTATAAAATGTCTAAATAAACAACATGAAAAAGGCATAATGATAAATAAGAGAATGATAGAAGAAATATTCAACATACCCAAATTATTAGCATGTGATTGCGACAAATAAAATTAAAAAAAAATGTACGTTAAAGATTAGTATTTTATTAAGCTTTTTTTTATTAAGTGCATGTGTTTTCCCACCATTTGCATTTCATTGGAAATTGTAACAATTATTTTTTCTTCTTTTGTCAATATTCAAAACTTGCGATGACTATTGGCAAACATTATATTCCCAAAATCCAAATACACGAATTTTGGTAACATTTTCTTAAATCTTATTTTGATAATGTTCTTCAAATTTAGTAAATAATACGGATTTCATTTTTACAAACGTGAAATATCCCTATATTGAAAAAGTTATAAATATCACGGATCTGTTTTGGTACGTGCGTTCTTTAAAGGAACTTTCACATTTACTTACAAATACTTCGCAAAAATTTTCAACTTAAAACAGAACTCTTCAGAAAACTCTTTGTCATAAAAAATAGAACATGTCCGTCTACAAACTTAAGCTTTAACAAATTTAATCATTTTAATAAAAAATGAACTTGTTACAAAACAGTAATAGTAAACAGTGCTCATCAAAGTATCTATTACATGCATGTTTTAAGCATAAACAATCTTGTTAAACCTCCGCCTATCAGACGGGTCCAATTAACCCGAGAGAGAAAACGGAATTAGTTAATACAGTAAAACTCAGCTGAATGTGATAAAATTAAGAAATTGTTTTCCAAACTCTAATTTTTAGATCTAAATTCGTAAAAATCTGAAAACACTGTAAAAGAAAATCAAATAAAAACTAATATATTTTAAGTGCGGTTGTATGCATTATTGTAACTTTCGTGCTCTTTTTTTCGGGGGGGGGGGGGGAATAGGAGTCCGCGGATTAAAAATATGGGCAAGAACCTATATATGCAAAATACAGTCGGACCTCCATTTAATGAACCTCTATTTTGCGAACTTTTCCTTGGAACCAAGAACATTTTGCGAATTTCTTCGTAAAATAACCTCCAAATAGCGAAATGCATTCTCTATTTAACGAACTTTTTCTTGTAATATAATTTTTTTCTCCCCATTTCTTAAAATATTTCCTGACATTTCAAACTTATTCTTTCTTTAAGCACATTTGATGATGTTCAATGGATTTGAACTGGTTTTACACGCCCCTTCTTTGTCAGCAGTGAGAATTCGGTAAGTACGGAGGACGAAGACGATAATTCCTTAGAGTAACTTAAAAAAGATGTGAATACAGCTGAAAAAAAAAGAAGAAATTAACCATGATGTGCTGATTGATGATTGTATTTCACTTAATTCTGTAATTGAGACCTCGGAAACACTATCCGAATTGGATATTTTCGACAGTGTGAAAAATAAAAACAATACAGTAATGAATTGGATGAAGACGAATATGATGATGATGGAAATGATCATTATGCAGGAATTAACAAAACTTCATATGATGAAATGCTAAAATAATTTGAAACAATCCGACGCGGATTACAGTTAGAAGAAAATACGCATGAAGGGGTTTTTGGTGCAATGCAAAGATGCGAGACGTATTATGAGAGAAATCACTTTTTAAAATAAAAATCTCAGGCAAAATTAACAGAGTTTTTCAGAAATTAAATTTAAGGACGCATATGTTAATGTATGGTAAAAAAAATATTTATTATAACAATAATAAATACGATAATGTCATTAAAATTCGTTAATTTTAATATATAACTATTTACTTTAAACAGAAAATACAGTGTATTCCCGGAGAATGTTTTGTTTTCCTTGCAGATTTCAAAGATTTAAACACATAGAAAAAATGAATTGATGATGGATATTGGTGGATAAAATAAATAAAACAAATCGATATAATTTAATAAAAGAATGTGATTAATTACTTTTAGTAAAAGTATTTAGTGTTTATGAATTTAAAATCTAGTTTAAAGTATTTTAAAAGGTGAATCTCTATTTAACGAATTTTCCATATAACGAACTTTTTCCCGGAATTTAGTGACTTCGTTAAATAGAGGTTCCACTGTAAATTCAAATTCATGAATTGTGATTAGATTTTTTTTTTTTAATTTTAATGTAAAAGAAGGTTCACAGTTTGACAAAAACAGGACCCTGTAAGAAAATCCTGAACAGACCCCTGAAATTTGTTGTTATAAAACGTTAAGATTTAATCAATATTGTACAAGTATAGTGGTGTTATTAGGTGAATATTAGGGTGGTGCGAAAAAAGTCAAGTTTTTATTTCCGAGTCGCTATAGTGCGGAAAAGTTGCGATTGGTCAATACAAGAAAAACCAAAAAAAAAAATTCTTTAAATCGGACTTTATCTTCCGATCCCGCAAACCGTCTAAAAATTCTAAAAAATTGAAAAATTCCGATTTTTTCCAGAATTAAAAAAAAAATTACGTATATATATATATATTTTATCACTATAGTGAAAAATATTTCCAGATTGTAATGTTTAATAATAATAATAATAAACAATTGCGTTTAAAGAATATCTTCCGATCGCGCAAGCTCAATAAAAATGGGGAAAAATTCTATTTTTGAGTGATTTTGATGAATAAAGAAAATAATCACCTGAGGTCAGTTTGCGGTCCAATGTTAACATTTGCATATAAATTGTACATCTCTTTGCTTGTTTAGATATTTGATAATATTTAAACAACCCAGAACTGACCACGGGAAGGTAGTTGCACTTTGAGTTCAACCCACACCCTTCCTTTCATTCAACCAATGAGGGTGTTTGCTATTTACACTACTTAAATACATTATTTTTTATAATAGAGTCAAAACACTGTATTAAAAATCTAGTGTCGTGACAGTATAAGATATAAATTTGTTATTTCTTCTGTTTAAGTCTGACTTTTAGATGCAACTTTGTACTGCGATTTCGTGGTAATGTCTAGTATCATGGACATTGATTTCAGTGTGGCCCTGATGAATCTATCTCTTGATTGGGGCCCACATACCTTAAACGATGCTTCTGTTACCAATTTGACGCACCGCTTGGCAGCTTGCGTGTGACAGGGGAACTTTTTTATCATCCCAGCCTGAGATATCACATGATTGATTGAATAAATGTATTTCTTCATTGGTTATTCTCCAAAAAAGAGGAGGAGATGATAATTTTTCTACATTCTAATCAATTAATTCTATATAGTCTGCCGCATCGAAGTTTAAAGTAGCAGTAATAAAGATTCTGATGCTTTTACCTTTTGAAACAGTATGCCTGGCATTTAACACTCTTCTTAGTCCTAGCTCTTTATGTGCCTCCTCTTATCAAACACCATTACCATCAGTAGGTTTTCCGGGTGAGAAAAGAACGAATTTCGTTCAATTACAGGGACTAGACTGTTTTCAGGTTGTCACGCAAGTATCCAGATGTTTCTATTGCTCTGTACAGATGAATAGGCCCGTCTGTAATGTACTTAATGCATTTTTTAAAAACCAAAGTGGCATGTAAGATTTTAAAATAAATGTCAATATGACTTTTAAGGCATCCGTAAGGTTTTCCACGCTCGCGTAAAGTCGAAGGACTATTTGCACAAATGAGCCTACTGGCATGTGAAAATGGGACGGGGTCACACTTTGATAAGTCATTTGGAAAGTTGCCAATTTTAATTGCTTGACTTACGTCAAAAATATATCTTTGGCCCTTGCTCACTAATTGTCTGTCCACTTCTGGAATTTCACAATCAGTCAATTGAAAATTTATCCCTGAGAACTTTTCACAACAATGAGATTCTACCCAGTTGGTCTACTAAATGATCTTGGACCAGTTGTTTCACCATCCAAATGTTGAAAAAGATGGCGGAAAGGTAATTCAACAAAATGGAATAAAGAAACAACCCACTGAAGTGGTCATCCGAGATGCACTTCAAGCTATTTGATAGCACCACCTTTCCATCCAATATTGGTATTTGTAGCATCACAGCCTACCAAATCTAAATATTCTCATGAAACCCTTGTTCAGTAAGACATGACACTATGGAAGCTACAATGCCTTTAGTAGATCCAGAGTTTAGAGACACATGGCCTAAATAAACTGATCCACGTTCTTTTATGATAGAATAGTGTTCCTCTTTAATAGTTCGACGAACCTGTTTTGATCCAATCCTTTCTATAACTAGGGTATCGTCCTTTCTTCTGTCAAAATATATACCATGTAAGTTCATCTGAATCCAGATGACTTTTTCTGTAAATTTTATGGAGTTAGGTGAGATTAGATGGGAGCGCGTACCCGATTTCAGCACTGTTTTTAAACGTTGCTAGCGGCAGTTGGGTGAACTACTAAACTTTTCAGACCTGGAACGAACTCTTCGTGGTAAGCTCAATGTTGTTTAAAAATGACCTAATATGCTCAATAGTATCAATTAACATTTAAATATTAACCTCAGACAGCAAACTGACCTCAGTTGATTACATTCTTTTTGCATGAAAATCACTCAAAATGGAATTTTTGCCGATTTTTATTGAGCTTGCGCGATCGGAAGATATTCTCTAACCACAACTTTTTTAATTATTATTATTAAACAGTACAATCTGCAGATATATTTCACTATAACGATAAAAAAATATATATAAACGTTAAAAAAAATTAATTCTGAAAAAATCGAAATTTTTCAAATTTTTTTTAATTTTTAGGCGGTTTGTGGGATCGGAAGATAAAGTCCAATTTGAAGAATTTTTTTTTTTTGTTTTTCTTGTATTTACCAATCGCAACTTTTCCGCACTATAGCGACTCGGAAATATCAACTTCACTTTTTTCGCACCACCCTAGTGAATATAAAAATGCAAAGAATAAATCAAAAATAATAAAACATGCACGATTTCTCGCTTGTTTTTTTTTTTTTGTTTTTTGTTTTTTTGGCTAAATACGTATAAAGAAAAATACAACATGGCAAACATAGTAAAATTATCTAGTGAGCAAGATTTTCTCAAGTAATCACATCTATAAAATACATTTTTGCTTCGATAATTAAATAAAAATAGCTTTCAATATTGTTGCCATAATACGTTATGATTTAATCAATATTGTACCAGTATTTCGGTGTTATTAAATATTTAAAAAAAATGCAAAGAAGATACCATAAATAATAAAGAATGCATGATTTAACGCTTGTTTTTATTGACATAAATACACATAAAAAATACAACACGAATAACTTGGTAAAATTATCTTAAGTGAGCAAGATTTTCACAAGTATTCATATCCGTAAAATACTCTCATGTTCCTGGCCATTCGCCAAAAGTCATTTTTTATATGCTTTGAAAACTGCTGCATCTTGGAAATAGAAACTCGTGTTGAAGTTTTGTTCCGTTCTTATCTGTTTTTAGGGAAATAAAAGTCCTGCCTTCTCAAGATATTTACGTTTCTTTTTTTTTTTTCCTGACGTTTCGATTTTCTATCATTTAACTGCCCTGTGACGTTTACAGAGTTATCTATAAAGTTTTTCTTTAAAAACTATTTCAGTTTCGATAAGAAGAAATGCTTTCTATATCACCACTTGCATTCAAGTCGGTTTTTAAACTACTTTTGATAAAAGTAGTTTGTGATAATGTGAAATGAAAAATTACAAAGATGGATTTTTATTCAATTTTATGCAAGTTAAAATTTTGCTTTTCACGGCAGTGTTTTCTTTTGAAATGTTTTTATCTTTAAACGGTTAAGTTTACATAACGTTTTACTTTTCGTGTCTTTATAAAATGCAGAGGTATTTTTTAAAACAATTGTTTTTTCAAAACAAATGATTCCATAATCTGTAGCTCATTAAACATTTTATGGTTTTTAAGGACACATAGTATATAAATGTGTGTCCTGATGTATATCTTTTTAAAATCAAAATGAACATTAGCATAAAGATCAGCTGATGACAGTAAATAAGAGAAAGCCTATGAATTAAAAAAATGATTATAGATAATGTATAGTAATTTAAAAAGTTCCATTCTATATTATACTATTTTGTCATATTATATTTTAGTGGCAAACGTTATGCATAAATTGAATTCTTATATAATATATACATTTATCATATTGTACAGAAACACAAAAATATCAAAGTATTTTTTGCAAATGGATTGTTAAAAAAGTACTTTTTATTTATGCTTTTCAATAGCCTATTACATGTTTCGAAACATATTTTATTTTACTACTTTTTATAATGCTAAATTATTGTTATAAACACGTTTGTAGTACTGAAAAAATAACTTTACTGGCTTTCGTTCATTGTCCAATATTTAAAAATATATTTAATAATCATATTGTATAGAAACACAAAAATATCAAAGTATTTTTTTGTAAATGGATTGGTAAAAAAATATTTTTATTTATGCTTTTCAATATCCTATTACATGTTTTGAAACATATTTTATTTTACTACTTTATATAACGCGAAATTATTGTTATAAACACGTTTGTAGTACTGAAAAATTAACTTTACTGGCTTTCGTTCATTGTCCAATATTTAAAAAAATATATATTTTTTAATATTATTGTTATAATACGTTGAAATTTAACCCATATTGTGTAAGTATTACGGTGTTATTATATATTTTAACAAAGAAGATTCGTGCAGAGATGAAACCATAAATAATAAAATATGCATTATTTCATGCTTGTTTTTATTGACATAAATACATATAAAAAAATACAACATGAAAACCTTGGTAAAATTATCTTAAGTGAGCAAAGTATTCTCATAAGTATTCATATCCGTAAAATACTGTCTTGCTCCTGGATATTCGCCAAAAGTCATTTTTTATTTGTATTGAAGACTGCTGGATCTTGGAAATAGAAACTCGTGTTGAAGTTTTGTTGCGTTATTATCTGTTTTTTACGGAAATAAAAAGTTTTTCCTTCTCAAGATATTTACGTTTCGTTTCGTTTCGTTCTTTTTTTTTTCTTTTTTTTCTGACGTTTCGATTTTCCATCACTTAACTGCCCTGTGACGTTTACAGTGTTAACTATAAAGTGTTTCTTTAAAAACTATTTCTGTTTCTAAAAAAAAGAAATGCATTCTATATCATCACTTGCATTCAAGTCGGTTTTTAAACTGCTTTTGATAAAAATAAATGTGAAATAAAAAATTACAAACATGGATTTTTATTCAGTTTTATATGAGTAAAAATTTTGCTGTTCACGGCAGTGTTTTCTTTTGAAAATAGTTTTATATTTAAGAGTTTAAGTTCATATAAAGTGTTACCACACGTGTCTTTTTTATGCGGTATTTTTTAAAACAATTGCTTTTTCAAAACAAATGATTCCAAATCTGTAGCCCTGTAAACATTTTGTGTTTTTTAAGGATACATTATACATAAATGTGTGTTCTGATGTGTACATTTTAAAAATCAAAATCAAAATAAGCATAAAGATCAGCTGACGCCAATAAAGAAGAGAAAGCCTATGAATAAAAAATAATGATTATAGATAATGTATAGTAATTTAAAAGGTTCATCCTGCGTTATAATATTTTGTCATATTAATATATTTTAATGGCAAACGTTATGCATAAATTGAATTCTTATATAATAGATAGATACCTTTATTAGATAAACCCAAAAAGATCAAAGTATTTTTTTTTACAAATGGCTTGGTAAAAAATATTTTTATTTATGTTTCTCAGCAACCTATTATATGTTTTGAAATTTTTTTTATTTTACTTTGTTGTAACGCTATATTATTGTTATAAACGCATTTGTAGTACTGCAAAATTCACTTTATTGCTTTTCATTCATTATTTATTTCTTTTGGCAAAAACATTGCTTTTGTAAACTTGCTGTCATTTTTATTTTTATCCTCTAGAATAAAAATGCAAACTTCAAAATAATATTCGTTAATAATCAGACTAAGTAGGGGGGGGGGGTGACACTCAAGCCTTAGAGGTATATTAGTGGAACATAGACTAAAAACATCTTTAAAACCGTCGTTTTTTACCTTTTTCACTAAATATCAATTTTGATGTAATACAAAATACATATATGTCAACTTTTGCCAATTTCCGTTACCATTATTTTGGAATAGTAATTTTTGTCTTCTTTAATTACAGAATTTTTGCGTTTAAATAAAATAATTTCTATCCAAAATAGTGATAACAAAAATGGTAAAATTTGGCAGGTATTGAAAATATCCGTCAACTTCATAAAACAAAATGTAAAAGACAATTGTCCTTAATATAATGCGATACTGATTATTTGAGAAATTAAACTATGGAGTTAAGGATTAATATGACATTTTTATGTGTTTATTTTTAGTTGATTTTTCTTTTTCTTTCTTTCTTTCTTTATTTATTTTCTTTTTTTTTCTGAGACATGATTTTATTTAAATGTAACTTTAGTACTTTAAAATCTGGACCTATAATTTACTTCATTTCATATAAAACATATTTAGTTAGTTATTTTTGCGTCAATCTATACATTAAGGTTAAATAATCTTATAAATACTATAAAAGTTTGACAATCTATGCGACAGATAACTTTAGCTCTTTTACAATTTTTAATACATCAAAAAATTTAATACAATAATTTAGAAGAGTAAAAATGATAAATGCAGAGATTTGAGATATTTAATATTTTACTTAAAAGCATGCGTTAATACATAAAACATTTATTTGTTTTTTACAAATCAATTTAAAGAAATACCGTATTAAATTTGTAGGAAAATCTTTTAAAATTCTATTTGTAATATTCGATTTGAATCGCTGTAATACAGAAATTTTCAAGCCAATTTTGAATGTAATGTCATTGTATATGGCTGGTAGAATCTCATCATATATATGGTTTCAAGAAATAAAGGATATTTGTAAAAAAGCGGATGCTAAGGAATGATTGAAGATGAAAATAGTATTATCTGTTATTTAACTACATGAAGTGGGGAAATAACGTAATATAATGTATCGATCCCTCTTATTTTTGTAAGACGATAAATGGATCTCCTCATAGGGTTCTCTTGTTAGAAGAACAATTGACTTTCTTTTGTTTGGGATTGGTACATTATGTCCTCAAGTTGAACTGTTCATGTGACATAAAGTATTAGTAAATATTTTGTAGATAAATTTAATAGGTGGTAACATATTTTTATAATACACATTTATAAAGTAGAACACTGCATTTTACTAACATACGTTAATTTTCAACATTTTCTCATCTTTTTATTACATTTTGTTTTCATTTCAATTAATTTAGTTTGTAAGTGATTTTGTTATCATATTGCATTGTAATATATTCTTACAAGGAAATTCCATAATAACCGAAGCAAAAATATATCATTAAGTAGAACTCTTTCTTACTATACACATCGCTAAAATTATATGGTCATAATTTTTAAATGATAAGTACAAGATATGTGCAACAAAGTTATGGTAATTTTATATCAAAATGTATAACATAGCTCCATAAATGTACAAAATATAAATTGCTGAGATAAATATTTTATAGAGAATTTTTGAAAAAAAAAGCAATTTTAATGTGGTCCTGATTATAGGGACGTGTGAATTAAATCGCATTCTTAAAAAATTTAAATGTTTTCTTTAATCTAGATTTATCATAAATAGAATAAATAAAGTTCGACAGACTGCTCTTTGAAAATAGAAGTCGCAATAGTCGCCCGACGTACTTGGAGCACTAGGCTCAACCCGTAACGTTCTTGATGTCTTTTATTTATAAACATTAGCTTTCAAATTTTTCGGGTGTGCATTTCAAAATAAAAATAAAGTGTTCAGTGTTCAAAAGAAAGGAAAAGGACATCGGACTTTCGCTGGCCAGAAGAAAGATTGTCAAGGAATGATTAACAGAAAAATAAATCGTAAAATACGAAAGCTATTTGTCACATTTGCTCTCAATTTCACAGGTAGAAAGAATTCAATAAATAAAAGTTCAGTTTATAAAAAAATGTTCAGGTTGTAAACAAAATTACTTGAGAGAGATTGTGGAAGGTAAATTTAATTTCGAACAATAAATTAGTTGCCATCGAATAAAATTGTAGTATTTCGATAATATTTCAAATTTTAGTTGCTTAAGGCGTATGGCCAACAGAGTGAAAAAGTATCCAAGCCGGGAATCAAACCCGTGTCATCGGTATAGCGCACCGACGTTCTACCAGCTAAATCCCTTGGAACGATACCCAGCCGGCTACTTTTCACTATCATATCTTGGTATGGTTACAAATGCAGCACAAGATGGAATATTTTTCCGTGAACCATCAACTCTGGGGCAAACACAAAATTATAGAGAATCCAGTATATGATAGTGAGAAGTACCAGGCTGGGTATCGTTCCAAGGGTTTCAGTTGGTAGAACGGCCGTGGGCTATCCCGAAGACCAGGGTTCGATTCCCAGCTTGCATACTTTTTCACTCTGTTGGCCATACGTCTTTTAGCCCCTTGAAGGGCGGTGATGCCGCTATGGTACCACCTAATTTTAATTCCTAATTGTCACATTTGCACCAGAATTTTTCAACGAAAATTTCACTTTAATTAAATACGCGAAAATATACTTTTTCTTGTTTACGAATACATTTTCGTGAAAATACGTCATTCAATTAATTTAGCATTTTACGAATGCAAGTACCTTGCCCCTGAAAGGGTTAAGCAATTAAAATTTGAAATATTATTGAATGCAAGGCGTGAGAAATTTTCTACAGAAACATTTCCAAGATATATGCAGATTTATTGTAGTACTTCATTAAATAAAAATATTTAGTAAGACGAATTGTCTGATGCTTCAAGTTTCTGATTCTTTAAAATATATGAGGGTGAATGCCAGACCTAGGCTAATCTAACCGTACAAAATCGCCCGAAAAGTAAATATTCGTTCTTCTCTTAAAGGAAAATTAAAAAAAAAAAAAAAAACAATTTAGCAAATTACAACGACCATTTGAAAAATGGTTTTTTCAAAGACTAAAATTTAAGACATAAAAAATAGCAGGTAGTTGGTCATACATTACGTACGCCATAAATTAAACATTAATATTGTTGTTACATGTAAAAATTCCAAGCGACAAAAATCGCCTGCGACTCGTACGTATTACCCACCTGAAACGTATGTATTATCCAAGCATTTCATTGGCTGTTCGGGAAAAGGCTTTTCCATCGTCAGATTTCCAAGAAATCTTTTTTCTGTAGATTTCCAAGAAATCTGACGGCCCATTTTAAATGAAATTTCATTCTTAAACTTCTAAACATCCCACAATATTACTTTTTACACCGTGGTATAGAGAAAAAAATTTACTTTTAAATGCAATTTGTTTGAAAGCTGTATCTCAGTTTGTTTCTGAGTTATGAATTTTTTTTGTACTTTTTATTACTTTTTTGTCATAGTGGCAACACTCTCTGATGTTCATCTGTGTTGAAAGTAAAGGGAAATACAGATGACTGTATAGACCAATCAGAAAACGAATAAACGGATGATTAAACCAACAAAAACCTTCAAATATGCTTTTGATTTCCTACCTGACGAGGACAATAACCATTTTTTTAAATGGTTAATAAGATTATATTTAAGATAATTTTCTATTTAATATTCTTTACTTAGAGCATTTGTCTATTAAATCTTCTTAATTTCTTATATTTTATCGTTTATTTATTCATTTTCATTTTCGTTTGAAATGATTTTGCTTCTTTTGTGCCATATTCTTGTATGATATTTTATTTTATACAACTTATATCTTTTATTTTGCGGATGTTTATTCATTTATTATTAATTTTATTATCGACGTCTGCGTTTATTCGCAAACATATTATCTCTATTTTTACACCTTTTCTTAACCCTCTCTCTGTGTATCCGTGGGAAAAGTAACAAAATTTGCGCAAACCACAATTTTCGTGATCATTTTTTATGATTTAAGTCTATCTTAAAAAAGAGATCTTTCAGAAAAAAATTGTAAGTATTTTAACTATAAAATATCTTTATATTTGAAACATGTAATAAAATAAGTGCACATTTTTTTAACCTATTTTTATTTTTTAAAACATCATGCTGTGAGTGGGTTTATACTTCTTCTTATACAAATATTTATAATGCATTTTTAGACTTTAGCAGATAATTGTTAAACTACGTAATTAAGATTTTAAAAACGAATTATTTCTAACAAAATAAAAAGATAGAAATATTCAAATATTAAAAGGTATTCTTTGTTATTACTGAACGAAAGAGTAGTAAATAGGTATGACTTCAGCAAAAATTTTAAATATCGAAAAATGCACTACAAAAGTTACGAGTGTTTCATTTCTTTAATAGAAAATTCTAATCGATTGGTTATTTCAGTAATAGCCATCCTTTGCATAATTCAGTTTCATTTCTTGCATATAATCTGCTTCAAGAAATTCCGTATTACATTTTTAATGAAATTCCTCAAATTTTGCTTTGAAAATAAGATATCGTTTCTTTTATTTCGAAAATATTCCTCGAAAATTCTATAATAATCTAATTTTATATATCTTGAAGAAACTTATTCCATATCTGATTATCAATGAATAGAATATATTTGAATCGAATGAAAAGCTATAGACTATTAGAAAAGCAATATATTTACCTGAAGTTAGAAAGATCTGAAGAATGTTACGTATGTAAGAAAAGATGACTGAAAGTACGCATATTTATGGATCTCATAACATCTTTAAGACTATAAATTAATACTGTCACATATATATCTTGTTAACAGTACAATGGTTTTCTCCATATTTCGTATTGATACATTAGAATTTTGCACTAGAAAAGAATCATAAAATTCTCTTTTGTCTATATCCATTTTCATATAAAACCAAATAAACCTCTATTCATAATAAAATTTCAAAGAAACTTACTTTTAAGATAGTTTAAAATCGAACATTTAATAACCAAACTGTGAAGTTTACTACGCATTTCAATACCGCATATTCCGTTGTATTTATATTTATTTTAACCATTCTGAGAAATTCTTTCATCTCAATATCTCATTACTATAAACTAATAGGTCTCCGATATTTATTGTCAATTTACTTTTATTGTTTTTGTATCAGTATGGAACAGCATTTTAAATTGCTTAAATTAATAGTATATTTTAAATATCCCAGAAAATGTATCATATTAGTAATCACTATTCTATAGTTATAAATAT
This sequence comes from Maratus speciosus, assembly GCA_963932465.1. NCBI lineage: Eukaryota > Metazoa > Arthropoda > Arachnida > Araneae > Salticidae > Maratus > Maratus speciosus. The sequence continues at coordinate 287,066,007 of OZ010799.1, forward strand.
TGTTTTATTAACTGCATAGGTTTAAGATATTTCTATAAATAACATTTCATATCATGATAAAGTTTTATTCGTTTCCTATATATTAATTTAAAGAAACACTATGTAAAATTTCTAAACTTTTTCTTCAAATTTACAATAAAATTTTCATTATATTGAATTTTTCAGAAAAATTTGTGATATAATCTTCCTATATATGTCTGACAGGAATTTATTTCATATCTTTTGTCAAGAAATAAAGCATAGTTGTATCAAATGGGACACTTACATCAATGATAAAGAAATATAGTACACTCTGTTACTTAAGTAAAAGAAGAAATAAGCTAAAATAATGCAACATATCGATTCTCATTATCTCTGTGCAGAGATAAATTCTTCTTGCCACATACGTCTTTTGTTAGAAGCACAATTAAGTTCCTCTTGTTTGATATTGATACATATGTCTTGGAGGAGATCTGATGATCGCTCCTGGTTATATCTATTTTATGTAATATAATACGTGTATCCGTCATCCTTTTGAAAATATATATTAAAGAGACTTATCGTTAAGATAATTTGATAATCAACATTTGTAAAATCGAGCTACGAAGTTTAATAATTTATACTATCTGGGAATATTTCATTTGCATTCTGATAAATGCAATATTTCCATCATCATTATTTCTCTAAGATGTTAAATTATTTTATCACATACTTAGGAGCACAATTAACTTTCTCTTGTTTGGAATGATACATCATATCTTAGAAGATAACTGATGAATACTTCTGGCTATATCCGATTTGATGTGATATAATTAACATTCTTTCTCTTCAAAGGAAATGTTAAAGGGAGTTATCGTTAAAATAATTTGATAATCAACATTTGTAAAATAGAACTACGCGGGTCAACAATTTATTCTAATTTCGAAAATTCTCTTGATATTCTGATAAATTCTTGTTTTCAAGTTAAATGCATCTGCAAATGAGAATTGACAAACCGAGAAGTTTTGTTGATGTTGGCACTACCACTATTTCTCAATAGAAATTTTCAACTTACTTAGGACAGAACATCTATATTGGATTAAGGAAACAATTTCTATTCTGAAATATTGGTACTATTTGTCGTGGCTTAAGACCCACGTACTTATTCCTCAGTCTAAGTCAGCCTGTAAGCACCATTTCATTTCTTCATATACATTTCTGTATAATTATTTTTTATACAAGTCACTTGTTTAATTTATATTAATTCTGTGTTTTTAGGAAGACTGACATAATTTACAAATACTTATTTTTGGGGGGTAATTGAAATGTATTAACATTATGGATTAAAATTCTTATGTTTGTTGTTTCCTTAGTGTACTTTGAATATGAAAACTATAAATTTTACATGGATTAAAATATTTTGGTACATGGATTAATGTTACGATATTTTGATTGTGACCCCATCTCCTAAAAGGCAGGGATATAGACGGTAACCGAGTGCATTCCACTTTGATTGATGAATATCTTTCTTCGATACTTGTGCGATACGGATTTTTAGTTAATTGAAAGCTGTTATTGGAAGTAAAATATCAATTGCTTCTTTGAAGAACCCGTACTAATAGAAAATGTGATTTTAATTAACTTTTTAAAAGACAAACACTTTTTTTGTATAATAAACATTTTTTTTTTCACATTTGAAGCTGTCGTGCTTAGTTACATGAATTTAAATTTGTCGGATATTCACTTTTGGATGATTTTGAGGCCATATATAAATAAAGTTGAATCATTTAAGTCTGCAGTTGTGTAAAATTGAATCCATCATTTTGCATTGCCCTGAATGCAAATATACAAATTTAAAAATACTATTTCAACCACAATTTTATAAATATTTCATTTTAACAAAATTTACTTCAGTAGATATATCTAATCAATGCTTAAAAAACATCGATTAATCCAAGATTTTTTTTAAATTTAAAAATTACAAACAAAAACAGAAAATTGTATTTTGCAAACTTTGTAAGAGGAATGTTAAAGAAATAAAATATTTCATAGTTTTGGTGAGCGTACCCTTAATGCTACTTTAAATCTTTTCGGAATTCCAAAATAACGAAAAACACATTCCAGTGATTCAACAAATAGCTTTCGTTAGCATGATAAAATTATATTTCTTATATTTTGTCAATATGGAGAAGCATTGCATGAAATTATCAATTCAGCTTTTCACTTCTTCATTTGATATTTTTGTTTTGCTTTGGTTTGTTTCGCGTTCCTTTGAAAGCATTCCCGGAAATTCCTTTTATGTCTTGTTTTATTTATATGGTGGAAATAAAGTCAATAAAGGATTTTGAGGAATAAAAGCTGTTTTTTAAGGAGAAGAAAATATTATAAAATATTCGATGTAATATTTCTTCTCGAGTAGGACAAAATGGTTGGGACAACGTTACCTAATTGTTGCCCCGAGTTAGCTCACAGTAAGAAGTGTTTGCTTTGGCACACCATTGGTCAATGCATACATGACAGCATCTGTTTATTACTCCTGCGTCTGACCTAATACAAACTTTTTTTTCAACCGAAAATTTTCATGCATTGAAAATCTTAATTTAAGTCTAAAATGTACCTCATGGAAACAAGAGACATTTCTTTGTACACATTTCCGGGTTTTAAATATGTTTGTCTTGGATATGTCTCCGAAATAATTAAGAATTGTTGGCAATCAATGGACTATTTGCCTACTAAGTCCAATCATTGATTCCGCCATTAAATGCTCTGAATCCTGTCCTGAAATGCTCCTAATTAGAGTACCTCCATTACCACAAACTGACAATGAAGAGCCAACAATCTGTGTTACTTGAATTGCTATTCAAGAGAAAAAGTGATGAGTTTTAATAATACATGTTGTTGATACTAATCATTTCAGACGATAAATTGATGTTACCAAATGGCTCTCTTATTAGATAAACAATTGGTCCTTGTTTCGTATTGACGCATCATAATAGAGACGGGAAAGTGTTTATTATTTAATTTTTATATTCGGTTTTATGTGATTTTAAATGTATTTTATGTTGTCGAAACAAAATCTAAAACTTCGTCAGTAGCATCAAACATTCATTTTTTTTTTTTTTTTTACTTTCTTCTATGTTTACAGGAAGAAAGTATTGGATTCGTGAAAATTTTCGACTTTCGGTTTTCGTCGGATTTACACGTTTTAGGTGTCAGAGATTCCAAAAAAAATGTTCTTACAAAATGTCTGTCTGGGAGTCTGTGCCTCTGATACAAATATTTTGGGCGCTCTATCTCAAGAACTAATGCACAGAATTTTATAAAAATTTATATCCAGTTAGTCCCTGATATAAATTGGTGCTGAGTAGTTTTTGGTGTAAATCGCTCGACAGGTGGCGCTGCTATGTAGCATTTTTACGATTTCCACACTAGCTCAATCTCCTAAAACTAACGCGCGGATTTTAATCAAACTTCTGATTCAGTTACTCCTTGACGTGAATTGGCGTTTTATATATTTTGCTGTAAATCGTTCAACAGGTGGACTTGCTATGCTGCATTTTTTACGATTCCCGCAATAGCTTTATTTCAAGAACTAATGCTTAGATTTTCAAGAAACTTCAGATTCAGGTATACCTGGATATCAGTTAATGCTGTTTATGTTTTGGTGTAAATCGCTCATCAGGTGGCGCTGCTTATAACGGTTTTCCCGTTATATATTCATTTAACCCCCTCCCCCCTTCGAAAAATCAACATTTAACTTTACTGATTCATTTTTGTAGTTGTCATTATCCTCCACCCCCCTCGCCCTCAAATAAAATATTTAGTTTAAATTTGACATTTTATACATAATTTCATATGTCTGTATTCATCCACTCCCCCGCCCGTCACACTACTGTAAGTTTCATTTATACTTTTAAAGTTTGCGTTAAATGCATGCATCATTTTTATCAACCATTTCCTTTTTCTTTTAACTTCTCACAGACATGTGAATATAAATCAATTTTAAACACAGTGATTTTCCGTTGAGATAAAATAAAAGAATAAAATAGAAGTGAATTTCCTTTGCCTCTCAGCCGACAATATGTAATGCATATTTTATGAGTAACACAGAATTGCGCATTAGATCTTTCTCAGCCTTTTGGCTTGCATTCCTATTAATTCCCACTCTTTAGTTTCTCAGATAACGACCAAATGCCACCCTGACTAATACAGATAGTTGTTAAATTGTAACGTACATGTAATATCACGTGTTTAGCTATTCCTTCGGTTACCTTCCCAGCCACAGGAATTTTAATAACTAGCCACCCTATAAGCCCACCACGGCGTATAATTTAATTCAACGTAATGCTTCGGGATTTTTTACTGATTGCTTTGTCTATGCCACCCATATTATCGCCAATTTTACCAATATGTTTGTCTTAAGCTCACCAATGCGTGAGTAATTTGTAACACATACTTGTACACTTTAGCTGGAGACCTGGATCGATGTAGACGGTAATTTAGCCCCGTTGTGGGTCTCTCCTGCCCAGCAGTTAACGAACTTCTCCCCCTTCTCTCTGTACATCCACGGCCTTCCCTTTAAAAGTTTTCCATAAATAAAACAAGTTAAGTCCTCTAAAATATTGTGTTGGAATTTTTACTTGTCTGTGGACCTGGGTACACAAAACACCTTCACACTGCTATGTAGCATTTTTCACGATTTCCACAATATCTCAATCTCCCGAACTAATGCACGGATTTTCATCAAACTTGAGATTCAGTTACTCTTTGACATGAATTGAGGTTTTATACATTTTTGGTATAAGTCGCTGAACAGGTGGAGCTCTTATGCTGCGATATCTGCAATAGCTCTATCTCAAGAAGTAATGCTTTGATTGTCAACAAACTTCAGATTCAGCTATACCTTGATATGATTTAATGCTGTTTATGTTTTGATGCAAATCGCTCAACAGGTGGCATTGCTATTCTGCATTTTTCAGAATTTCCAATATATCTCTATCCCATTAACTAATGCACGAATTTTTATCAAACTTCAAATTCAGGTATACCTTGATATCAATTTGTGCTGTTTATATTTTGGTGTAAATCACTCAACTGGTGACGCTGCTGTGCTACATTTTTCAGAATTTCCGCTATAGCTCTATCTCAAGAACTAATGTATGAATTTTCATCAAACTTCAAATTCAGATATACTTTGATATGAATTGGTGCTAAATTGATGTAATTTCTTGTACTATTTAAATGATTTAATCGATAAGATCTATATAAAAGAAAGCTTTGTGATGGCCACAACATACTAGTTTTTAAATTTTGTTTAATGATTTATGTTAGTACAGTTATGTATCCTAAAAATAAGTCTATTCATCTAAAGTTTTTTGAGTTAATAAATCGGCTAAAGTTGTGGAAAAGACTTACAGAAATCTGTTAATACGTTCAATTCGAAATTGATTGAAAAAAATTCGTTGAACATTCACAACGGGATTCCTGGTATTTGTGAATACTTCTTGAAGACAAATGGACCATATGTTTTGAAAATATTTACAGAAATCTGATAATAAGTACAACTTGAAATCTGTTAGAAAGTCACAGAGCATTAAAAATTGAATATCAAATAAATGCCAATATTTACTTTTCGTTTCATAGGAATTATAGTCGTTCGGTAATAGGCTATAATTCTTAATTGATTGCATTCGTTTATTCTAAAACAATTATATTTTTTTTGTAATCTGTCAAGATATTGGAAAATTATATTTTAATTTTTTCTATTTTGAAGTTTTTCTAAAAATTGTCATGTCTTATATCATTACGAGTGTATTATAGTCACATCATTAGAGAGGTAGATGTATTTTCTACATATGAGAAAAAGAAATATTTATACAAACAGATAAATGTTTTGTTTATATGCACTTTATTTTTATTAATAAAAAATAAATATATTATTGTACAGATCTTGGTATGGGGGAAATTATGAATACGGGTAGTACAGCCTTTATTTTTTGACAGTGTATAATCTACTTGTATTTTCGGGATATAACTTATTTCACATGTGATTTCGAAAAAATAAACAATATTTCGAAATAACGAGATATTATATTCCAGCTTTTTCTATTTTTACACATAGTTTAATTATATATTTGCACGTAGATATAGACAAATTTAAGGTTATTGGAATAACATTAAAAAAAAAAAAAAGTTCAATATGAATTTTAAAAAACTAATTTCATGTGTATTTAACATTAATTGATTTTGAATAGTGTTGGATTAAATGCTAAGACGCTGAATACAATGCAGTGATATCATTCTATGAATAGAGCTCACGAATCATCCTTGATATCTATTATGTAAAGCTTAGGTTTCAATCATAGATGATCATTATTAAATGCTTTGTTATTTGGTATGGATATGTAAATTCATACTGTCTTCAAACAGTATCTTAAAAATTTAATTTTTTTAAAGAGTGTCACTTCCTATTTGTTAATCTTTCATTAATGTTAATCCTCTTACTATTCACAGGAAAATTAATTATTTTAATGTTTTCTTCAGAAATTTAAAATTTCCTCTTTTATTGCTTTACTAGATTATTTTTTTTTATTTTTTGTTTAAATGTAAAATATTTTTATCATTATATGGAATAGATTTAAAAATGAAAAAACAGTATTTACTCTAAGTGAAAGAAATCGAATCTCACGCAGATTTAATATTGATTGGTTTTGAATAGATTTATATAGAATGCTAAGATGATGATTACAACGCATTCATATCATTTTATGAATTAATCTCAAATCCAGCTACTGAAGTCTATTATGCAGTGAATAGTAACTCATGATTATATACCACACTATTCTGCTTGTATAAGTAAATTGAAACTGGCTTCCTACAATATGTTTAAAAAAAAATGCTTTTACAAATTTTTACAAAATGTTTGAAAGAAGTAAATTTTCTCAAATTTAAACAATTTCTTTGCAGAAAATTATAAGTTTCAGAAAAATGTTAATCTTATAAATTGAAATATTGTTGTTATTAGTACAATTTAAAGATATTTTAACACAAAATAATTGAACATGATATAAACTTTCATTTTTTTGTAGTCAATTTTATCAAAATGGTGTATCAAGATGTTTTTAAAAGTTGTAATCAAACAAACATGATAAAAAAAATTTTGAAAAGAAAGAAATTTATCTGATGCTGTTTATTTAATTTATACTTTTTTACCGCACGATTCGAAACAATTGGCTTCAGTGACTGAATGCCTACTATATCTTTGTGTTGTATAAAATTTACTTTTATTATTCTTAATCAATTTAATGGTCTCATCGCTACGAGATGACGAACATTTCTACGCCACCTAGGGTCAAGCTGTGAAGTTGGCTTTCTTATCTCGAAACCGGTACCAGATATAGCAAAAAAAATCATAAACTTGAAGAGCGCTCTCTGTTTACTATGAAATTAACTTTATTAGAAGCATCCAAATATTTTTTTCCCTCATTGCTAGCTTAAATAACTGCGTGCAAGTGCGTAGGCACGCGCACATTTAATAATGAAATTAACGCATGTAATTAATAGAACACCTCATTTAAATGAGAAAAAAAATAATTATGCTCAATGGGCCCACTGTTGGCAGCAATTATTCATGCATTATGATTGTGTCCTGATGGCGCACACATTGACAATGCTTAACGTGATAATTATTATTAATAGAAACCGCTCCTTGCTGATATGTGTTAATCATATTAGTAGATAAATGTTATTTGAAAGAACAGTTTAAAGTCGGTTTTAATTTTAGTTATATTTCGTATGAAATACTACCCGTTACATTTTCCCCTATGCTGAAATTTCTGAAAACTTGTTTCCATATCTGCACCGATCATGGCCCCTAGCACCCAAAACTTTGGGTATGTGGTGTTCTACGTATGCGATGCATGAATTTTTGGATGAGAGTGCCTAATAATACCTCAGCTAATTATTAGAAATTTAAAATTCTCAGATTCATTAGGAGAGGCTTTGTACTACCTTTACACAAATTTTCAGCTTCGTGCGTTCCGTAGAGTTTCCTTGCCATCGCACACTGATGGACAGACAGACAGGGCGAACTTTCTTTTGTTATTATAGATGATGCGCAATTGTCTGTTTCACAATTATTCTATATCGTCTCTCAAACAACGAATTATTGATTTCAGGATTTCACCAAAACCTTTAAAACTGATTTTTACGAAACAAGCTAAATGTCACTTACGTACCTTCTTGATACGAATGCTTTATTTATATATAACATAACTAATATTACGCGTATAATATTACTTAATATTTTTTATTTTACGGAAAATAACCGCTGTTTTTTTTATTCTTATACAGAAAAGCTCGGCTTTTGCAATCACGCGATTGCATAAATATTGCTTTTCTTTAAGTAAATGCTAGTATTTTTCTGCTTATGGTTAGCGAAATTCCTTGACCTATTGGAAATTGTATCAAGCATTGATTCAAGAAGCAAATCACAACACTTTAATAGGGAGAATAATATTACAATTCATTGTATCTGTGTAAAAAGTGATAAGCCATGGCTATAAACCCTACGGTTGCTAATTAATACTAATTACACAGGCCTGCGATGAAAAAAATACAAGGGTATTGATGGCTGAACTTTATGTATTTTTTTGTGCTAATTAAAAAAACAAATAATGGAAAAATTCTATCGTTTCACATTTTCTTGAAAAATATTGGGTCGATTGGAAAGTTTGTCGTGTTGGAAAAATCAATTCGTACCGGTAAATTCTGCCAGGTAATTATAAGACATTAGATATCGGAATCAATGTCTAATAATTAAATGATAGAATTTTCCGATACGAATTGATTTTCTCAACACGACACAACATTCCGATAGATCCAGTTGTTTTAAACCGTTTAAACCTATAACAAAATAATCGATTACTGAAAAATCAATTTGCCTCACCGAGAATCGATTTTTTTTTTTTTTTTTACATAGATTTACATGCATAAAATCACTGTTCCCAGATAGGACATGCAAAATTGTCCAAAATTGTCCTTTTCATTTTAGCAAAAATATTGATATAGATGTTACAAAAAATTCTGATGTGATGGGGGGAAATGGAGGTCATTTTCGAAATCAGCCCACCAAATAACATAAAAATCAGCGAAAACTTCTCTTGTATTTTTCAAAAAATTCAATTTCGCAGGCCAGTGTCATCTATTAGAATGCATATGTGTAGACGTGGATTTGTTTGTATATCAATGCGAATAATCAATGCAACATGCCAGCATGCTAAATAATTACTAAACATTTTCTTAATTATATCTACACTGCAAAAAAAAAAAAAAAAAAAAAAAAAAAAAAAAATGTTTATTAGTCTAGTAAAATATAAAATAACCACAATCGAACATATACAATAGCACGAATTCACGAATCCAAAATAGGTTCGTTATGTTAAGAAACCTCAAAAACCAAAACACTTTTGCGATTCGATGATGAGTTTATAAAAGTAAGGGTCAGCTAGGTGGGGAGGCCTACCAAATGGCTTAAGCACTCACAAGCCCCACCCAGCGGTTTCCATCTACTACCGCCGTCACCACACACACACACACAATAAATAAATAAATAAAAACATAAATAATAATAATAATAATAATAATAATAAATAAAAGGCCCGAAGGGACCTACAGGAAAGCCAATTGAGAATATTAAGATTAAATACAATATAAGTACAATATATACACGATGGAAAGCCCAATTTTTACTGGGCGTTTACGAGAGAAATTTAGATATTTGTAATTAATAAGATCATGAGATAATAGATAATAGGATTTTTAAACTTGTTGGAGCGGCAAAAGCTCAATTACTCTGCAAAGCTGGGCGTTCTGCAAAAATACAATAAAAGCTACGTATATGTATACTAAATTAGAAAGAGATTAATAATTTTAAAAATAATGTAGAATATAAAAAAATAGGTAAAATAGTGAATAATTATGATGAATATTATATAATTATATACACACACAAAAGTTCAAAAGTCTATTGTTCTTGCAACAGTTCAATTATAGTTCAATCGTGTTGTTTGTGGCTAAGAGTTTATTTTGAATTGGTGGTATCTGTCTATTTGTTAAGATACGTTCTCATCATCATCTATAAATGGCAAAACATATGCTTCCTTTACGGAAACGTTACCAAATACTTTTTAGAGTATATTATAGTAGAACCTCTTTTATCCGAAACCCTTTTAACCGAATGCCAATTTTAAAGATTTTTTTTTTTTTTTTTTACAATCGCATTCTTTGTGTGCAAAATACATTTTGCATTTAACTATCATATTCCTTCTGTGATACTTCTGCGGTCCTTTCCGAATTACAAGTACATATAAATGTTTTCGATCCCCTTTCTAAGAGTTCCTTTGTATTTAACTTGACCGTAAGCTGCGGAGTTGAATGAAAAAAACGAACAAATTAGCAATTCTGAAGCTTTTTAATGTTTTGCAAAAGGTTTGGCATAGCTGGAGCAGCAGAAAGACTGTGATACTGGGGAAATAATAATACTTAAAAACTCCGTGATAGAGCTTCAAAGCAAAGGCAAACGAAACTGCGACAAACAAAACATTTAAAAAAAAAACCCTTGTGATATATGTAAAATGTACTTAATTTCAAAACTAAAATTCAAGTAATTTATTCTTGTTTCTATTTTGCTATTATTAAGCACTTGTTACCATAATAAGAAATATTGCATATATTTCTCCTTAATCTTAAAATTAAAGCATTCTCGATTATCCGAAAATTTCGATTTTCCGAAATAGGATCGGTCCTAATTACTTCGGATAATCGAGGCTCTACCGTAATAAGTTTTATCACCGCGGAATGTAGGTATTTAGGATGATATCAATCCCCAGTTAAAGATATTTAGCTGCCTCAGTGAATTTACAGGTAGAAGAGTAACGAAATTATTTAAATTTTAGTGTTAATTTATTGGTGTTATTGTACCATTTTTGGATCTAAAACAAGTTTGTTTAATATGCATTTTTGTTTCTTGCGAATTTAAAGCATCCAAGAAATCTGTATTTCGGGTTGAAAAAAATTAATTTATGCACAATAAAAACCAGTCGTAAACGTTACCGAAAATCAGAATTAGTAAATAAACATTGATCTCAATATATGCTTCTTGAAATCCCGAAAATATATTGCTTTCTGAAGATAAGAAACGCTTTTCGGTTCGTGGATAACTCCGAATAGTTTTTTCTATATTTTGATTAGGGGGTGTATAACATTTAGATAGAATAAGAAAAAATTGTCTTTTTTACAGTATTAATAATCGAAAAAAATGTTTGAAAATTATATTAAATTACACGACAAAAGGAAATAATAATAAATTTACCATAATTGTGTGAAATTTGATAACTTTGGATACATACCTTACTGATGTTCACCATCTTCTTTACTGTTCTCCAACGAATAATCAGAAGTAAATGAATTTGATTTCTCCGACACGACTTTTATTAAGAATCACTGGTTTCGCGATTCGGACTAATAGCGATGAATAAACATATCTTATGGGATTAAATAAGATTACGTTCCGAATATTTTACTGTTAATGCTTTAAAAGATTAATTAATCTAATTTTCAAATAAAGTGCATACCATTAAAAGTAAGAGAGAACAGGATTTATACTAAAATAATTTCTTACAATCTTCGCTATAATTTCCTACAACACAGTAAAAAATATATAAACGAAAGTTGTGTACGAAATTGTAACATATACCCGTACGAAAATAATTAATAACCTTATCTGAGTTATGTACGATTTCGAAAAGCGCTCTTTATATTTTGAAACATCAGAAAATATTATATTTTCTATATTTAAAGAAGCATATATAAAAATATTGTTTATTTTGCTCCCCAATACTTTTTTAGTGTACTAATCAATAAACTGAAATCGCAATATCGGTTTTGATTATGATTTCAGTTCTCAATTAAACTTTTTCAACTGCGTTACTGGAATTATAAGTTCAAAAGTAACAAAACAATATTAATTTTAAGTTGAATTTAATGCTGTTATTTTATCATTTTTACACAAATGATTCTTGCGAATGGATCGTATTCGAAAACCTATATTTCGAGTGAGAGAACTCACAAATACACTATAAAAAGACTCGGAAGTGTTTCGGAAAATCAATGTCAGCGATATACACTTTTATTTTATAAAATCTTCCTTAAATACCTAATGTATATTCATTCCTATAGTTTATGAAGATAAAGTTTTTTTGCATTGGTGGGTAACTTGGGAGGGATTTGTATATTTTCATTTGTGGTTATACTATATTTCTTTGAGGAAGAAACATTTGTATATTTTACAGCGTAAATTAAAAAAAATAAATAAAATAAATAAATAAATAAATAAACAAAAAAAAAATCATTTGGAAACGGTTGACTTAAAATTACATGAAATAACAAAATGATAATGCAATGCAAAGTAACTGTCATGAAGGTGATAATTCTTTAATATAAACCTTACTGAAATTCACCGCACAGTTTACTCTTATCCCTGGTGTTGTCAGAAGTAAATGTTTTCCTGCACACAACTTTTATTAAAATTCACTCTTGTCTAGACTCGGCCTAATAGCGACGAATAAATATATCTATATATATACAAACTCGGTTTATGGGGCCAGATACCGCCATCCGAAGAATTTACAAGAGTTTTTTTCCATTTTTTTTTCCGGTCAAGGGCCCATTCCTCTTCCAGACCTCTATCCCTCATTGCTTTTGAAATATCATCCATCTAGTTCTTTCGTGGTCTTCGCCGTTTCCTTTTTTTGCTTGTTTCATAATTAAATGTGATTTTGGGTAGTCTTTCATCATTCATTCTTACATACCAGCTTAGTTGCTTTTTTTTTAATATCATCTAATATGGTTCCCAGAGCTCGCACCGTTCCTAAAATTTTCGCACTTTGCTACCAGTATTTTAAATAAGAATTCTTTGTGGTAGATTCCTTTAACATCGATAATAGAATTGTACAACAAAGATTATCGTTTTAATTTATTGGTAGAAAATTGCGAAAATTTTAGGAACGCTGCGAGCCCTGGGTTCCCTTTATTTTCATCATTTCCTTGATTTTGTCATTTCTTATTCTTTCTATTCTTGATATCGTGCATGAGCTTCTTAGGGCGTCCATTTCTACTGCCGCTAATTTCTATCTTTCTGTCTACATAATTCTTCAAACTTCTGCTCCATATAACAATATCCTCCTTACAATAGAGTTGTGTATATTATACTTTCTTTTCCTAGAGATCTCCTTACTCCACCAAATAGAATTTAATAGTTTTACAGCCTTCCTCCCCAGACAAATTCTGTATTCAATTTCCTGTGAGTCTCTTCCTTCTCTATTAATGTCTACACCTAAATATCTATAATGCTTACAGCTTTCTGTTTTTTAGGGTTTCGTTCATCTGACGAAACCCTATTCGTCTCGCTCCTCTATCTGTCTGTCTGTCCGTCCGTCTGTCTGTCCGTCACAGAGCCCGTTCTCAGAAACTATACATGTTGGAGACTTGAAATTTTGCATACTTATAGCTGAACACCTCACATCATACGACAAATCATAAAATTTTGAAAAAGGTCGTACATTTAACCCTTTGGGCTCCCACATGTGTATTTTAAACAATTCTTTCTAAGTGAGCCCCTAATTAGGTCGAAGGCATAAAAATTTGCGTATTTATAGCTGGGCACCTCATATCTAACGACAAATCATAAAATTTTGAAAAAGTCGCACATTTAACCCTTTGGACTCCCACATGTGTATTTTAAACAATTATTTCTATGTGAGTCTCTAATTAGGTTGGAGGCGTGAAATTTTGATTACTTATAGCTGAACACCTCACATCAAACGACAAATCATAAAATTTTGAAAAAGTTGTAAATTTAACCCTTTGGGGACTCACATGTGTATTTTAAACAATCCTTTATAAGTAAGTCCCTAATTAGGTTGGAGGCGTGAAATTTTACATAGCTGAACACCTCACATCAAACGACAAAGTATAAAATTTTGAAAAAGTTGTACATTTAACCCTTTGGGCTCCCACATGTGTATTTTAAACAATTCTTTCAAAGTGAGCCCTTAATTAGGTTGGAGGCGTAAAATTTTACATACTTATAGCTGGACACATCAAATCAAACGACAAACTATAAAATTTTGAAAAAAGTTGTACATTTAACCCTTTGGGCTCCCACATGTGTATTTTAAACAATTCTTTCAAAGTGAGCCCCTAATTAGGTTGGAGGCGTAAAATTTTACATACTTATAGCTGAACACCTCACATCAAAGGACAAACTATAAAATTTTGAAAAAGTCGTACATTTAACCCTTTGGGTTCCCACATATGTATATTAAACAATTCCTTCTAAGTGAGCCCTAATTCAGTTGGAGGCGTGAAATTTGCATACTTATAGCTGAACACCTCATATCAAACGACAAATCATAAAATTTTGAAAAAATCTTACATTTAACTCTTTGGGCTCACCCATGTGTATTTTAAACAAATCTTTCAAAGTGAACCCCTAATTAGGTTAGAGGCGTGAAATTTTGCATACTTATAGCTGAACACTTCACATCAAATGACAAACCATAAAATTTTGAAAAAGTCGTATATTTAACCCTTTGGGCTTCCACATGTGTATTTTAAACAATTCTTTCTCAGTGAGCTCCTAATTAGATTGGAGGCATGAAATTTTGCATACTTATAGCTGAACACCTCACATCAAATGACAAACCATAAAATTTTGAAAAAGTCGTACATTTAACCCTTTGGGCTCCCACATGTGTATTTTAAACTATTATTTCTAAGTGAGACCCTATTTAGGTTGCATGCGTGAAATTTTGCATACTTATAGCTGAACACCATCTTGCGACAAATCATAAAATTTTGAAAAAGTCGTACATTTAACCCTTTGGGCTCCAACATGCATATTTTGAGCAATTCTTTCTAACTGAGCCCCTTATTAAATTGGAGATTTGAAATTTTGCATATTTATAGCAGAACACCTGAGGCCAGGCGACAAATCATAAAATTTTCAAAAGTCTTTATTTACTCCTCCTGTCTCTAACTTGTGTATTTTAAGAAATTTTTCTAACCTCCTCCCTTTTCACCTGGGGAGCACTATTCCAACTTTTGCCGACCCCCCTCTGACCATTCTTTCATATTATGCCCCATAGCCTTACATATTTTAGTTCTACTTTTCACCGCCAGGGGCGCCTAATTATCTTGGGTGCTATGGGCCCAATCCCCACGACTAATATATCTACGGATAGAATGTAAAACGGAGTTTTCTTCGGAGATAGAGGTTTGTTTAGAATAGAGTGCGCCCCTCGTTGCGAAATGTGGAACTAACAGATTTTTCAAAAGGATAACGTGTTTTGAAAGGAATATTAAACGAAACCCTCTGTGCGATCTGTGATCACACTTCCCCACTTGTTATGTTATTATTTAGATTTAAATCTGTCTCATTTCCTCCTAAAACAGGATAACGTTCCGAATGTTTTGCTTTTAATGCTTTAAAAGTTTAATCTTTAAAAGATTAATTAATCTCATTTATTATTAGGTTGAGCAAAAAGTTCTGGGAAATTTTTAATTTAATTATTACCAGAATTTGTATCGTATGTAGGAGTACTAGTGTTATACATATAGGTGTCAGGAACTTTGGCTCCAAAACGCCTATTGAACAGTATGATTTACGTGTGTTGACCCGGTATTATTAGAGAAAAGGCCTAACGATTCTGAAAGCCATCGATGAGATTAATGAGGATGCTGGTAACGGCGACAAACTTAGCCAGCAAATCTGGAATCTGGCAGCACGGTGGCAGAAAGTCGTGGACTATGATGGTCTCTACTTTAAAGAATAGTCTTTGTGCTTTTGTTGTTAATTTGCGCATAACAACGCAACTTTCACAAATTTCCCGGAACTTTTTGCTCAATCTAGTAATAAAGTTCATAACATTTAAGGTTATAGGTATTAGGATTTACTAAAATCTTATTCTATTCGCCATATTCTCTCTCAACAGAAGTTTTATTTATTTTTTCCATTTATTTCTATATGTGTTTGTTCAACGAAGTTAATATTCAGTGCTTCGTTTTATTTCCTGATCGTACTTCTCACTTTAATTTAATTATTTTAAAAATACCTTTATTCAGAAGCCTAAGCTATTTCAGCGTTGTTTTGGAACAATTTGTTTTTGTGTTTTTAAGAGTTTAATTAAACTATTTCTAGTCACTGAATTTTTATTATGCTTTTTTGCTTTACCGGGAAATAAAACATAAATAAAATGTTTTCTTTCACATAATTTTTATTAAGATTTATTAGTGGCTATATTTAATTAATAGCAATATATATATATATATATATATATATATATATATATTATATATATACAGGGTGGTTATAATTAAAATTCCCTTATAAACAGCATCACACAGCGCAAACGGGTGAACGAAATACAACGAAATTTGGTATATAGACTATACACGAGATGCGCTCACGGAATTTTGAAAAAAAAAAAAAAAAAAATTCCAAAATGTCCACCAGAGGTCTTCATTTCCGGTAGAACATTAAATGTAATACAATAAAGTACCAAAACGAAATACAGAAACAATATTAACAATCTAGAACAAGAATTATGAGTAATAAAATTGTAAAACCGGCTGTTTCGACAGTTTATTGTGTTAAATTTAATGTTTTTTCGGAAAAGTCGACCTCTGGTGGACATTTTGGAACTAATTTTTTTTTCCGAAATTCCGTGAGCGCATCTCGTATATAGTCTATACAGTATAAATTCAAAAATCTGGCGTCATCGGAACCGACACCATGCCGGATTTTTGAAAATTCCGGATTTTTGAAGGAATGTCAAAAGTAGTAAATAGGAATATCGAAAATAATACTATATTCTTATTGGTGCCTTTAGCCATAATTTAATTCATTATTAAAGTGATAATTATGTAAGAAAAAGAGAATTAAATATAAAAAAAAACTTACATTAATTAATAATATAATTGAAAAAATAATTTTTAAATTTTTAAATACTTGAAAAATATTTTAAAAAATTTACTTTAATTTATATCTTCAATGTTACAAAAAAATATATCTAATAAAGAGAGAAATTATTTCTTCTCCTGCAATTTCGGAAACATCTATGTCAATTTTGTTTGCTTTAATTTTTGGGGGGTTCTTTAACAAGTTTTATTTTATACAACTGAAGAATGTCTTTGTTCTTTAAAGCATATATTAATTCTCCAGTCGAATTTATGCAATTTTCTAGTGACACCTTTTCTTCTGCACCTGTTCATCCTCGTCTTCTGAGCTGCTACTAGCATTATCGATGGTTCTATTTTGCACAGCGTCAGCGATCTCGCTGTCCTTTAAATATTTCGTTGTGGATGAATTTTCGTCACTGCTTATCTGATCATCTATATCCATTTTTCGACACTTAATGCATTCTCAGATTTTGCGTGCTCAATCAGGTCCTAAATTGCGGCCTTTTCACAGGAAATGTGAAACCTGAAAATTCTGCACCATCATTGATGTCGCGCAGTCGAAAATTCATTCCGACCATATATTATGCCATGCATTTGCCAAAGTTGTCCCCAAAGTTGGGCACGCTGCTAAGCAACGGTGCAGCGTCCAGAAAATTTGTTCACAAAATAATACCCTGTGGCAAGTGAAAAAAAAGTCAAATATTCGTTTTTTGTATTTTTACTTTCAATCTTGCAAGTTTTAATTCATAAAGAATTGTTATTTTTCTTCTCCCATAACTTGAAAGGGCAATTGGAAAAGGAAGGTAAAAGATGGTTTTGATGCCGGATTTTTGAAGTTGCCGAATTTCTGAAGTCATACTGTATACCAAATTTCGTTGCATTCCGTTCATCCGTTGCGCTGTAGGATGCTGTTTAAAGGGGGAGTTTAATTATGACCACCCTGTATATAGCTATTTTGTAAGATTAAAAAAAAAAAACTTAAAAATCACGTAAAATTGCTCCACCAAAACCATCATTTAGTAGCTTTAAAAGAACACCAGAAAAATCGTCAACTCCAAATTCAGAAAGAGGTAAAATAAATATAACGGAAGAACAACAAAAAAAAAAATGTTAACCTCTTCAATAATAAGTGATATTTCAATAATGTTGGAACCAACTAAATATAAATCACAGCCAAGAGATAACGGGGGGCTGAGATCAAGCAGAAAAACTAGTTATGACAAAAATTCAACTGATAAAGTAAAGGAAAATGGAAAACTCTCAAAAAAGCAAAGCAGAAAAAGAATTTGAAACAAACCAGTGTACAGATAGTTTGAAGAGAAAAAGGTCAAAATAAGCAGGAGACTCAGGAATTAAATCATCATATGAGCTATGCCTGGAAAAAAATAAGGATATAGATGAAACCCATTTAAGCGACAGTCTTCTCTACTCATTATCATGGTATACAAATCTCTATACGGAGGAAGAAGAAGTAAAAGATAAGGACAAAAATTGTGAGGATGAAATATTAAAGGAAAGTAAGAAACCATCGAAGAAATATAATATGAGTGAATTAGAAAAATGAATTCACAAAACTGAAAAAACACTTTTAAGTAAAGATTCAAGAAACATGTCGACACCAAATTTAACGAAAATACGAAAATTTTCCTATGATGAAGCAGAGAAAAAGTCACTATACCATCTAATCCTTATATATGAAAAAGTTTCGAAGAAAAAAGAAAAGGGAAATAGTAAATAAACCCTAAATTACTTAAACTATATAATAGAAAGAATGCGAAACAATGAATATGAGCACTGAAAAAAGGTGATGAAATATGCAAACTTAGTGACAAATCAGGAGGAAGAAGATTTGCAACAAATGGTAGTATTAGACATCTACAAAGTGACAATTCAAAAACAAGAGGAAAAATTAAAATCACAGGAGAAAAATAATAGCAGATTATGAAAAGTGAAATATGTCTGGAGGTACTTTAAAGAAAATATCTCAACTAGAACATAAATTGGAAGATGAGGAAGAAGAATGTGATGAAATAAGGGAAAACTACAAGAAGAAATGGGACTAGCAGAGGGATTAATAAAAGAGAAAAAGAATACTTGAAAGTAATAACAGAACTCCAAAAGGATCTGTAAAGAAAAATAAAATATTCTCAGAAATAATTTCAAAACAGCAAGTTAACAGCACACAGGAGCATGTTAAAGAAAGAGAAACAAAAGAGGCGATTTATGACGAAGAGCTAAAAGAAAAAAATAGCAGAAGTAGAAAATTTGACAATAGAACTAAAATCACAGAAAAATTAATAGAAGAATATAAAATAAATTAAATAACACAGAAGAGGAGTTAAAACAGGAAAGACTCAAAAAAGAAGAACTAACGAATAAAAAGGAGGAAATGGAGAAAGAAATAAAAAACTTAAATAAACAATTAATGGAAGTAGAGAAAGAGGGTCAGAAAAAATAATAAAAGGGTGAATGAGACAGGTGAAAGGGAATGAATTAGAATTCGAAAGGAAAAAAATACAAAATTACATTCAAAGAGAGAAAAACCTGAAAAATCATGAAAAAGAGAGTAAAAAACATAAAATGGAAATACGAAAATTAAAAAAAATTCAAGAACAAAATAAAAAAAAAAAATAAAACAATAGCTAAACGAAGAAAAACAAACAAACAAACAAATACAAGAGCAACTCTAAAAAATAAAAGAAATGACTGACACAAAAAATAAAGAAATCACGAATAAATCTATAAAAATAGAAAATTTACAAAAATAAATAAAAATCCAACACCAAACAAAACCAAAAAATAAAGATAAAACTGGTACAAAATTGAGTAAAAATGAAGCACAGACAAACATGGATAGTAAATTGAGAAAGAAGTAGAACAAAATCTTGAAATTAAAGTAAGATACTTAGAAAAAGAATTAAAAATTCAAACAAATTATGCATTCAAAATGGAAGAACAGATCAAAGTTCAAAATGATTTAATCAAAGATCTACAGAAGGAAAAAGATATAATTGAAGGATTAAACGTTCAACTAGAAGGAAAACTCACTAACTCATTAAAATATCTATCGACACAAGAAGAAAAACTAGAAAAGATTTCAACAAAAAACAATAAAATAGCGCGATTAGAAAAGGTCTTAAGTGCAGCAAGAAGTATACTGGAAACACAAGACTTACATGAACCAGGATTGGCAGACAGAAAGCAGGGTATCCCAGTAGAAGAGAAAAAATTGTCCAAATCAGCAATAATACTGGCAAGCATCCAAAATTCCATATCATTAAATGGCGTCCAAAAAATCCTTAACGAATAACTACAAGATGAAGAAAACCTGCCACCAATACAATACAGACGGCTAAGAAGAAAACAGCAACTAATAATAAAATCTAATGCAGAAGAAAACCCAGAACTCTTACTTAAAAAAAATAAAAAATGTGACAAGTTTGAAAGAGACAATAGAACTACAATTTAAAGCAAATAATCAGAGAAAGCTAATTATATTAGGAATTCCAATAAACATCTCATCAGAGAAGGTGGTCACCTATCTGCAAAATCAGTTCTCCGATCCAGACATCATGATCTCAAAAATTCTCCAAAGAGAAAAATCGCATACCCACCAACTTATAGTAGAAGCAGAAACTACAGCGATAAATTTGATACTAGCGCAGAAGAGCATCTTAATGGGCTTCAACAACTGC
The DNA here is from genome assembly GCA_963932465.1 of Maratus speciosus. NCBI lineage: Eukaryota > Metazoa > Arthropoda > Arachnida > Araneae > Salticidae > Maratus > Maratus speciosus. The sequence continues at coordinate 287,086,679 of OZ010799.1, forward strand.
AGAGTTCATAGGTTCCGTCCAGTGATAAGGTGCGGTACGTTTCAACTATATGGACACTCACATTCCTGTTGTAGAAGGAAACCTATTTGAGCAAAATGCGCACGAGATCATTTAACACCTGTTTGTCCATATGGAAAGGATGTGTCACAATATTGCTGTACTAACTCCTATTATCGTACCGATTATTTCCCACATACGGTAGACTCACGTGTGTGCCCAACATTTAAATCACAGATAATGAACAGAAACATGAACTTCAGGCCAATAAGTGCCTTTTTAAATCGAGAATAAAATATTTAGAAAACTATTGTATATAGAACAGCCATTCTCTCAGGTTCTCTATAACCTAAAAGTTATTGTACAACAAAACAATTGAACTCACTTTTATTACTATCAAAACTAATGCACCTGAGAGCATGTAGAGAGACATTAGAACATTTTTCTTCATCTTATTCTAATCATAATTAATATCCATATCTGTGTTGTAAATAATATATTGATATGTCTGTAAAGCGCTGAGCTCGTCTGTTTTATTATTACTTTTATTATTACTTTTACTACTACTTTTATTTCTTATTCTAGTTATTTTAAATAAACATCGCTGGGTGGGGCTAGTTGAGCTCAAACTAATTGGTAGGCTTCCGCACCTGGCTGAATCTGAATCTGTCACTCTTTCATCATATACGTTCCTTTTTTACTGTAGTACATTATGATTTTTTTTTGTATGTAAATCTATTGGGTTTTTTTATTGTTATTTAGCTAACTAGGGATTTCAAAAATATATGAGTCTCCATTTTTTAATTATTGTTATTTTTTGACAGATTTCTGTAAAGGGTGTTGCGTAATACAAACGTTTTCTATTATTCTTTATATCAATCGTTAAATATAATTAAGTATTTTTCACTAAATGAAAGTATTATATCGTGTTCAGAATAAATTTCAGTGGTTTATGAACTTCAGAATTTCATGTATTAATCAAAATCCCTGCATTTACGCATAGTTGAAAAAGTGAATTTGAAGCTTTGGATTTTTTGGTACTCATTTTTATCCGTGCTGTGAAGATCGTTCGTCAAAAAAAGTTGTCAAATGAAAATTTCTTTTAATCATTGCCAATCGCGTTAAAAACTGAAATTTAACGTTTTTAATACATAAAATTGTTGAAAATGGTAAATATGAAAATAACATAAAGTAATATAAATAAATTGTAATGAATGGAAAACGAAAATTAAGAGCTGTAATAAAAAATAAACGATAAATTATTAAAAAAACACTATATGGTTGTCAAAAAATAAGTGGTATTGTAATTAGTAATACTGGCGGCATTGTTCGAGTAGATTTATCTTCAAATAACTGATATTGCTTAAGTACCTATTTTCTTTTAATCGTAATATAAAATTATGTTTTTTCCCTTAAATGAAAAGATCATTTGCTCGTCATGTCTTTTAATGTATATCATGAATCATACATATTACAAACAGCAGCTAAAACAGATTGTGCATTTTATTTTATTAATAACAATTAATATTTTCATAAACTTTTTTTAATCATCAATATTATATCTCTAAATATAATTTAATTTCATAAAAATATGTATAGGTTATATCAGGGTTCGTACGGGTGCTTGAATTTTCAGACTAAGAAATTCTTCAATGCCAATATTTTATTATGGAAAATCTCTCAAGAAACAAGGCGAAATTTCGTCCGTTTAAACTAGATTTATTTTTCGATAAAAAAATTCTGATATTGGGCCTTGAAAACAACGGTACGTGTACGAACCCTGTTATATATTAATATTTAGGAATTATTTAAAATTCATTAAATATTGTGTTCCGTTTTTCTATTTTTTTAATATGTATATTTCTGAATTTTAAAAGTCTTTTAATCCTGTCTTTCGTGTAGCTACTTAATTTTAAAATAGTATTTTCTAGCAGAATTTACTCATTCGTTAAATATGCATGCATTTCGAAAATTAAAATAATAAACAGAAAATGGTTGCGGATAAATCCCAATTAGTTTTTATCAATAGATAATGAATTCTTAATTATGTTGTTTTAAATTTATGAAATTAGCAAAAATTAATTTTTACATCAAAATTTATAAATATAAGAAAGTAAATTTTTGAGAGAGAGGTCCTAGAATAATGCAATTAATATGTGTTTTATTATTAGCACTGTTAAATTACATAAGAGCTTTTTAAGGATTTCAATTTTAGGTTTTTTATTTACATTGATTCAAATTAATTTGCTATAAACTTTATTATGCGTTCGACTCCGTATTGACATATTTACACAAAAATATGACACAATTTGTGAAGTATTTTGTGTGTAAAATGAAAAATTATTTTCAAATATATTTACTTTGTAAAAAAAAATACCATACAGCGTAGTCTGGGTATAACTGTATGTACTAGAAATGTGTAAATGGATATACCATGAAAGTTCAAAGAGATATGGAACCTAAATAATATCAAATATAGCTATTCTGTATAACTCATTTTGACCTAATCTGTTTATGATGAACTCAATTCGGTAGTGACAATAATATCAGTGCATATTTAAACTTCATCTGGTATTTCATAAAACTAAATTCAGCGTAGTAATAACCTTTCTTTCTATAGTGGTGTTAAAACAAAACCCTTGTTCTAAGTTTAAGCTTGACTTTGTGCTGAGCGCGCTTCGAAAGGAGGTTGCAACCCCGCGGTGGTCCGTGCCGCGTTTTTCCAGATTGGTTTTTAATTAACTTTTAAAGTCACTGGAAGCGTATTGAGAGATCCACTCAATACAAACTAGTCGCGAATCCCGTAGTATTTATGTTATTCACTATTTCTGGTATTTAAATTGTTTTAAGTCAAGAAATGTTAAAGCTAAATGGTTCAAATTTTAAACATGTCTTTTTAAATTATTTAACTTTGATTTTGATTCAGGAAATTTGAAAAAAAAAAATACATTTACTTTTGAAAATATGATTTTTTATGAATACATAATCTTTTTAAATTTAAAATTAATTTTTAATTTTTTTTAAATTAATATTTCAAAAAATGATGAATCAAAATTAAAACTTATAACTTTATGTCTACTTAAATGAAAGAATATTGAAATTCTGCAAATTATATTTCGAGTTATAGTGATTTTAAATTACCCCAATTTTTATATATATATTTTTTTTTTAATTTAAATTTTAAAAAATGTCAGGAAATTTATCATGTGAATTTTGTTTACAAATGATATGGTACATGACAAAAATATTCAAAATTTTAACTCAATAAATAAAAATTATTTTAAAATGTGTCCCGGACCTCCTTCTCATTTATTTTATTAAGGGGTCTCTGGACTCTTAAAATTGCAAAAAAATGAAAAAAAAGAGACCATTTTCAAAATGTAATATCTTAAAATGAATTTGATTTTAAGACACAATTTTAATTGGAATAAAATATATAAGTATGTTCTTTCATTTCATGTGTTTAAAAAATTATAAGATGCAGAATTAGCATTTACAGGGGGCTCCAAACTGTTAGACATTTGACGAGCAAAAAATCGGCATAGCAGCTTACGCGCAAGATTACAAAATAAGTGTTGCAACTAGAATGAAAGTTTTGGTGCCTACTTATACTTCAGATTGTAATAATTACCCTGAACTTAAATAAATTTGTATTCAAAGTTTTTTATATTTTTAATATAAAGTTGTATTTAGCTAATGCAAAATTGAGGAAATTTCAACAGTATAATCACCTAAAAAAATATTGTTTTGAACAATAAAAAGAAAATTTTAGGTTCAGTTTATACAGACTAACATGAAACATACGTTTTGAAAATTTCATGATGAAATATTCATAAGTTTTTGAGATATCGTGCGCGTTATGCCCAAAAACGTCATTTGGAGAAAATTGGCTTGAAAGTTTCCGAAACGACGCTTGAGCTATTGAACGTGTATAAATGTAAAAGCCATAACTTCAGTTCTAATAGGAATTTCAAGAAAACAATTATATCAAAGTGTTCATAAAAGATAGGAGTTTAACATCTAAAAAAATTTAAATTTCGAAAATTTTAAAGCTTTAAGAGTCCTGAGACACCTTAACAGAAAATTGCCAGTCGTCGTATAAAAAAAATTATGTCTTTTAATTCCATTAAAATGATTTCAAAACTCACTCTCTCTTCAACAATTATTTACAAACACGAAAAAATATATTCTTTTGAATGTTGCAAATTAAACTGTTATGTTTTTTTTTTGTTGTTGTTTTTAAGTGCAACCGTATGGTTTTGAATGCAACATTTTCTAAATGTATTCATTTACTGTGAAATATCAATGTGCACTATAAGGCCATTAATGACCGTCAACTTTCAATTTTAGACATTTTGTCGATTATTTAGAAATATACTTGACAGATTCTTCTGCAATTTCAGGATTAAAAAGAACAGGTATGACCTCATATTTAGTAATGTCTATTTGATAAGGGGGGCGATTAAGGGGCCAAAAAAAAATCAAAGAGGAAAAATAATGCTTGGGATCACCCTGTAAAATTAAATGCACGAAATGATCTATCGCTACCGAATATAAATAAACAGACATTGTGCAATATGTTTATTCTTTTGCGTAATAATATCACGTCTATTAATAGAGATATAGCAATTTATTTAAAAAAATTAAAAAATTCTTGCATGTTTTTTGCTTATAACATGCAGGGTTTTCAACCAAATTTAACGCCGGTTTCAGAAAAAATAACAAAATCTAGTAGAAACAATATAGTGCAATTGGAATATAAATATTTTAAATATTTTACGAAATATTAGCAGTTGTATGAAATAATTTTTATATGCGCATGCTCGAACGATAACAAGGATCATTTTACATAATTTAATAGTCAACTCTATGGAGCAACTTATAAAAAAAAAAATCTAGTCAAATATCGGAAAAATTCAGAAAAATATCGGCGTTTGAGTGAGCAAATTTTTACTTGTTCTCTAAAAGCAGCTGAATGATAAGTGACAAATTGTCAAAGCTGAATGACAAATGTCATTTTTTATTAACTGACTTTAAGAAAAAATTTAGTATTTAGTGACTACCAACGAGTAGATTTGGAAAAAGTGCTTCGATTTTGATACTTCTTTTGATCATGGTATAGGCTCGTTCTGGTGGTTATCCAAGAAGAACTAAAGCAGCAATAAAAAATGAAAATTAAAAAAAAAATAATAATAAAAAATGACAATTTGTGGAAAATCCCTTATTTCCACAAGAACAGCTGCTTTTAGAGAACAGCTAAAAATTTGCTCACTCTAACGCCGATATCTTTCTGAATTTTTACGATATTTCACTAATTTTTTTTTAATAAGTTGTTTCAAAGAGTTGACTATTAAATTACATAAAATAATCCTTGTTATCGTTCGCGCATGCGCAGATAACAACTATTTAATACAACTGATCATATTTCCTAAAATATTTAATACATTTATATTCCAATTGCACTATATTGTTTCTACTATATTTGTCTATTTTTCTGAAACCGGCGTTAAATTTTGTCGTAAACCGTGCATATTATAAGCCAAAAACATGCAAGAATTCTTTTATTTTTTTTTAACAAACCGTTATATCTCCTTTAATATACGTGAGATTATTACAAAAAAGAATACACATATTGCACAATGTCTGTTTATTTATATTCGGTAGCGATAGATCATTTCGTGCATTTTATTTTACAGGGTGATCCAATGTATTATTTTTTCTTTGATTTTTTGTTGGCCCCCTAATTGCCCCCCTTATAAAATAGACATTGCTAAATATGAGGTCATACCTGCTCTTTTTAATCCTGAAATTCCAGAAGAATCGATCAAGTATATTTCTAAATATTTGACAAAATGTCTAAAATTGAAAGTTGACGGTCATTAATGGTATTATGTAGTGTATTTCAAAAATGAAGAACAACTTGATTTTCAAAATTAAATCAAGAAGCATATTCATTTGAATTGTTTTTGATGATTAATATTTTTTTTTATTTTTTGTGATTTATATTTATATGATGTTTTTACATGATCTCATTAACATTTTTTTAAAGTATTATATTTTCTTAGTACTTTACAGCTGTTCTGAAAGAAATTATATGACATTTAGCACAATAATACGAATCTGTTTATTTAACGTTCAATAAATAAATCTGAAAGAAATGTTTCTTCTTATTTTTGTTAAAAAAAAACTTTTAATTTCATTAAAAGAATTAAAATATTCCCGTTAGATTGGTTAAAAAAATTCCCAAAAGAATTTTTTTTTAACTGGATCCAAATTTTAAATATTGTTTTATTAAATCTTTTGTGTAGCTAAATGATTTTCAGCACTAAGATTAAGCTAAATGATTTTCAGCACTAAATGAATTCCTTAATTCATCAACATGCATGTTTTAAGAAGATTAAATACGTCTGTCTTAAGAATAAAGAAAACGCTTTTTTGCTAATTTCAATGAGTATTATTTTTTTTTCTTTTTTGAGTTTAAATATGTAAATATTAGTTACCAAATCCATAAAGGCTTTTCTAACACTCTTACAACATGAATCAGTTTTTTAGTTAAACAGTACATAGACTAAACATTTAAATGAAATATTTTTACATTTACCTAATATTTATCTTCGTAGCATATCAACATAGAATTAATAAAAAATCATATATATATATATATATATATATTTATTTATTTAAAACCACAAACAAAATATCAAAAACCATCACTCACCATATCTAAAATGAAACTCACATCGAAAATATTAAAATAACCAACATAAACTTTAACTCTTAAAATCAAACTGAATAACCAAACTAAAGAAAATATATATAATTGCAAACATAACAGAACAGAACAGAAGGTGAGCAGTATGGCTAACAACATACTCTGCAGGGTTAAGTCAGACTTTACGCATGCTACGTCCCCCTTCACTCGCCAAGACCAAAATTGAAAATATGAAAAAATGAAAACTATGAAAAACTAAACAGAACTACAACATCCACCAAAATATCTCACTAACTCATTAGATCAATCAACTCATCAAAACCTCCATTCTCATCCATCACTGAGTTCAGTTCAGTTCCGTACCTGCTACTCTTAATAAAATCACAAGTTATTCTCCTTATGAAATTGCGAGGATAACCATGCTTGAATCCCAAGCGGCACCACTCTAAAATATTATTAAACATATCTTTAACTCTAGTACTCAGTCTTTCGATTCGTATTAATCCATTTCTAAGGACATTTCTTTTAATCGAAACATGCACGTTGGAATCAAAACATAGCAGCTTTAAGGTATTAAAGTTAAAATCATTTCGCTGGTCATATAACTTAGATATCAAATTTTCACTTTCTATGCTTAGGTTCACATCTAGAAAATTAATATTTTTACAATTCTGGTAGGAGGGTTCCAGACTCAGAGACATAGGATAATATGTAAAATCAAGATTTTCAATATAATAAAGAATTTTTATATGCTATGTAGTTTTCATATGTTGCGCGTATGGCATTGATACCTGCAATTTTTCCCAAAAATAATTAATTAGTTACTAGAACCTTTTTTGAACCTTTTTTCATTTATTCATCATTCTAACGAAATTATATAACTTCCCAATGTCCACCGATTGGTGCATAACATAACTCTGCATCCAACTGATAATAAAAGTTCAGCAGCACTTTTGCAGAGCGGATGAGTATTGGTCGTATGCAACTTGGATCACGGGAAATGAATTAAGACTCTCTCGAAACTGTCTTTGATGATCATCGTTTTGTCTAAATAAATTTGTCAAAGTAAATCATTTTCCAAAATTTCTAAGAAATGTTTGTTCGCGCAATTCCAAAATGTCTTTTATAGAATGTCCCTTATATATCCTCCTGAGACCCAAGCAAAATAGTAGGCATATATATTGTTAATATGAGTTTTTTTCAACAAATAGGCATAAAAAATGATGTTTTTAAAGTAATTAATAAATTTCGATTTTTAATTTTGTTTTACAGTACATCAATCTAAATGGATGTTCATGCCATAACTCGCTTTAAAATAATTTGAAAAGCCCTTCCGGCCAGTGCCGGGAGGAAGAGGTAGCTTTCATATTCCTTATTTTAAAAAAGCCAACTTATATCATTCAAGCACACGAAGCTCAATTTAGTGGAACCGAATATAGGAGATTCAATTCTAATTTTTATCAATATGATGAATGAGAATTTCGCGAAATTAGTCAGCTTTATCCAAGCTGCTTTTCTTTAAAGTAACTTATATTTGGCTGCCAAATTCGGCGATTTCTTAAAGTGCCTGCCATTTTAAGACAACATGGTGGATGAGGCTAACCAGTGAACTTGGTCGAGATCTTAGTAATTGCTGTGCACATGCTCAATCACATCGGAATCGGTTGAAATATACGAGTGCTGTCGCATGCAAAAAATCAGATTTTTCAAAATGTCACCCACTATAGAAATTGAAACTGCTATATCTGAGCCATTTTTTTAAGGTAAACACAAGCAAAAAATGCTCCTGAATCCTTATATCAAAGTCAAATACTTAAGAAAGAAACCTTTTCAATTTCTAATTTTTTTGCACCTCACTTTAAATATATATATATATATATATATATATATATATTTAATGGTCGCCATTTTGAAACAAGATGGCTGATGAATCTGGCCAGCGAACTTGGTCGAGGTATTGATGTATACTATCCACATGCCTTCTGACATCGAAATAGGCGAATACGTGTGTTATCGCGTGACAAATACAAGATCGTTTCAAAATGTTAGCCATGCTAGAAAGTCAAAGTGCTATAATTCAAAAATTTTTTAAGATATAAACAAAAGAACAAATTTTCAGAAACAAAAACTGCTCCGGAATCTTTGTATCAAGGCCAAGCACATAAAAAAAATCTTTTTCATTTTCCAATTTTTTAATACCTCATTTTAAATTTTAAATTTAATTTATTTTTAAATGGCAACCCTTTTGAAACAAGATGGGAATGATGCTGGCCAACGAACTCGTCGAGACATTGGTATGTACTATGTACAGACCTAGTTACATCCAAATCGGTTCATAAATACGCCTGTTATCGCGTGACAAAAATAAGGTCGTTTTAAAATGTCAGCCACAATATAAATTCAAAATGCTATTACTCAGCCATTTTTTTAGATATAGACGAAACAAAAACTGTTCCGGAAACTTTGTATTAAGGTCAAACACATACGAAAAAAATCTTTTTCATTTTCCAATTTTTTGATATCTGATTTTAATTTTGTTATTTTTTAATTTTTTTTAATGGCTGCCATTTTGAAACAAGATGGCGGATGAAGCTGGCCAACGAACTCGGTCGAGATATTTGTATGTACTATGTACACACCAAGTTACATCCAAATCAGTTCATAAATACGCCTGTTATTACGTGACAAAATTCAGGATTTTTCAAAATGTCAGCCACGCTAGAAATTCAAAATGCTATAACTCAGCCACTTTTTAAGATATAGACGAAACAAAAACTGCTCCCAAATCTTTTTATCAAGGTCAAACACATAAGAAGAAAATATTTTTTCAATTTTCAATTTTTTGGTACCACATTTCAAATTTAAATTTTTCTTAAAAATTTAAATGGCCGCCATTTTTAAACAAGATGGCGGATGAAGCTGGCCAACGAACCCGGTCGAGACATTGGTATGTACTATGTATAAACGAAGTTACATCCAAATCGGTTCATAAATACGCCTTTTATCGCGTGACAAAATTCAGGACGTTTCAAAATGCCAGCCACGCTAGAAATTCAAAATGCCATAACTCAGCCATTTTTTAAGATATAGACGAAATAATAACTGCTCCATAATCTTTGTATAAAGGTCAAATACATAAAAAAAAAGTATTTTTCCATTTTTAATTTTTTGGTACCACATTTCAATATTTAAATTTTTTTAAAAATTTTAAATGGCCGCTATTTTGAAACAAAACGGCGGATGAAGCTGGCCAACAAACTCGGTCGAGACATTGGTATGTACTATGTACACACCGAATTACATCGAAATCGGTTCATAATTACGAGAGTTAGAGTGTTACATATGTCATATATATACATATATATATATATATATAAATTTTGAACGGAGGGTGGTTTCGGGGTCTGGGGGTCATGATCGATGAAAATATACCAAAATTTTTTGAAATCACTTTCCTCCGAACGGCTGCAATAGGTAGCTTTTTGTAATGAAAGCTACCTAAAAATGCTAAAAGTATGGTAAAGAATAGAATTTATTATAAAGAACATAAGGCAAGTATTAACCTCTGCTATTAAAATTGAAAAAGAAAATAGTTTAAATAAATTAAAATAACATAAAAACGAAACTTACCAGCAGAACGTAGAATTCCAACTTGACTCATTTATTACGCCATTTTGTAAACAAAGTAGTTGCCTCTGCCAAAATCCAAAAGCTGAATGTGGATTTTTGATTCATACATTACCATGCCAAACTGCTTTTATATTGCTACAATGAAATTTAATGCAATAGAAGAAGAAAGCAAAACATCCATTTAAATGGATGCCAGGTCTCAGGAGGATATAGGTGTGTTTTTACAGGCTGCCTAATATATCCAATGCGGTTAATGAATAAGCCGTAAAATCACAGATTCAGTCCAGTCTCAATTTAAAATAAACTTCAAAAGAAAAAAATATTTTGGTATGGAAACAGTTGAATTGACCCTGGTGGTTGACGTCGAGTAAAATAAGCTAAATGCATGTACTTAATAAGATTTAAACTTCATTGCACGTGCTTTAAGATTACAATTTATGAGGTTCTTATTTAAGAAAAATAAAATACATCTACCTCTCAAAATTACGTCATTAACTTTCATTTTTTAACACTTTCCAACAAAGATGAAAAGTGCTTATGTAGTCGGTTTGTCTGGCCGTCTGGCCGTCTGTCCACGCTCTATCTCCCGTAAATGTACTCGTATTTTCATGGAAGTGATAAACGATAATTTTGGTCACCAAAGCATGTTTGGTATTGTATATGAAGTATGTAGGATTAATAGTTCCTTTACACGGGCACTCAAAAGTATTCCATTACATTATGGTATAGCGGGAAAAATCGTTTGCAGTATATTTTAATGACATTATGCTATTTAAAATGTATTGAAACTGATATAAATCCCTGAATTTCACTACAATCACGTTAAAACAGAGCATTAATACTACTTTTTACTCATTTACAGGGACACACAAAAGATATCGTTTACAGTACTGACTTTGAGTGATAATTGCTGGAGTGTATGATTTAAAAATTGATATGCGCTTTTAAATTTAGTTAATTTTTCACTTGTTACTCGTTATATATAAATCAGATACCTCATATACAGGGCTCCACAAAAGTATTCAGTACCATTCTCCTTATTATTAGATGAAATTGCAGAAGAGTAATTTTCAACTGAAGTACATGTATTTCTTAGTAGTTAATAGATACAAATCTATATATCGTATACAGGGCTGCTGAAGAAATTCCGAAAATTTTACGATTGTAGATGTAAACAGCTGAAAATGGCTTTTGAAATGTGTTATGCGTTTCCATGTGGTTGAATGTGTCGTAATATTTTAATTTTTTAAACGATGCAGTTTTGTTACATAATTCTCAATGTGTTGGAAAGTGTTTCATAATCTATGCATGACGCATGATTTTTTCCTTTTTGTTATTCAAAAGTCTGCACCTTTTTTCCATGTTTGCTTTTCAATTTACGTAATTTTCACTTCCTTTCTTATATATTACTGATTTAGTACGTAATCTGTGGTATGTATTGGACAGAGATAAAGTTTTTTTCTGGGGAAAAGTGAAGGAATATTTTGTTATTTAGATAAGTCTTTCATGATAATAAATTCCAACTATAAAAAGTATGAACTTTCTTTAAAAAAAGATAATCTGAAGTCTTTATTTCATTTCTACTGTAGGAATGAGCTCTGGAGATCTATAAACGTGTGGAAATTATAATATACACACATACACATCCATATATATGTGGTATAGCTTTAAAAATAGAGAAACTAATTCAGAGAACCACAGAATGTTAAAATAAGCTAATATCGCCATAACTGGGTTTTTATCATGATTACAATACGTTTCTTACACTGTATGTGCGCAAAAACATTTCAATCTTATGGCATTAAATTTGCGCCACAATCACATCTAAGAATTCTCATGAACCCCCTTGCAGAATCTTCCTAGCAGTATTTTTAATTCTAAATTTTTCTTTATTTAATCATAACATATTTGAGATAGAATTAGGCAAAAATATCTCTTCTTAAAATCCTGTTATAAATGCTTAAAAAGTTTTCAAATGACTCTCATCGTGGTTAAAACACACAAATTGTCTGCGAAAAATGTTTACTTAAATTAACCATATACAAATATACATGCATGTGAATACAAACATACATATATGTGAATACATACATATAATCAATGGATACATAAAATATATTTTACTTGAGTTCTTTGGTTGCTATCACTTGACATGCTGCGAATATGGAAGTACTCAAATTCGTATTTGATATTTTTTCTTTTCATAAATAAAAAACTGAAACCAAATTACATCGGTTTGGAAGTTACAAAGAATGATGTATGGCTTAATTTGTCAGAATGGCTTAATTTGTCTTTTTGGGCAGATGTTTCAGGTTATTAGGTTTGAGGAATATTTTTCATTGACAAAACCCGGTGAGATTTGGGCATTACATAGTTCTAGCACAAGTTTGGCATCGATGCGACTAATATTTTGGGCCTATGGTGTTGAGAATTGTAATTTTTCACGGACAATTGTATGGAAACAGGCATTATGAAAAAAAATAGTTATAGTATTTTTTATGGGAACAACGAAATTTATAAAAAAAGATATTCTTCATCGGCTGTTTTAATAAAATATCAGGTTCTGCTTTTATTGTTGAGTATCAGTTTATTATTTCCCTTAGCTTTTAATTTTATATAAACCGTTAGGGTGTTCTTGTGTAGATTTATACTTAGTGTATAAGGCAGTATTAAAAGTGAAAAATCACATATTCATGATTTAATAAATATCTGAATAATTTATAAATATAAAAATAAAATTTTAGGGTTGAATGTCAAACAATACTAAGCATGCATCCATTTTTTTTTCTTCTTGGGATCACATCCATCAATTAGCAAATGGCAGAAGGAAGTCATGGAGAAAGTCGTAGTGTAGGAGACCGTATGAAAGAGGCAAAAAAGTATATCAGAGGAAAACGCCAACGATTATCCCTTTGACCTACTTCGTGCACTGAATGGTGCACATATAGAGGTTTAGAGATTGGAGCAAAAAGCCTTTTCGACATATTCTTCTAATATTTTACTCATTCACATACGTGTATATGTTCATTTGTGTTTATATTACCTAAACTATGTAGAGACATTGTGGACACCATGAATACCGTTAATCTTTAATTATGCTTTGGTTAGTTTTTAACACATTCAACAGATAGTTAAATAATTCATTTGAGTAATTATTCGAACTGAGCGAAATAGTTTCCAGGCTAACACTCGAGCATTTCGGCTTCAATTGCCAGTGTGTTAAAAATAATTAAAGTGCAATTACACATCCAGATTTATTGGATTACTATACCTGAGGTTTATAATGACAGACCAGATGTCATTTCCAAATAATTTTTAGAGCGAATATTGTGATGGTTCGGATGTCGTCCGGTATCTCACTTGGAAGAACATTGTCAGTTGAAGCCAATGATTCTGAGTTCGAGTCTCCAGTCTGCACACATTTTCGTTAAAATGGAAAATTTACTACTCACATTTGATCTTGTCTAATCTTTAACATTCTGTTCTCAAAACTGTTTTCTGAAATGTAAAAGATATTCCAATTCACTTTCCTGGATATACTTGCTTTATTCAATATTTTATTTTTTCAAAATTTATATGTAATCTAACTTTTAGCAGAATGCACATACATATTTTGTTAGAAGGATAATTAAACTTTCTATTATACTCTTGTCTTTTTGATCTTCTTGTATTTTTCAAAGCCATTTTTATTACTTTCACAAATTATATAAAGGTAATCATAGGACTTTACAAATTCTTTTTATTAAAGGAATTCTTCCAAAATTAATTAATTAGATGCAAAAATCTTTTTTTCAGACATATTGATTTAATCATCCATGTAATGAAATGACTTTAAGCGCTACATTTGCCAAACGAATTCATTTCTTCATTAAATATGCATGCACTCTTAAAATTAAAAGGAACTCTCTAACAAGATAAAATATTATCTGCTTACATCAATTTGTTTATGATATTGGCTAATGAATTCTTAATTTCGGAATTATATTTATAAAGATAGCGTAAAATGGCTTTGCTTAAAAAAATATTAAATAGAAACAAATATTATGAAAAATTAATTAAATTATTTTTTGTGGGATCAACAAAATTTCAGCGGTGTAGATAAATTATCATGTTATTTTTGTTGTTGTTGAGCTTCAATTTATTATTTCTCAAAAATTTTATTTTTCATACAGCATTCAGTTCTTTATGCGCATATTTATACTTATTTTGTAAATTAATAATAAATTGAAAAATATTGAAAAATTAATCCATATTCATGATTTAATTAAACTGTGGGTAGTTTATCAATATAAAAGAATCTTTTTGCTTTGAATTTTAATCAAATAGGTACCAACATATATCTATTATCAAAATCAGCTCTGCTATTAGAAATTATTCATTTTCATGTAAAATATCAGTATTTTTAAAAACAAACAAATAAACCATACGCTCTTCTGGGTGTTTCTTAATACGCAATAAAAATAAAGATGCAAATTCATACATCTGAATGTTAAACATTTCATAATGTAAGTTTCTTTATCATTTTTCGTAGAAAATAACAGTCCAAACTAATTAACTACCTTTTAAACTGTTCTGAAAATATTACTGAAAATTAATTTTCTAATAATTCTAAAATATTGTTCATTTAAAATTCACCAGGCATAAATGTATCTTTTTAATTCGCATAGTTCAACCATATAAAAGTAATTAAGGAAAACTAAATAATCTCTAAATTATTTTATTCGAACAGTATTTCAATTACATTTAAGCTTCTTTACCAGACACATAAAACACACAAATTTTGTGTAGTTATTCACTTACTTTGAAAGCAATTAGTTTAAATGCGTTTTTTTGCATTGAAACAATTACCGAAAAAAAAAAAAATGGAAGGCTATTAAGAGAAATTGATAATTTCTTTTTAAAATTTATTTCAATTTATTTCTTTCTGCTTATTAAAATTGCCTCTGAAACATATTAGATGTAATTTGGAAAATCTAGTTTTGAGGCATACGACATTTACTGCATTATTATATGCAAAGTTAGTATATTGAAACAAAAGAAAAAGCGGTATATTGATTTATATAAATTAATATTACTTCTTTATTAATTTGCAGCAAAAACTGTGCTACAATAGTGTGTTTCATTTTCTGAACGAAAATTAAGTGATGTAGAACGTCGTTATAATAACATACCGTGACCGTAGCTACAACACTATTATTTTTAACAGGAATGCCAATAACCATGCGTAATACGCGTGTTTATGGGCATACGAATTAAATATAAATGTGCATGATTATGCAGAATTTCGATAGTTACAACAAATCTTTATTCTTTTTTTTTTTAATGTGCTTTCAAATTTCCTTTAAATTTTAATTTATGAACAAATTGAACATTTACTACGTTAGTGCCCCTAACCATTTTGTAAACGATTGTATTTATTTAAATAGATTTATTGAAATTAAGTATACAAAAGTATACTATTTATCACTTACGTTAGTTTTTTATGTATTTAACTTTATATTTATTTTTAAAAAATCCTATCGATATATAAGTAATAATTACAATTCCCCCAAATAGTTTAAAAACTTATAATAAATAGATATATGACAAGACACATCTGGGGTATTACGTTAAAAAACTTAAAATTACATTAATGCACAAATTAACAGTTTCAGCCTACGTCCGAAGCCATCTTCAGGATAAGAAGTCAATCATAGCTAAGATGTCTTTCGACTTCATTAAAGAGATATGTATTCTTATTTTCAAACATGATATCCAGCAGTCAGCGTGGAAGGATACAGTGGCGGTAATTTTAGTTCGCACTCATAGCAAAATATATTGTTTATCACATGGCCTTTTAAGATTAGACAAGCATAACTTAATCAGAGGAGCATAAATTTATATTTTAGTGCATGATAACACTAATGTTTAACACTGTCAACTCGGGCTGTTTTATTCCTCCGCTTTGCAAGCTGTATTTGCCTCAGAACTCCTTATGGTTGAGAACTCAAGGCTCGATGCTTCAACCATTGACATTAATGAACGATTTAACCGACAGCTAATGCCATCTATTTTCTCAATTTTTACTAAGTACCAAATGGAATTAAGTAATTCTGAAAATCGAAACCACTAAAAAGCAGTCTTAAAACTCTAAAATTGCAAAATAAGAAAAAAATCACCTTCTTTTCATCATCAATTTGAAAATACCCACTTATATCTTCAACAAATCTCATAAAATTCTCGAAATATTATGTGACACGATATCGTTACATGCCTCTCCCAGTTCACCTCTTTCAGATTTCATTATTAAATATTTTTATACTACATTACAAGGTACAATAACCTTAATATTTCAAAAATGAATTGTACAGCTAATATTATTCGTATACAATCTAGAGAGAGAATGCTTCTTGTTTTTAATGTCACTGCGAGCCCACTGAGACGTTCCACGAATTTTCTATGTATAATTTCTGGCAATCGTTGTCCAGATGGATAGAAATCTCATAAATTCCCACACGATGGTCAGCAGTTGTTGGACCTAAACCAACTCAAAATTTGTCCAACAAATTTTGGGGGCTGGGGAGGAACTGCAACTTGGTGAGTATAAAATTATTATCAAAATTAGTTAAATACTTTTGAAGCCTCCGGTGTAAAATTTGAATGTACGTGCTGGAAGTTTTATAAATGCTGCTCCAGTCCATTGGGGGTGAGTTAATTGAATTTGATATTAGCCTACTCTCGGTTCTCTCATTTCCTAATTAATTCGACAGACTTGCTGTTCATTTAGATCAAAAACCCTCTAAGCATCGTGCAGGATTTTGTGAGATTCCTGTCCATTGGGACAACGGTTGCAAGAAATTTTATATTCGTATTACAAAAGAAAATTTGTGGAACGTCTCATTAACAGCATGTATGTGTTTTGTAGCATTTTTGTTTCCGACAAATGTACATGGAATAAGGTTCCAAGCCTTTATAATAGTTTAAGAACTTTAAATTCTTTAATTTTTTAGGTAATTTAATTAGCTTTTTATTCAACTTTAGCTTTACTATAATGTTAATTTGAAATCGTAACGTCGTCTTTGTTTTAAGCGAGCTTAGAAATATTTTTCTTTTATATCCAGTATCTAATTTACTTCTAAAATTTTACTGCCGTTTGATTATTCTGTTTAAATTCCAATTTCATTTTTATTTATAGTTTTAATGATTTTTTTTGGTTTTAGGAGAAGTAGTTTCCTCTTTAGAGAAAAATGTGTAAATTATGTTTGTTATTTTACTTATAATGTGTAATTTAAAAAATATCTATACGCTAGCAGAAGGAAATATAATACTAGTTAAATACATACTAATTAAATGTAACTGGAAATGACTCTATGTGTAATTTAAATGATGACTTTAAAACTTGCAACAAAGCACAATGTTTTCTGGGATATATTTTTTAATGTTGTTTGAGAATTTATTTTAGAAATCCATCGAGAAATTGCACAGTTAGGTCATTAGTATACATGGATATTTTTTGAAAGAAATTTATTTAAATTGTTTTACTGAAATTTATGTTACATAAATATTGCAAATAATGGTTTACATTAGAATTTTCATGTTCAATCGTGAAAAAAAGGTAAACACCCCTTACTAACGCTGCAAAAAATCATCGTAGAAGAAAGTTAGTTATAACACACGATTGGTATTAAATGGTACTTTTAAATGATGTATATATAAAATTTGCTTAGGAAAACATCTACACATTAAAACGAACCATAATTTTTTTTTTCAATAGCAGTAAACAATTCTGACAGCATAAATGAACTCTAAACCCTTCAATTAGCCTAAAGACAAATTTTTGTGCAATTCGTACGATAAGTTTACGAGAAATTAATTATTTTAAAACGAGCGTATTTTAGGGGCTGTATCCAAATGGAAGTTCAGTACTCCATTGTTGACCGAGAGAGCCCCCTTCTTGATCAAGGCATCTTAAGTGTGACTCAAGCAGTCATTGGAGACTGCTAGATTATAGGACAGCATAAGAAAGTTCAAAATATCTAGTCACTTCTATGTCCCTTAAACCATCATTTTGCCGTTTTGTAAGCATAATTTGAAAACTACTTGGAAGAAAAATGCGAAATTTTGGATTACCATAAAACAGGACTTCATAAATCTAAAAACATAAAAAAATGTAGGTTGAAATCCATAATTTTTTCGAATATTAATTTCATAATCCATAACTCATATCATAAAATTGTAAAAATTGCAAATTCAACGTATTTATGTTTAGGCATTTTAGTATTATTGCTACACAAACATTTAGCACATTAGGAGCATAATTTCAGTGGATATTAAGGAAATATGAAGATGTAATTTAAAATTAGAAGCACTAAATTTTGAATGGTTATAATTCAAAAACTTAAATTGAAATCAATAGATTCAAGTGACTTGAAATTAGGTGACTAGGCATAGTTTGAACCGAAGATTTGAAAGATCTTGTTAAAATTGGGTATTGCCATTGAAAAAAAAAGAAGTTTGGGTTCGTTTTAATAAATAGATGGCCCCTAAGGAAATTGTGTATAGATCATTTAAAAGTAGACTTTATTTCCATTCGTTCGGTACCAGTAACTTTCTTTTACGATAATTTGTTGAGGAGTTAGTAGGAGGTGTTTACTTTTTTCCACTACTGTACTTATAGTAATTTCCTAGATATTTTAAATAATTTAAGTTAAGTACTTTAATTTCTTTTAGGTAATTAATTTTAATTTCTTATTTAAGATTGACTTTGTTCTAAAGTTTGGAATTTAAATCGAAATATCGTTGTTATTTTGCGTTAATATCTAGCTATTGATTTTCAATCGTGGTTTTTTTCTGTTATTTTTGAACTAAATTTCATGAAAAGAATTTTCGTATTTTGAAAAATAAGTGTAATGTTTCGAACCTAGTTTTCGTAAAATGTGCAATTTTACAAATAGTTATCGGCTTGTATCTATTTAAATGGTCCAAAAGAAACGCTGGGTGAAACATATTCATTGTTTTTCGTTTTATTAATTTCAAATATTTTGAGCCAATTTTAGAGTAATTAACTTACAACTTTATAAAAGCGTTTAGGCAAAACAGACAAAATAAGCTTTTTAGTTTTGTTTCAAACTTTTTATACGGTTTTGAAGATGAATAACTGATAATCTGATTTTATTCTTATATATGATACATTTTTGTTGAAAATGCGTTATATATGGCGTTATAAGCACACTGACAAGACAAATATCACTAAAGAACTATTCATTATAGAAAAATCTCACGAACTGCAAGTTACACGAGCCTAAGACTGATCGGTCAAGTAAATAAATGTTAAAATTTTGTAATTGGGCAATTAATTGCAATGTTCTTATGTTCAGAGCTAACAAATTAACCCGTAAATATATTGTGCTGCCTTTGTATGCGTAGTTTTCTGTGATTAGAATCAGTACGGATATATTAAATATATCGACATTAAGAGAAAGGAAAATATGACCACAAAACAAATGCGTTTTTTTAATTGACATCGGAGAATGATTACAAATATGTTTGATAATTTTCATATTTTTTCGCTTGAAATAATGAAAACCCCCCTTTTTTTCTTTTGTTTAAAGAATCAGAATTTTTCAAATATGAAAATATAGACTGTTTTTACAACAAGTAACTGAGACATTATTTTAATTTCAAAAGATTATCCCTGTACATGATGCATTTCCTATGTAAATGGAATATAGGCAGATACAAGTACACTGACATGACAAGAAGCAGTTAAGAATTAATTAGAATGGTATAATCTCGTGAAATGATAGATATACGAACATGAGACAGATCTGTGACGTAAATAGAAAGTTAAAATGTTGTATTAGGGATGCTAATTCCTGTATTCTGAGATTCAGAACAGACAAATCATCCTGGAAATACATTCTGCTGTTTTCGCAGGCACATCCTTCTGTGATTAGATTAGCTATGGACAAGGTAAATATATGTCAATATTTTGGCCATAAAGATAAAGGAAAATATGTCCACAAAACGAATGCATTTTAAGAAGTACTTCGGAGAAGGATTAAAAATATTTTTGGTAATTTCCATATTTTATACGTTTGAAATAATGAAAACTCTTTATTACTTTTTCTTTTCGCTTAAAAAATCTGCATTTCTTTGATAACGTCATTAAATATGAAAACATAGATCGTTTGTATACATAAAGTTTATTTTACATGCGAAAGAGTATTCCTGTATATCAAATATTTCCCTTGTAAATACGTTATATGCCGATCTAAGCATACAGACAATGACAAAGAGCAGTTAAGAATTAGTTAGAATAGCATAATTGCACGAATTGATAGTTATGTGAACCTAAGATTTATCAGACACAGCTACAGAATTGCTGCAATAGTCAGCTAATTCCTGTATTCTGATATTCATAGCATACAAATCACCCTGGAAATCTATTATAATATCTTCGCGTGTATAACGTGCAGTGATTAAATTCATTTTTGATAGGTAAACACATTTAAATATGTTTGAAATTAAGTGAAAGCCAAATATACCCACAAAATTAATGCACTTTTGAGATTAGCATCGGTGAATGAGCATAAATATATTTGATAATTTCATATATTTTGTTGCTTGTTTTCTCTTGTTTCGAGTTTCTTCGAAAACTTCATTAAATATGAAAATATAGGACTTTTTTATAAGAAACTAGCAGAACTACCCGGCTTCGCTCGTGTCAATTATAAGAAGCTTCCAGGTAAAATAAATTAAAACGAAATAATACGGCAATCACAATAACTGGAATTTGTGCATTCCCATCCACAAATCGTTATGAAGACAATCAAAAAACATGTCGTTATTGTATTGCAACCATAGTAAAATCCCTGAGCTTTAATAACAGAATGCACGTTTTCTTTGGCAGGTATAAGAGAAAAATATGTGATTTTCCTGACAATACGAAAAAAAGAAATTCCTCAAAATCGAGCTAAGTTAGTGAAGTTCTCGTTTGTATGGTATTATCTACATTACAAAATAAAAACACTATGTCAGTGCCCATAAATTGTGCCCCATAAATTGTAACCCATAAAATGTGCCTTTACTGCAATTTGTCTAACTTTTAAACATTACACAATTTCATTTTTTACTATGTCGAATAGGAAAAGTTCTCTCAAATAAAATTTGTTTGAAAATTGTACCTCAGTTTTCTGATTTTAATGGATTTTAAAGTAATTTTTAGGCATGGATATTTTTTAAGTTGAGTGCAACCCGATTACGAAAGACGAAACTGTTTACACTTAATGCAATAGTATAAAAAAAAAGACATGTCTATGAGTAACGCGCTGGTATCATATTTTCGGTGGCAACAACCTAACACAACAAATTTCCCTTTTATTGCAGTTTAACGTCTAAACATTGTACATTCAATTGTTCCAACGTATTATAGAAAACAACAGTACTTTCAGTGATATTTGTTTGTACTGTTTATCTCAATTTACGAATTTTTTATGGGTTTTAAAATAATTTTTAAGCATGCATATTTTTTAAATATGCTTGCAACCCAAATACCAAAGATTAACTCAATTGTTCAAAAACATTGTAAATAATTCAGAATTTGTTTACTTTTGCGTAATATTCAATAACTAAATTGACAAACGAAATTAAAACGCCAAAAATAAAATAAAATAAAACACGAACTTAACAGATATTAAATCAAACTACTCGAAATATCCTGATAAGTATATAAAATTCAAATGGGAATTTCGTTCCGAGTGCATATAACTTGAATTCTTCAGAACGGATTTCCATGTGACTTGCACTATTAGTTTTTTAGAGAAGATTTTAGTGCGTAACAAATTGTTTTCCGTTGCTTAGTCATAGAATTATAGGGGAAAGTTATATAATCATGTGAACCCAATTATGAAGGATTAGTCTTATTAGCTGAATGAAAAATGCAGAACTATTTTTATCTCTAAGTATATTGACGGGTTTATCTTCGGTAATGGGGCTTTGCGCTAGGGTATTCTTATTTTAATGAGTGTGCCTGCCACCTATTATGACATGCAACTTTCTTTAAAACAATATAGAATGACTTATGTTTTAAGCGGCTATCTGGCATGCAACTTGATTACAAAATACTCGCCTGTAAATGCTTAAGGTACTTCTCCAGTTCCCTGCTCAACAACGCGAAACTTTCTGACACATTTTCTGACTCATTAAACGTAAAGGCTTAAAATTTGTAGGCCTGACTATTAAAGCAATTTGGAATTGAAATGAGTTTTTCCTTTTTTCAAAAATTAATTACTTATCGAGTTATGAGCAATTGCGATTGCGTGACGGCCGGTTTTTATCCTTTATTGCACTGTTGCGTCCAAAATTCAGTTCAAAACACCAACTGAAAGATCTTATACCTTTACCAACAAATGGAAACTATCTTTCGATTACATAGTTTCTAAATAAGAACTCCTGTCAATTTCATGCGTTTCCGAACAAAAATTAATTAAAAAATATGTCAGAAAATAGCTCCTTTGGATTTGAGAACAGCCTTAACTTTATGAACAGCCTTAACTTAAAGTTAATGAAAAAACTCACATTTTTAGTTTTAATTTTGAAACTCGCGAAATTTAAAT
Source organism: Maratus speciosus (assembly GCA_963932465.1). Classification (NCBI taxonomy): domain Eukaryota; kingdom Metazoa; phylum Arthropoda; class Arachnida; order Araneae; family Salticidae; genus Maratus; species Maratus speciosus. The sequence goes on from OZ010799.1 coordinate 287,109,614, forward strand.
TCAGAAAAAGGATGTTCTTTTGACACATTGTGGTAATTTTTTTAAACTTTTAAAATTAAAATACATGTTTTCTTTGGCGCGAGTAACAGAAGTATACAATATCTTCACAATACGTTGGAAAATGCAAAAAAATACATCCAAATGAGGTAGTAGTTACTAAAATAATATTTGGAAAATTTGAAATTTTATTGAAATTAAATCTACAATGATTAGATGAAATGATGTCATTTTCCATAAATTTTAAATCAAGACATCTGTCAAGATTTCTTTTGAAAATGTAAATAACCGCTCTCTTTTTGCTATAAATCACAGAAAATGTTAGCACTGAATCTAAACCAACACAACACTTAGCGATAACGTATAGCTATAAGATATGGCTGTAGTATACAATCGAAGTAGTAAGCAAAATATAGGAGCCATATGTTTACAATGAGTTTGATTACGCGTTGAAGAGATTTGATAGAATGTGACGTCATATCTAACCTTTTCTTTCTTTTTCTTAAATTGTTTTCATGAAATTTGACTTTTTGTATTAAAATAGATGTTTTATTTAAAAAAAAACCATTCAAATTGAGGTGCTACGTTATATTTAAAGTTTTTATTTTTTATACAAAAAAATGTAAATTTTCTGTTTCGAATGACGTCAATATCAAACACGCAAAAATATAGCAAGAAAATCTGAATTTTTATTGGGAAATAGAAACAAAATACACGCGTTATCCTTATTTTTTCACATCATTGTGTCATTTTTTAGGGTTTGGCAACAGGAAAGAAACGTTTGAATTAAAAAAGATTTAAAAAGAGATATTTCTATGATGTTAAATTATGGAAGTGGTAGAAAAAAGTGATAAATAGTGGTCTGATAATTTTTTAAAGTAGACAGTGATCTTTTCCACGTTCTAAAACGTATGTACATCGAGTTTAGTGCAAATCGGTCAAAAATTAAAGATTTGTATAAAGGACATACACACAGAGAACGGCTTTTATATATATAGATAACTGAGAGTTTACTTTATATGCAATTCCGATGATTAATTTTACATTTTAATATGTTCGATATTAAGAAAAACGTAAATTCCAACAATACTAATGCATTTTTAAAATTTACATACATATTACATATATTTACAATATAAATTTTAAATTTCCATTAAGTAATAATGTATTTGATAATTTACATAGTATAAAAGTTTGAAACAATTAAAAGTAATTTTTTTCCAAGTCATTAATACATATATTTTCATTTTTATGTCACGATCAAACTGTTTTGCTAGAACTAAAATGTGTTTGTGCTGATTTATATTTTCTTTTCAGCCAATCCAATAGCTTCTACTTTTAACAATGTGACAAAAAAAAAAAAAAAAAAAAAAAAAAAAAAAAAAAAAAAAACCACTCAGTAACCAACTTTATTCTTAAATCCACAGTTCCAAAAATAATGCTTTGATGGGGCTTGTTCTTGAAACGTAGTTCCCTGTTGGAAACATTACGAGCAATTTTAGACTTCCTCACGAAGAGTACTCTACAATATGTAAAGTGTAGCTCATAACACAAAAAGCAATATTGAGCATTTTAAAATATTAGAAATCTTTCAGAAATTTCGCACGCTATTATTATCTAAATTTACATGGGTATACGCTAAAAATAAAAAATTCGTAAGGTAATTGTTTTAGTAACATTTTGTTAGTACAATTTCCGTATACTTCTGGAAGGGGTGGAAGTTGCGGAAAACAATGGCAAAATTACTTCTTATTGTATCGAACTACCAATGCAGACACTTTTTCAAAAATGTAGTTAACTGCAAATGCTTGGTTTAAAAAGTAGCGGCTAAAAATACCGTTTGTTCTTGAAGTCACGTGGTTTGTACGATAACGCCCCCCTACCACTACCACTGAAGTGGTTACCGGATCACTTTCAAAAAAGAGCTGTTGGACACATCAGAATTACCTGTAATAAATGTGAAGAGAAAGAAAAAAATGACGGAGTATACCAGGTGAAAGAGGCAGAAATTTTATTTTAACCCTCTCGCTGCGCAACCCGAGATTGCCTTGATTAATATAAATATACGAGTGGAAAATACTGGGGGGGGGGGGGAGGTACACCACGGTTGTTATTTCTATAGAATATTAGAGCTACGGTAATTTTTTGTTAGAAATTAAGCTCTGCTTATGGGGTATTATAAAACAGTCTATGCATCCTTTAAAGTTAGAAATAAGAAAAGTAACATTAACGGACGCAAGGAAGCTAATCATGGTGTTCGACTTAAATGGTACATCGATCCATTACATCTTCAATTTTGATGCTTGTTACTAAACATGTCTCGTGGCTACAGGTCATTAACAGAGAATAAGAGAAAGAAAGATAAAGCATGGACGTTAATAAACTTTTTTTTGCTACAGATATTCGTATTTTTCGAAAAAAGAGAGAATTGGAAAATTACGTGTGTACGTTTTCACATACATTTAATGCAGTTACGTTGTAAAAAATGCAATTTTCTTTAATCTGTGAAAATGTAATGTAACAACATACGAAATATTACAATAATCGCTTCCGAGTTACCCACGATTAAGAAAAGCGTTTTTTTATTTTTAGAAACCCTAGAAACCTATATATGTTTCAGATTTTAAGAAACATTTTTAAAAACAAAATTATTTTTTTCTCTCACTGACTTTAGGAAATGTTTCCAAATAGCTTCTATAATGTAGTATTCAGTTTTCTCAACCTAAAATATAGGATTTTCGGATATTATTTAACGTTAAATACGAATAGAAAGAATTATAATTCCAAAAGAAAAAACGTGCAATGCAGGGCTAAGAGCAAACACGAGAAAAACTATCTATCTCGGGTAAAATGGATTCCAAGATAAACAAAAGTTAAAATTCGGATAACTAAAACATACTGTTTTAAAAAACTGATTTTAAAAATGTTATAAAATATAGTTTAAACTATAATTTTTGGCCATAATGTTCATTTTGATTATCAACTGAAAAATATACGAATTGAAACTTCAGATTTATTTTACTAAAAAAGGTGCTAAAATACATATAAAGTCTTTAATTTGTAAAAAAAGTCAAATAATTTTAAAACACAAGCACTTTCAACAGTTATGAAACAGTCATCATCAGGGGAAAATTCTGAGGCGTGAAAGTTCATGAATATTCATTGCTTAAATAGCTGAAGACGATTCATAATAATACAAAGCGCTTATATATATAAAGAATTTATTCTATAATTATATATATATATATAACTTATCTTACACTTATAAATTAACAATTTATGAGCGTACTATACTTTTATTTAATTTCCTAGAACAATATGCTTTCGTTGTTGTGTTATTTTTAAAGAAGGAGAACCTTTTACGGCAGGGTTCGTTTTCGTAAATTTCGTACATTCAAAAGGCGGTGATGAAATTCGGTTTCAGGAAAATTGTATTTTATTTTCATATACTGTTGTGGCTCCGATGAATATGAGATAAATATGAGACTCTGTTTTTCATAATTGAACTTAAATACTTTTGCGTAGTAATTTTTTCAGCTGAGATAAAATGTGTCTAGGATGAGATTCGAACTGAGAAACTTTGGCTCTAATTACCAGTGATCCTTCAATGGAACTAGCTAGATGACTTCCCAGAAAGCAAAATATTCATATAGGAGCACTGGCAATTGAAGCCAAAGTTTCTAGGTTCGATTCCCTTGTTTGACACATTTTCATTCAGTTTGAAAAATTACTACCTGTATGGTTTATTTATTAATCAGTTCGTTGTGTTAATATATAATTAAAGTGTAAATTACACATGCTTCACATTTTTAAATATATCGAAAATACTAAATAACACATAAAGTTAGAATGAATAATTGACTTTTCTATGATCAATTTATTACCCTATTTAAATGCTGTTTATTTATAATAAAAAAAAAAAAACTTAATTAACTCAAATGCTGTTCTTACATTTCTGGGGTATAATAAACTATCTATGAATCCTTCAAAGTAAAAAGAAATAATAGTAACATTAATGGCCACAAGGAAACTAATGATGGTGATCAACTTAAATGGTACTTAAAACAGTTCTATTACATCTTTAGTTTCAATACTTGTTACTGAAGATGTCCCGCGGCTACAGATCTTCGATGGAGAATCAGATAAAAAATGGATAAAATAAAATTAACGATTAAATGGTAATGTGGGGCTTTAATAAAGATATTCTTATTCTTGGAGAAAGGAGTAATTATTTGTAATAAATAAATTTAACATAATTAAATTGTAAAAAAGACAAACCTACCAAAATATTAATAACTTATTCTAAGTTTCCCTCTATACTGAAAACCGTTATTTTTCTTTACAAATATTGGAAACCAATACATATTTTAGATTTAAATAAACATTTGTAAAAACAAAGTTTCTTTTGCTACCTCTGGTTTTAGGAAACATATTTAAGTTTTTTTCTATTACGTACTAATTAGTGTTTGAAACCGGAATATAGGTTTTACAATATTGTCAATTTCAGAATAATAATTTCAGCTGCGTAACTCATTTTATACGTTCAAGAGTAACAAAACAATTTAAATGTTAATGATGCTAATTATTCACGTAAATATGTCAAACATGCCTGTTACACATGAAAATGTGTACTTCAGAAAGGCTTGTATCCGAAAAAGACTATATGCTTGTTTTAGAAAACACAGTATTACCTTATAAAAACTACTCGGAAACGTATCCAAAAATTAGTGGCAATAAAAGAAACTTTCTTTAATAAATGCTTCTTTAAATCTCGGAAGTATATTTGCTTCTTAGGTTTGTATCTAAAAGAACGCTTTTCGGAATTATGGGTTCCTCGGAAGAGATTATTGTATATTTTCGTTGTGATTATATTGTATTTTCTACATTAAGATACATTTGTCTTTTTTTACAGTATTTATAGTTCAAATAACGTTTCAAAATGCGAAGATTAATAGAAAAAGAATTAATATGAGAGTTACGTAATGCGTACATATATATATTTGAACTAGGTAATTAAAAGCTTTATTATTATTATTATGTTAGCCCTAGAATGATACCCCTTCGTCTCCCGGACGACGCCCATAACAAATAACCTTGACCTTCTTTCCCCAAAATAGGAAATGGGTCGTGCTACTCAGTACCTTCATTTGACCTTACCTAGTACACTTATTGATATTCTTTCTTCCCGAAATATTTGTGCACATGTCGTTTTCAGGACAATATTCGTCTCGCAGACGAATGGTTACCAATAACGTTTGCATTTGAGAATCTGACTTAGATATTTTTCTGTGCCGCCGTGGCATGTCAAAAAGTTTTCTTGGAGAATTTTTTTGGGTTTAAACTCAGTCTATCCGGGAACTATTAGCATAACTAAGTGAGGGAAAAAATTCCATTTCTGGGGATGAATCAGAAAATGATGGTTTTATTGAAGTTGAAAATGACGAAATCACAGATAGCGATAGAGATGAAAAAGATGAATTCCCTTATCCTGTGAGAATTAGATTATCCTTGAGATTCAATTATCCTTTGAGAATAAAAATGAAGATAAACAATGCTCAATTTTTTATTCTAAGAGTATAAACCACAGTGTATCATATAAGTGAATGGTATAGAAATATTCGGAAATTTTTTGAGTCATGTAACAAGTCTATTATTATTCCATTATACTAATCAAATAAGTGTTTTATTTTCTGTCTAGTTTCAACGAAATTCTAAATGTTAAACAAGAAAGTAGAAAAACAGAAATGATAGATTTTTATAATTCCACAAAAGAAGATGTAGACACATTTGATCAAATGTGTAATAACATGCCATGTAGTAGGACAGCACACCGATGGGCTCTTTGTGAGTTTCATGGTATGGAAAGTCATGGTATATCAGTTTAGTGCATGCAGATGCTATATAAGTGCATAACATGGCCCAAAAACCCAAAAATGGTTATCCAGAAAAAAGTTCGCAAAAAAGCTTAGTGAAAATCGTCTTGCTCCCTAGATGAAGAAGGGTGTCAATGTATCAACTTTTCCCCAATTAACAAGGGCAATTATAAGGGAAATTTTGAAATTGGATATGAACATTCAATAACACAGACAATCTGACTGTAAAAAAAAAGGAAAATTTGTGCATTTTGCCGTTACAATTTGCACGGAATGACGTGCAACATGTGTCTAACGTGTTCATGAGCAATGCGTGGTGACATTACACTAATATGCTAAATTATTTCTTTGAAAATGAATAAATCATACTTTATTGCTTACTTGAAGATCGAGTGCGATAAAGTCATCTGCAGTAAGTATTATTTTATTCTAACTAGCTTTTAAATTTGATTTTAAGCACGCCCCCCTACTTTTCGTCTGAGAGACGAAGGGTTATCATTCCCGTAAGTTTTTCAAAGGGTAGCATTCTAGGGTTTTAATTACGCCTTTGGAATGTAATTTTCTTTTCCCTCTGCTTTCAGTTTCTGTTGTTCTTGCGAATATTAATATCACATTTAATCTGAATATTTTCATTATCATGAATAGTTTAAGTTTTTTTTAATTCTAAAGCAGAAATCGTAACAATGGATTCGTAATGGAATTGTAACACAAATGTTCCAAATTGTCGCATCTCTCTATTCTAAAAAGAAGTAACTAACGCTGTCACTGCCGCCGCCGCCGGTTTGGAATTTTTGTGACCGGATGTCTTTCTTTGTTAATATTAAGAAAACTATTGCATAAAAAAATATGATAAGAGAAATGTTTGATAAACACGCTGATGCAGACAGCTTTCAAATCGAAGGAATATTTTAAGAGATATTTAATGCTAAAGTTGGATAAAATCGCGCCATTAAAAAAGTTTTATAGGAGCAAAAGCAGTACATGGGAATTTAATCATTTTTAGATCATTTTATTTGTTAGAAGTTCCGGTGTCCAGACTGCATTTATTTTTTAATTTGACTCATTTTTTTATGGTTTTTTTCTCTTTTAAATTCAAATTTTCAGTATTTTCAGAGATATATTTTACATATTTCAGATAATGGTATTCATTTAAACTGTTTCCAACCGTATAAACAGCGCAAACAATAATGTTTGCTTCAAAAAAAAATATTTTCAAGTGACTATTATAAACAGAAAAAACTTTCAAATTAGAATTAAATAATTAGGTATAAAAAGCAGGAACTTATTGAAAATTACGTCATAAAAACTATATTTATACGTAAATTTTAAAAGAGAATGGATATTGTAAAATAATAAATTCATTAACATGCGTTAGAAGTCTTAAATAGGAGAAATTACGCCACATTTACGTCACATTACACTTATTACGTAAAATGAACAAAAAATAATATTGCAAAACAGTTTAAATTTAAAAATTGCGCGAGACATTTATTTTATATTTTGAGATGGTGTTTTCATCTATTTCAGCGCAAATAATATTTCATTTCTAACAAAAGTATTTTCACGCGAATATTAAAAAGAGAAAGACAAGTTTGGTGAAAATTACGCCAGATTAAAAACAATACATTTAAAATGTCTTATTTAAACGAACTTTCCTTTCGCTTTGCTAAAAAATACCGGGAGGCAAAGACTCTGTTTACTTTATACATTTTATATTAGCTTATTTTGAAATGTTTAACTGATTTTATTTAATCAAAGACGAAAACAACCATATTACCTTTTAACAGCAACTAATTTGTCCTTAAAATTCCGAAATCAAAGAGAAATTAATAGAACCACATTTATAGGTAGATCGGCACAGTTTTTTAAATTATAAACCAATCTTCCGAAAACTTTTTAAAGCGGATCAAATTAGCGTGCTTTTAGAGTTTTGGTGTCTTAACGGGGGTTGACGAGCGTAGCTCGTAGGGGACAGAGCCCCCTAGTGTTTTTAAAAATAATTGTTACATTAATTTGTAGCGATACATTTTCCCAAAGGATAGGAGTTAAATGGTATTTGGAGAAATGATTATGTTTAATTTGTTAGCAACGCTAGGAATATTGCCTAATCTTTTGTTTTTAATAGGGAAAACTTTAATGTATTTATAAACATTGAAATTGTAATTTAAAAATGGAAAATTTATTTAACCATTCTAGTACCAAGTTTTAGTTTTTAACCAGCGTTCTTGAGTTTGCATGTTTTGAACAGAAAATTTTATTCTGATACATGTAGTTTCTTTCTACAATTTAGCTTCATGTTTCTTGTTCAAAACACGAAAAATTTCAAAAGCATGAGAATGAGGTAAAAAAAGATGAGGTAAAAGAATTTAATAGGAGGGATATGCATAAATATAAAATGTTTAAATAAAAACACATGCTTCCTTAGTTACTAAAAAGTGTTAAATAAAAACCATAAAAAAATATATGTCCAGTAAAGCCTCTGAATAACTGACACAGAAGCATGGAATATGTCCGAAATATATAGATGTACGTTTTTCAGAGGTAAAAATATGTAAATATGCATGTCTTGAGGATTGAAAATGTGCCCGTTAAATGCAGATGCCCTCTATTTAGGAGCGCACGTTGTGAAGCTTTTACTTTATATACTTTATAAACTTGGACTGAGATGATCCGATTTTACAAATATCAAAGTAAAGAATAAAGTAATCTGAGCCAGAACATTCATAACGCGTGAACAATATCGTTTCAAAGCCTTACCTTATAGATCGTACTACTGTAGAAATTCTCATTTGCCTTCAAAAACCGGAACACGTGGACAGTTTATATATAAACAGTTTTTCACCGATTTTTTTGTTGTTGTTTTTATTCAAAACCTTTCTGTAATTAATCCATTTGTGCCTGGCGTCCTAATTTTGGGACGTTTTCTTAAAAAAATTCCCATTACAAATGGAATTGTGATATCCTTTCAAAACTTTGTAAAATATATCCTTAGTATTTGTTTTCAATATTTATCTATAAATGACAGTGCATTTTTAAGAATAAAAAGGTAAAAAAAAAATATTTGTTGTAGCGTAACGTTTGATTTTCTTGAAATAAAATGGCGCGTAAGAAAAGGTAAGATATTTCTTTTTTTTTTTTATCAATCATTTTATAAGTGGTATTATTTATAAGAGAAAACATTATTTTAGAATACGTATTTTTGCATTTTTTCAGATTTCTATTTTTTTGTTCGAATTTGAACCTTTATATATCGTCCCAATTTTGGGACGCTAGGCACGAATGGTTGGGGGTTTTCTCCGTTACTGTCTATGCTTTAAATGCATGTTTTATGCCATTTATTTGTTACAAAATGGTTACATACCATTCGGAATATTATTTGGCTATAAAATTATTATTTGGATTATTATTTGGCTATTCTTTATTATTACTAAAGGGGGGGGGGGTTGTAGGGACTGGGCTCGATTCAAGAACAAGACACCCACCCCTCCCCACCCTTAGCTATTGACTAGTAAAAATATATATCATACCGTTATGTTTTGTACTTAGTTTAGTATTTGACATTCTGAGGTTGCTAAAGTATATACAGAAGAACCTCGATTATCCGACGTAATTGTGACCGATGCGACAACGGATAATCTAAATATCCAGATAATAGAGAATTTATCAATAATCATCAAGTTTTCCATATAACGTCATTATCGAACAGCTATTAGGACTATTTAAACTAAGTTTTTCACCGGTTTTTTTTGTTGTTTTTATTCAAAAGCTTTCTGTAATTAATGAAGTACAAGGTGTCCATGATTAAACGACCCTACTTTAAAGTTGTCTACAGACAAATCTATTATTCATAAATTTGTGAAATTTTGTGAAAGACATAATAAAGGGATGGGGATTTCTTTAAGCAAAGAAAACAAACAAAAACAATAGTTCAAAATTTCGCCACCAGAGGGCGATTTTTAATAAATTACACATTTAGCATTACGATAGTTTAGAAATTTTGTTTGTTAACTGAGCCTGATTCTAAAGACAGCATTTCACGGCATGTTCCTAGCATTTCCTAGAACACGCTGTGGTCAACTGTGTCAAGCTAGCTTACGATTCCAGATTTCTAAACTACCATAATGTTAAATGTGTAAAAATCGCCCTGTGGTGGCAAAATTTTGAACTATTATGTCTGTCTGCTTTCTTTGATTAAACAAATTCTCCTCCCTTTATTATGTCTTTCACAAAATTTAACAACTTTATGAACAATATTTTTGTCTGTAGACAACTTTGAAGTTGGGTCGTTTAATTATGGAAACACAGTATATTAACTCTGGGTATCTGGATCTGTTATACATTTAAATATGTACATATTTATATTTAAAAACGGTATCAAACAAAAGGAGTATTTATTGTAAAATCTCAAAAGATATTAAATAAAATAACGCATTTTTATTTTACTTAAATACTAAAATGTGGTCCAGGGTATACTGAAAAATAAATTGAATAATAATAGTAAAAATTCTATACGAGCTTTAAGAAAACAAATATATTTTAGCAAGAAAAGTAAAATTATATTAAATAAAGACACAATATTGCTTAATGGTACACAAAACCCGAACTTTAATAAGCTAAATGTTAATTTCTACGTTTCGAGCTGTTTCTACAGCCGTCTTCAGCAAAATATGATGGTAAAAAGGCTCAAATTTCAGAGACGGAAAGCTTCCTGTGCCTGCGAGAAACAGCTCAAAACGTAGAAATTAACATTTAGCTTATTAAAGTTTGGGTTATGTGTACCATTAAGCAATATTGTGTCTTTATTTATAATATTTTATGGTGCAATTGTCCAGTATGTGTTAAAGTAAAATTAATTCACGATCTAAAATTCGCGGAAAAACTGGAGAGTCATAGCACTTTAGCTCCTTTCAGCAAAGGAGTCATATAACAACATTTAAATTATTAATAATAATAATTCATAGTAGTATATTTTGTCATGTTATGATCCAAGAAATTTAAGATTAAACAAGGTAAAGACTATGACTAAAATATCTTGGTGCTAGAAAAATAAAAAAAACCCCTACTCACACTATGTGTAAAGTATGTACGTGACACCCGTAGTAAAAGGCTTAACCAATTTTCATATATATGTGCATTTCTCAAATTTCTTTTTCATTTTGAAATTATGAATTCATATCAAAAATTCGAAGTAATATTTTCTACTTTTTTGATGACAGACATTTCGTGATTACATAGTGTAGGATTTTTTTTTTTCGTAATTACCGGCCTAGATTCTGAATAAAATATATATATATATATATATACATGAAGTGTATATATATATACGCGCCAATGATGGAAATCGATTAAGGAGCGATAATATACCTTAAAGAAAGAATTTTTTTTAAGAACAAATACAAGGTCGAATTTACGTAAGCAGAGAAAATGCGAGAATTTGTCACTGCGTTTTTCAAATTCCAAACGAGTTTTTTTTAATCAGAGAAAATGCGAGAATTTGTCACTGCGTTTTTCAAATTCCAAACGAGTTTTTTTCTACTTATGTAATAGGTATTAAATTATTTTGTGTGAAATTCAATGATAGCAGAAATGGTGTTGAAAGTGCACTGTATTTAGACACTGAAACTCTATGTAATTTTAACTGTATTCTGAAGACTAGAGCATCTACAGAGTTCTTGGACTTTGACGTTGAACATTTTTCGTCACATCATCGTCATTTCAAAGCCGTCTGATGAAAATATTCTCGAATATTTCAAATATTTTTAAACTTCTTGAATTAAAAATTAATTTTTATGACAAAATATATAACGATACAAATAACCATATTCTTTTTTTTTATTATTAAGGTAACATACCACAATAAAAAAAAGACGTTTGAAAGACAATTGTTTTATCACTTATTGTAATTACGAAACCTCCACTTTAGATCGAAATTTTGGGACATGGATATCGACTTTTTCGAAATTTCGCGTGGCATTGCCTTGATTTCAAAGTAGGTCTGATGAAAATGCCGTTAAAATATTATATGTTTTAAACTTAATGAATTTAAAATGAATTTATAGATAAAAATACTTTAAGATAAATGCAACTAGATTCAATTTTTTTTTATTATAACACACAAAAATAAGAGTAGGGCAATTTCAAATCTAATTATTTTAATAGCATTATCCCCGTACTGTAATTATGAAACCTTTAAAAAACTATTTGCAAAAGAAGTTTAATCTAAACGAAAGGGGTAAACCATTATTGTTTTCTTTTTTAATGCTTTTTCTTATGTTATTTATTTAAATTATGTGCAAAAAACTAAAGCATTTCTCCTTTTTTGTTTGTAGTGACAAGGAATAGCTTTAACGAAAATCATTGATTCATTTAACTTTCCTTTGACAAAACAACATTTTATTAATTGATTTCAGAAAACTGTTCTTTTATGTTATAGTAATACAAAGAAAGCTTTTAAAGCTTTTTTTCATATACTGTAACTGAACGCATTTTTCTAAATATATTTATTTTTAAAACAGAAATGAAAACAGAATTTTAGGCTAATAATAATAATATTAGTAATAATAATAATAATATTAATATTAGTAATAATAATAATAATAATAGTAATGACAATGGTATTAACAAGTATTTCACATGTAACCACGAATACACAATAATTATATAATGTTGAAAAAAAAATAACAAAATATGACACTCATATGCCATTAATATAAGCTATTACAAAGTTATTAAGCAGCGTCCAGACCGGAATTCGAACCCTAGAACTCTGTCATAAATTTGTCATTGCTCTCTCTCTGCCTAAGAGTTTCAACTCATTTAGAAAAATATGAATTCGTATGAAATCGTATGATATTCGTATGACCAAACCAGATATTAATATCAAAAGTTTGTCAGATAGAACTTTGAAGAGCGGCGGTTTGTTGGTCCAGGCACTGCAACAAATTTATCTGTATCATATTATCCTACGTAATAGATAGGTTTAAAAAAATGTTGATTGCCATCTAATTTATAAATCTACCATTTGACTTTTAAATATATTTCATTATTATTTATCTATCTTCCTTCTGCACAAAAAACAATGTTGATAGATATGATTTTTTTGTACATTCTTAAGGTATCTTTATTTTATGCAAATAAGGAGATTTCTTTCATTTAAGAAATAATATATATTAAGTGACAGGAGTGTTTGTTTTTTCAAAAGCTGCCATTACAAAAGGTCTATTACTCACTTATTCATACTCATGTGTGTTGCTTGCTGCGCATATATGCATATTATTTAAATAATCATTAAGGTTTTCACAAAACCTATGAAATACTTAAAAAAATTAGATTAGTTTTGAATTTTATAAAGATAAACTTTTTCCAGGTAATGCATTATTTATATTACTATGCAATATTTTCTGTGCATATTCGATCAGTCACAAAGTTTTAAAACCATGCATGTTAAATTTTGAATTATGATGTGAAAGCTTACCAGAAAATCTTAACATATGTTTCTGATATCTTAATTTAGAATTCTTAAATTTTATCATCCCAATTCGAAATATTTAACACATTATCATTAACATGCATGTGGATTGATAGATATGTAAAATCATAACCATGATACTTAATATAAAAAAGACTGTCTATTAAATATGGATTTTAGACGCCGATATCTGCTGATAAAGGCTTAAAAATGTCAGAATGAATGAGAAAAGGAAAATTAATTTGAAAAATATCATTAAATATTTAAAACTGTTGTGAATAAAGTGTAATTCATGAATCATACTACAATCTTAAAAGATGCTCTCTTTCACACATGCACAATGCTGTTTACAGATTAGTAATCCAAACACGGTAAATGTTCACCATGAAGTAGATCCGTGATAATCTGCATTAAATATGCTTGAGAATAAATTTAGTGAGGGATACTTTACAAATTAGAAAATAAGCCACAGAAAAGCAGTTTCACAAAATTAATTTTAATATAATCTGTCTAATATGCTCTAAGATGCAAAATTATCTTAATACGGATATTTATTTTACATAACGCCCACACCATCAGAATGAAGAAATAATTTTTAAAGGAACGATTAGTGAAACAAAAAATTATCCTTGTTCGCAATTTAGCTCAGTGAAACGGTTTATTTTAAGGTTTTCTTATTAGTATATAATTTTAATAAGCTAGCCTCAATGGTTAAAATTATATGATGGATGCATTATTCTTTATATTTCTAAAACTGTTAAGAGACATTTTCTCTTTATTTAACCAGATATTCTTCTCATTTAATTACTCAGATATGTATTTTAGATAGCCTTGAAAATTGCACTGATTGTATTTTATAAAATAAAATATAACAGCTCGCCAATTCTCAAAACGCGTCATAAAAAAAATCAAGCATTTAAACCAACGGCTTTAATGCCGGTTATCATAATACGAATATCTATTTTATATAATGTCCATCTCACGAGACTGAAGAAATAATTTTAAAAGGAACGATGAGTTAAACAAAAATTATCTTTGTTAGTATGTATATTTGTTACTTTCCAAACACATGTTGTAAATAAAGTAATCATTATGTGTTTGTATGTGCGTGTGTAAGTATGAATGAAAACGATTCATATAGGTAAAATAGATCAAAAATCGATATACAACTGGCGGCATTCACAAAAAAATGGGAAAAACTTCGTTTTAGTACTAGAAATGAAGATCCCATAAGTCTCCCAAATATAAGTCGTTTTACCGTGTTTTGAGTGAGGTGGGGTTGCAAAAGATGGCATTTTAACTCATTGGAGAAAACTCAACTTTCTTCTTCAACTTACTTTCTTCTATCTTCAATAGAAGAAAGTATTGTAATCGAAATTTTTTTCGACTTCCGGTTTTCGACGGATTTACATGTTTTAGGGGTCAGAGATCCCAAAAAACATGTTTATAGAAAATGTCTGTCTGTCCGTGTGTCCGTCTGTCCGTGTTTCCGTCTGTCTGTCGCCATTGTACCATCAAAAAGTGTATGAAGTTATGCATAGAATTGAACCAAATTTTTATTTTAAGTTTCTGGCTATGACAAGCAGATCCTCCCTGAATTTGAAAAAAATTCGCCGGTAGGAGGCGCTGTAATAGCTATTTTTGTGCAATTTTGAATATTGTACTATACAAAAGTATATGAAGTTATGTATAGAATTGAACCAAATTTTTATTTTAAGTTTTTGGATATGGCAGATAGGTCCTCCCTGAATTTGGAAAAAATTCGCCGGTAGGGGGCGCTGTAATATCGATTTTTGTGCGATTTTGAATATTGTACCATCCAAAAGTATATGAAGTTATGCATAGAATTGAACCAAATTTTTATTTTAAGTTTTTGGATATGGCAGATAGGTCTTCCCTGAATTTGGAAAAAATTCGCCGGTAGGGGGCGCTGTAATATCGATTTTTGTGCGATTTTGAATATTGTACCATCCAAAAGTATATGAAGTTATGTATAGAATTGAACCAAATTTTTATTTTAAGTTTTTGGATATGGCAGGTAGGACCTTCCTGAATTTGGAAAAAAATTGCCGCTAGGGGGCGCTGTAATAGCGATTTTTCATATTGTACCATCGAAAAGTGTATGAAGTTATGCATAGAATTGAACCAAATTTTTATTTTAAGTTCTTGGCTATGGCAAGCAGGTCCTTAACTTCCTTAACTTGGAAAAAATTCGCCGGTAGGGGGTACTTTAATAGGGATTTTTGTGCCATTTTGAATATTGTACCATCCAAAAGTGTATGAAGTTATGCATAGAATTGAGCCAAATTTTTTGTGTTTCTTTTTGGTCATGGCATGAAGGTCCTCCCTGAATTTGGAAAAATTCCGCTGAAAGGGGGCGTTATAATTACGATATCTGTACCATTTTCTTTATTGTACAATCGAAAAGTGTATAAAATTATGCATACAATTGAACCAAATTTTTTGTGCATGTTTTTGGCTTTGGCCAACAGGTCCTCCTTGAATTAGGAAATATCGCGCGGTAAAGGGGCTCTGTGATTGCGATTTTTGTATACTTTTCTTGATTTTTCATAGTTCTGTTATCCATCGGCGGCTCGTGCAAAGGCGGGAACTCACTTCCTGCTAAGCCAGCTATTCGCAAACATCTGATAACAACATAATAAGGAAAAACTATTAATTTTAACAAATATCATGATATAGATTAACTCGTTTTTAGTTCATTTAATTGACTGAAGCAGGAATTTAAGATGAAAATCAAAGTTGGTATAGTAATGAACTAATAATATTGAAGTATTAACATGTGTAACTAGTTTTTGAAATATTAAGATGTATAAGATAGAAGAAAGTTTTGGGATTGGCACATACAACTAGTTTTTTTTTCCTTTTTTTTTTATTATGTGTCAAATGGGTTATCCTTTATTATGTATTATTTAATTTTGAATCGAATGACACTATTCACAAGTTTCAATGGTCATTTGCTACAAAGTTATGGCCGATTTGATGAAGACAAAGTCGAAAATTATACTTTGTGCAGGTAAATTGGTATTTACAGTAACAACTCATGGCCATTCCTTAAAATTTTGGAAGAACTTCGTTTTGGTACTAGAAGGGAAGTTCCGATGAGTCCCCAAAAAATGAAGTTGTTTTAGTATGTTTAGGCTCAATAGAATTGTACAATCTCATAAAGTATAATTTGTGACTTTGTATTGATAAAATACTGCCGTAACTTTGTAACAAATAATCGCATCGACTTGCGGATGATGTCATTCGATTCAGTATTAAGAAACACATAACAAAAGATACCCCACTTGCACTATTTAAAGAAAAGTTGAATTGTCCCACACTAAATTAAAATCCACCCCCCCCCCCTCCCGAAAAAAACCCACGGTAAAAAAAACTTTATTATTTCAGGACTCATCGAATCTTCATTTCTAGTGTCAAAATAAAGATTATTCCCAAATCTTCGTGAATGGCCATCAGTTGTATCTGAAAAACTCTATTTTACCTGCATCCTGTAGCGACCAATCGGTACTATTATTTCAGTGGCAATTTGGAGGATATTTTACAGGCCAAAGTAGTAAGAACTGTGAAGATTTTCTTGCAAATTGGACGACTGATTAGACATTAACACCATGTTTCAAACTATTTTGCGACACATATAAAATTACCGAGGAAATGGAAAAAAGTGATAAATTTTGTATCAATGTAATCAAGTATTAATGGCTTATAATTAGAGTTTTCGTTTAAAAAAATGAGATACCCAGTTGTCGAATTCTACTTCAGTAATGAAATATTTCAAATACTAAAAAATGGAAAATATAAATAAATAGTGTATTATTTTTTTTTAAATAGTCCTTTAGTAAAATGGATTTTAAAAGGAAAATACAGTCAACTCCAATGATAAACTTGTAGTGACTTCATGGAAGCATGCATTTCTGAAAGCTACTTGTATGGAAATGTTTTTGTCACTGTATTTGTAAAGCAAAAGATATGTGAAACATTATGAATATAAAAGGAAACTGTTATGAGAAATATTATTTCTTTACAAAAACTATGCAGCCATTTTTATATGTCTAGTGAAAATAGAGGAAAGCTTCTTTTGATGTTTCACGTAAGTAACTGCCAGATAATTTTGCTTATAAATGATAAAAAGTCCAATTGCCTTCACTGTCTCTGACATTTTACTTGTATTTTTAGAAAAAAAAATAGGAATTGTTTTAAATTTTTGTTGAAAAAATCTTTTAATGAATGTGATTATATTAATGCTCCATGAACACGTAAATATGACATGATCAGACACAGTCGTATGCATGTGTATGACTGGCTATGTTGCCTTATTTA
Organism: Maratus speciosus; assembly: GCA_963932465.1. NCBI lineage: Eukaryota > Metazoa > Arthropoda > Arachnida > Araneae > Salticidae > Maratus > Maratus speciosus. The sequence goes on from OZ010799.1 coordinate 287,127,293, forward strand.
CTGTAGTTTTACTTGTGTTGAAACATCTTCTGAAAAAGTATGCGAATTATACTACAACTACATGAATCTATTTAATTAAAATTAACTCGTGAATCAAAACAAATAAATCATTTCTATAACTTTAAACAAATTAACACTTTATATACTGACAGTAGTTATAACTATCATTAAAACAAAATGTTATAAAATGCCTTTAATGCATCAATTACTTGTAATACAGTTTAGAATGAGTTATAGGTACATTGCTTTATCTAGTTCCAAAATCATTATTGGTTACACATAACAAAAATATTTTTAAAAGATTGATTTATTTTGCCTTTGCATCTTTTCAGCTTTCTTGACGTGAGGGGGAGGGGGAGAATTTTTGAATTCGGAAATATTTCTACATTTCTATTATAAGAACATTATATTTGTACATTTCCTGATTCTACAAAATACTCAGAAAAATATTTAAAATAAAAGATTTATCTGGCCTTATAAATATTGCACAAAATCCTTACAAATTCACATTTAATTAATCCTTCTAAAATAATTCTAAAATTTATTTAATGATTCCGTAAATCTTCTAATGCAGTTAAAAAAAACATCAAAAATGCTTAACAAGATAAAATTTTGATGAATTCATAACCAAATCGATAAATACTACTAACAATAAATGCACTATTCCGAACAAATAAATAAGTAAATAAAGTAAAATAAAATAAATTTGGCCCGAGTGTATGCATGAATATACACTATATGGCCATTAACGACCGGCAACTTTCAATTTTAGACATTTTGTCATATATTTAAAAATATAATTATCAGATTCTTCTGGAATTTTAGGATTAAAAAGAACAGGTTTGACTTCATATTTATCAACGTCGATTTGATAAGGAGGACAATTAGGGGGTAAACAGAAAATTAAAGAAAATATAATTCTTGGGATCACCCTGTAAAATAAAATGCACGAAATAATCTGTTGCTGCAGAATATACATAGGCAGAAATTGTGCAATATGTGGATTTATTTGTGTAAGAATAGCATGTATATTAATAGAGATATAGCGATTAAAAGAAAAAATTAAAAAAATTCTTGCATGTTTTTTGCTTATAACATACAGGGTTTTTAAACAAATTTAACGCCAGTGTCAGAAAAATTGATAAAATGTAATAGAAACAATATAGTGCAATTGGAATGTAAATATATTAAACAGTTAAGGAAATATGGGCAGTTGTATAAAATAATTTTTATCTGCGCATGCGCGAACGATAACAAGTAACTTTTCACAAAGATAAATAGTCAACTTTGTGGAGCAACTTATTAAACAAAATCAGTCAAATATTGAAAAAAATTCAGAGAGATATCGGCGTTCGAGTGAGCTGTCTTTTAGTTTCTCACTAAAATTCGCTGAATTACAAGGGATTGTCCACAAATTGTTATTTTTAAGTAATCTGACAGCGTAAGTACCAAGAATTTTGAAAAAGATATTTAATTATAGTTTATGATTATGCTTAGGAAGATTTTGACTCTAAACAACGATGAAAAGGAAAATATAGTCATTGATTGCATTTGAATACATTGATTACATTGATTACATTTGATACATTGAGTACATTGATTACATTTAGCTAAATTGAGGAGTTTGTGGTAATTTTTGGGAAATTTAGCCCAATACGCAAAACACTCTACAGTAAATTCTATCGCATAAACATGTATTTTCTGTATAGATGTGATTTGTATGGCAGTAATGAAGATAATAAACTAAAATCTATGATATATTATACATTTTTCATGAGTTATTAGTCAATAACTTGCAATTTGATTTTTATAGGGATATTTCAATAGCTTTTGAGAAATTACGTTTTGCGTACGATTTAATATGGAATTTTCATTGAAAAATGCATTTTCCATAAAATACATTTACTTAACTATTTTAAAATTTATGTAACATTTACTTGACAGTTATGTCAATTGGAAGTTCACTAAACTTATCGATCAAGCTCTATTTTTGTGTGTGCGTGTGCTGTTTATATCTAATTTGACAGTTTTAGTACGAAGGAAAAAAAAAATTAACGTTGAAACGTATGCCACTTCCGGTTTAATTCTCAGCTATCAAGTGGTTCTTAAATTCTGATAACTTAGGTTTTATTTATAGGGCAATAAATGTAAGAACAGATTTGGAAAGGTAAAAATACGGGCTTTAATAAAATGTAATATAAAGAAAACGAAAATTTTAGACAAAAATCGCATTTTAAATGTAGTCAGATATCTTTATTAGAATGCTATTTTTCATTTTTTCTTGACACTTTAGTTTAAACCAGTAAGTACTTTGCGATTTGTTTTGAAAAGGATGCTTAGATTTTGATAATACTTTCAGGTAGATTTCGTATGAAATACTACCTATTGGCGTCGTTCCTATGTTGGAATTTCTGAAAAATTTTTGCAGATCTACACCGATTATGAATCCTAGAGCCCAAAACCACCCTTAGTAAAAAACTTTATATCTATCTATCTATCTATCTATCTATCCATGTATCTATCTATATATATCACTTTCTTCTGGAGACGATAATTTCCACAATTCTGCACCAATCTCTTCCAAACTGATACATAAAATCAAGGGGCATAAAATCTCGGTCGAGTTCGTTAATGGGCAAAATCGGACCAAGGGAATGGAAATAGGGAGGGGTTTTTGAAAACCGAAAAACCCCTATAACTTCTTAAATTTTGTACATATCGAATCAGTTTAAAGTTTTTATTACTTTTAAAAATAGGGCCAAAAATTTATGTATCACAGATTTTTGATAAAGTTAAAAATGGGCTCAAGGGGCGCAAAAAATAGGGTTTTTGGGATAAAAAAAATTCATAACTTCGTCAATTCTCAAGATGTCAAATCCAATTAATTTTATCATGAATCTCCTTAACATTATCTACAACTTTTATATTCACAAGTTTTTGATAGGACCAATTCGTACCGCAAAAAAAAAAAAACGAAAACAAAAAGGGCGTTTGAAGAAGAAAAAAATCCATAACTCCGTCAATTCAAAAGATATAAAATCGCCATGAATTTTTCGTATATCTTCTTAATATTGTCTACAACATCTATATAGACAAGTTTTGGATAGGACCAATTCTTACAGCAAAAAAAAAAAAAAAAATTACAAATACATAGCGGTTGAAGAAAAAAAATCATCTTAGTAAGGGTGTATTCAAATCCAAACTGCTTATTTTCTGACTCATTTTACAATTCACTTTTACTCTCAAAGGCTTCCAATTGGTACCTTTTCTTACTCAGAAACTGTATAATGTACGGTAATGGTCAATTTTTTGATAGAGGCAGAATATATTTTAAAACATGCTGTCAAAGTGGGCCTTTTGAACCGAATTTTCCGAAGCGGATTGTGTTGGAAACAGTGGCGTAGCTACATATTCAGCGCCCTGGAGCAAGTGAAGTTTGTTCGCCTATTCTCACTCGAAAACGTTCTGCGCATTTTTTTTTTTTTTGAAATTTAAAATTTATACACTATTCTTAATTCGATTTAAACTTTTACTTTTATTTGAAAGTCAAAGTATTTCAACAACGTGTTAAATACAAATAATTAGAAATAAATAATGAATAACGAAATAAATTATTCTGTAAGTACCGAGATATGCTTTGCGAATAGGGCGGGATTTTTGTTTTAAATCCGCCAATGGGCCAGTAGAATCCGCCGCTCTTAATATATGTTTTTGTTTTCAAGGGTTTCGAAGCATTGTAGAATACTAATAAAAATACACTTGTCAAGTTCTTTTTTTACTTTTTACATATGAATGAAATACGTTTTTCTGGTTTTAGTGCCAGAAAACCCAAAATTCAAAGTAACATAACTCGGTAAGTTTTGGTCATACAAAAAAGAATGTATTATTTTACCTGTTAAAGTACGGAGTAGAATTTTCTAAATGTAACGTATAGAACCAATGAACGGAATAAAAATGTAAACCTCGTAACTTTTAAAAAATAACTATTTTGACATAAATTACTTTTAAGAGGATGAAGAATAACTTTGAAACTTTTTTACTATTGGAACTATAATTCTACAGCTAATGGTTTAGAAAATTAGCCAATGAACAAGGATAAATTTTGACACCGGGATTCTCACTGGCTTTTGTCTAATCTGAGCAGTTTGGCTAATCACTAAAAAAAACTAGTCAAATTCAAATAATGATACTAATAGATTTGTTATATAACACTAAGGATATTAAAACACAAATAATGAGTTAGATAGAAAAGGCCTAAGTAGAATTCTAAGTATTCATAATTCCAGTGCTAAATTAGAATGTTATGATTAATTAAATCTATTTTAAACTATTTTTGCAGCTGGCGGATAAAACGTCTTAATGCTGTTAGAAATATTAAGAAACGTGCAAATAGATTTTTGTACAATAAACTGTCTAAAGCTCTGTGCAAGACATATTTTCGTCTTATGCAAAATGCTCTGTAAGCCCTAGCAACAGGGTACAATCAAAAACACGCAAAAGAACCTTCAAATCGGCTGAAAATTCTTGGAGAGGATCATGCCGCCAGTGGTAACGAACGAAATTTAAGAATATATACATTATATATTTTTAGATTTAAATGATCCTCTGAAAGAAAGAAATTTTCAAGAAAAAAAATTGCTTTGGAAAGAGAAGTATCCTACTTTGGAAAGAGAAACAAAAATCCTTAATAAAAAAATACTTCAAAAAAGTATTTTTTTAAAATTATTAAATAATTTAAGACTCTTCAAATCTAATGCTTGTAGCAAATTTTGTAACTATTAGCTTCACCTGGGGATGGTCTCAACTTTATCTGGTTTAGGACGCACCAACCCACAGGTCGGTTGCCCGACGGGCCAGTTTCAGCCTACCAGAATATGACTTAATTTAGTAAAGTCCTATTTTTCCTTTTTTTAAAAATTTATTAGCCTTATTTCAGCACATTTGAAAAGGAAATTATATCCTTAAAAAATGTTTAAGCTTTATGAATGAAAGTGCACGTTTTCTTTAAAACTCGAGGTCTTTATCACCAGTGAAAATGTTTCACCTTTGTATAAAATTAGGATCTAAGTTTTTATTAATTTTTATACTGTTTTGAGCTCACAGTATTTCTATAAACTGTTCGGAAAGTTGAGTGGAGTAATTCCAGATTCATATCGAATTGTGGCGGGAAGAAGGAGCAGAGACTGAGGCTCTACTACGAAACCATCGGAATGTCCTCTTTATCGGAAAATCTTCCAAATTTTCCGATGTGACGTTGCATTCCGATGACCCTGGGATAAATGCTACTACGATGCCATCGAGAACGCCTTCCCTCGGATAACTGTAATCGGAATACCGTGAAAATCTTCCGACCGCATAGAAGGCAATGAGAATGAAACAGATATCGGAAGTGAGTCTTTCCCTCATAGCATGCATGGTCACAGTGACGTCATTGTGACGTCACTGTAAGTCACTGTGGTCACGTCACATCTGTGACCAAAATGCCACCACTCAGTGATGTCACATTGTGATTGAGATGTGAACTTCTTAGAAAACTTAAAAAAATTACAAAAATTATTAAAAACATGTTATTTACTGTAAAATATATTTTTCTGCCGGATTAACAAATTTTTTAAACCGTGGTCCAAGTTGCATCTGTGCCTCTAACAAAAACTTTTTATTTTCATATAACATAAAATGTAATTAATTCATCAGCAACACAAAACGATTTCCTAATTATGAGAATTTCATATTATTAAAAAAATGTTTTAGGTAAGCAGACCTCGACTTATCTTTTATAAAGATTTTTGTAAATGATCATCTGTTATACTAGAAGTTTCTCAAAGAGTAGTCGAAACATTTCTGTCGTTTCAAACTAAAAACTTTCTATTACAGTTAAGGCTGCAGCTTTTAATGAGCACGCAGAAAGCGTCTTCAAAGTTCAGTCATATATGCATTTCTTGCTTTATAATTTGCATTCAAGTCATTTTTTTCCCTCTTAGTGTTTCACTATTTTAAGTATTTTTTTTTTATTCTACTTCTTTCAAACGTTTAAAATAGAATTGACATTTTCCGAATATAAAATTAATGTACAAAATTTAGGCAAAGCCCACGACATAATTAATTATTCATGTTTTATTTTTTGTTTTCAAAATATATCTTTAAAAATTATTTTACAAGTTTTATTTTACAGAAAATTAATATTAAGAGAATGACAGATTGACAAAGAAAAACTCATCTCTTCTCGATAATCTTGTTGTATTTTTTAAGAAGATATTTTGTATATATATACAAAATATCTTCTTAAAAAATACAACAAGATTATCGAGAAGAGATGAGTGTGATACAAACTGATACCTGTGATACAAATTTTACTTTAAAAAAAAAGGAGGGAGTCATCATTATTACCAATAAATTAATTTGTATACATTTTGAAAATTTAAGCAATGTTTTATCTAGTAAACTCTAATTATGGATAATATTATTATTATAATTTACGTAAATGAAACTTTACAATTCAATAAAACTGATAAAAATAAAAGATGAAATACAATAAAACATTTTCAAACAGGAAATTGAATTAGAGACAAATTGACAAAATTATTACGCATTTAATTTCCTTCCGAAACTGTGGTATAGAAAAACAAATAAAACCAAAAAACATCTGCTTCGAACTTCGAAACTTAAAAATCGTCTGCATCTGCACTATTTCAGTTGTTACCACTCGACCGCAGAATAACGGATAAAAGTAACAGTGAAACTTTTTAGAATAAACGCGGGACACTGGACAGTTCTGTGGACACTGTGGACACTGAAGTTCTGTGGACACTGGACAGCATAGATGTGTTGACACGGATTTAAAAACTGAAACAAGAACGTTCTCAGGATCCAAGTTAGTTCAGCTAACAAAATATAAACCCGAGAAAATTACGGTAGCTTTGACTTGTTGAAGATGATTCAAGTCATTGCTATCGTACTTATAATCGGATTTAATTGGTTCCCCAAAATCAAAGTATCACGTACAACGTCAATGAAATTAGGTATGTAAAAATATTATTTTCCCTGTTTGCTTTTTTTTTATTTTATTACAACAATTTTAGTTAATTTCTCATTAACATGCTGTAGAACATAAATATTTCATTACATTTATTTTTTATTTTGCTGAAATATCTAAAATATTATTTTCCTTGTTTGCTTTTTTTTTTTTTTTTTTTTTTTTTTTTTTAATTACAATGATTTCAGTTATCTTCTAATAAACATGTTATAGAACACAAATATTTCATTACATTTATTTTTTATTTTGTTAAAATATCTAACTTCCTTTTCAACAGCTTTGATCAGATTATTAAAATTAGTGATTTAAATTGCATTTTAATCTGGTTTATTTTCTTATTTAAATATTGGGTTAAAACCACATGGTGGCATAAATATAAAAGTATATGGACAAGTATTATCATCAATCATTAACATAATTAATAGACATTTAAAGATAATTAAATTATTTAAAAATTTTGGATGTTATTAACGTTTACCATAGCAAGACCCCTATTTGTAATGAAGTTTGTAGCATGTTATTTCATTTACAGGGACAGTCAATTGTATTCCATTACATTACGGCTTGTGGGGAAAAAATCGTTTCAAATGATTTTTAATGATTTTACATGCTTTCAAACAGAATAAAATTGATATGCATTTATGAAGCGCACTAAAATGTGCATTCTATAGAATATGCGATGCAAAGAATAGTTATTGTTCATTTACAGGGCTAAAAAAGGAATTCCAATACATAATGATATAGGGGTGGAGGGAATTGTTTGCGATTCAGTGGCTTTAGAGCCAAAAAGATCATTAGGCTTGGCAGGTGGCAGGTAGACGACACGCCTCTTCTTCAGAATTTGGAAAAAGCAAAAGCAACGCCATTTTGTTGCTTTATATACTTTCTCTTCGACTTAGGTTTTGTCAACGGAAATAGCTCATTTACAGAATGATCGATTACTCCTTTGAAAAGCACGCGATTTCTCTAGTCGTTTACTTTTTTCACTAAAGGGACGGTCCCTCAAGACAACTTGTCAACATCTGGAAACCATATGTTGACAAAGGTTTTACGTTCAGTTTAAGGCGATTCTGAAAAAAATACTTTTCCCCGTTCAACAACTCGAAACTTTTTGGAACTTTTTATGTTTCATTTTTAAGTTGCGATTTAAACGCAATTTGAATTATTGAAGTTATTTGTCATCGAATAGTTTTTTTCACAATTTTCAGAAGCATAATTTTAGTTATGAATAATAAGCATATTTTTAAAGCGGTTCCCAAAAAAGTATATTTTTTCCCCGCTCAATGATGTAATTTTTTTTTTTTTTTTTTTTAGTTTAAAAAAAAGTAACAACTTTATGTAATTTTTGTAATATTTGAAAAACTTTGATGCTAATTAATAAAACATGTCTTCTACTAAATGAAAATTACTAATAGAATAATTTATCTGTATAGATATGTAATAATATAATTCATATACATTTTAGCTAAAATAGGAGCCCATTATACGTATTTTATAAATTTAGTTTTTTTTTCCTTTCACATCAAGATGGTATGTTATTTCCATTAAAATGTAAAGAATATTCTTCATTTCTACTATCCATTCATATTTTAATCCTTTCTTACAATAAAATTTTCTTTCCCACATGATCAATGAGATGTCTCCTAAAATACACATCGTCAAATAAAATTTGTTGCAGGGAGTTAGTGTGTTAAAAAATCACTCTCACTTTAAAACAAGAAATGCGGTATGTATACTCGTATTATGTGTTTTATCAATTAAAGTTACAATGCCTCTTTAAATACGTAATGCAAAACTGAAGAAAAAAAAAACTTATGTAACATCATTATTTGCACTTATTTCATATTTAATCAAACTAACAATGCGACTTATATACGATTTAAAATTGAAGTAGTATTAAGAAATTACTTAATATACTAAATTATTATTCTGCAACATTTTGAATTAAATATATGTTTAAGGCTGTTCTTTTTTTTTTTTTTAAACTAATAATAATACAGCTGAACAGTGTGAATCTTCTTGGCACATTAATAAAGTATTTTTTATAAGTTCATGAAATTTGCACACACTGTTCGTAATCGTATTAAAATTCTTTAGAATTGCACAGTATTTTTTATTTTATTGTAAATGTATTTCCTCTGTAATCAGTTGTTTACCAATACTTTTGTTTTTAACATCATTCAGAATCTACAACTTTGTCACCATTTTCTAAAACTTTCTTAGCCTTTAACGGAAACAGATAAAGGCTATTCGACTTCTTATTACATAAACAAACATACCTGCAAATGCTTTGCATTTAATCATCATTTGAATGCATCAAAAAATATCAAGTTTTGATCTGAGATTTAAAAAAAAAAAAAAAAAAAAAAAAAAAACGAAAGAAAAAGCTGTAAATCCAAGATCCAAAAATCTTTAATCACAAATCCATTCGGTTAAACATCCAAAGTATCCAGCAAACCAAATATTAGTCAAAAGGGCCAAATATCGAATCGTGGTCAAATATTCGTAGAATCACTCTGTCAAAAATGTCAGTTTTGGAGGTTTGTGGCTGTATTTTTCATTATTTTTTAATTTTAGGGGTAGCGATATTACTTGTAATGATCAAATTAAATGGATCCAAAATTTTTTTCCAGTTTTTCAAACTATTACATAAAAACATATGCTCCCTTCATTATACATAATTGTGTTGGTCTTTTATACTTCATTTATATCTGGGCCTTTTTTTTTTTAATTTGCAGTTTTCTTAGCCCATTCTTTCGCCTTCGAGAAAAATGACTAGTATATAAAGGAAAACTTTGTGTGGAGCATGTATAAAGAAACACTCTTTTTTATCAATTGTTATGAACTTACATATATATACATTTGCAATATACCATCGAAACTCGTTTAGATGAACATAGCATATATTCATATAAGTATTAAGCTTAACGCAAAATACTTTTAACATAAACTGTGTTCATATCCACTGTCAAAATTACACAAGGATTTAATTACTGATAATGTGAACTACTTACATCATAAACAAAATTTTAATCCGCCCGTCAGATTCATGTTAACAAGATTCAGCTATATTTGTATATAAAAAACAAAACTTGCTAAAATTAAATCGGAAATGAATGAAAAGGATTCCTTTTAGAAGGACTTCCGTCTTAGCAGATAAACGTATTCCATCTTTTATGGAATAAAAATTGCTATGACGGAATCACTATAGGTATTCAAATAATTTTCCATTTTACCAGATATAATTGTTACATATTATGTTCAAGGTTGAGAATAGCACAATTGAGGTTTACTCTAACAGAGCGAAAAATGTCTGGACCAGTACACAAACCTGGATACATTAGCTTATTGTGCTATTGCTCAACCTATTGAGCTATCCGGACGATACCTGGTTCATATTTTTCAATCTTATTTGTTGGACATGAAAAATTCCTTCATTATATTAGGTATTATTTCGCCTTTATCATGAAATATTTCTATTTAAGGCCGTTTTCACTGTATAATTCACTGTATAACGAACGGTGTCCCTGCTAAGACGTAAAAGACTTTGAAAAGCATCTTTTCTTATCCCTTGTGATTTTGTGTTAGCGAGTTACACTCCACTCGGATGAAAATGCTATACTTTTAGCATACACGTATGTGAAATTTATATATATATATATATATATATTAATTTTATAAATTATTGGTATTTAAATTCAAAAAATTACAAATCTCAGTATTTGTGTTTGATTTCTTTGTAATAATCCGTGGAAAGATTTATAACGAAACTATGTAAAGGGTATTTATTATAAAGGACTGAAAAAATTTGAAATATTTATAACTCTGAAACCACTCGGCAAAGGAAATCGGAATTTCTGTCTAAAACAACTTTTACCTTAGAATGCATTACATTTTATTGAGAGTCCCAAATGCAAACTACCTACTTTCTGACACATTTTTTATTTCGTTTTTGCTTTGAAATGCATTATTATTATTCAGGTGTTATTCTTATTCAGGAACTATGTAATCAAACCGTTTTTTTTTTTCCTTTTTCATAAAGGTAGACGACTTTCAGTAAATTTTGTCAAAGTTGGCTATTTGATTCGGACGCGACAGTAGAAGAAAGTAAAAAAATCTACCGCTGCAGGTGATTTACCGATTCTAGCTGGCCAAAATTATTTTTGTCGTCATGCATCTCCATGAAATTGAAAAATGGTATAGATATTCCTAACGGTATGTTTGGTATTTCAAAATGAACGAGTAGCAGTCATGTTCGTTACAGGAACATTCATAAGAATTTCATTACATTACGGCCTATAAGGGAAAATCGTTTGCGGTGGTTTTTAATGATGTTTCATAATTTCAAACACACTAAAATTTATATACATATTTATGAAGTGCACTACAAAATGCTTGCTATAGAATATGGTATGGATAGCATTTATCGATCATTTACAATTTACAGGGACACTAAAAAGAATTACGGTTACATTATGGTCTATGGAGAAAAATCGTTTGTAGTGTATTTTGTTTATGTTACACTATTTCATACATATTTAAATTGATATATATCTCCAAGGAGTTCTGTAAAATGCTTACTATTGAATTTGACATGCACTGAATTCATCTTTTATATACAGAGGTCAAAAAATAAATCAGTTAGATTTCTCTCTAAGAACAATAATTGCTGGAAGTGCGTTTTCAGTTGTGGAACGTGTTTTTAAATTTTTAAAAAAATTGCATACTATTGTGTATATATTCAATACATATACAGGTATCCACAAAAAATTTCAAGTACATTTTCGTTTATTGACGGAAATTGCTGAAAAGAACTTTCAACTGTGCTATGCGTTCCCTAACTGTTCTAAGTTTTAGCATATTATGCATTATATGATACATCTATACAGGGATAAATTCATATACAGGGATGTACAAAATTTTCAGTTATTTTTCGCCTTAAGCGGAAATTTTGTTTTCAAACGTGTTATGCGTTTTAATAATTATTAATATGCATCGTTTTTCACGTTATTAAACTATAAAGTTTTACTATAGTAGTCTGAATGCGCTGAAAAATGTTTCATAATCTGCTTAACGCATGATTTTACGTTCTTGTTGATAATTTTAATGATACTTTCTTAACGATATAGAAGCTAAAGGCTAATTCCATGAAAACTTGTCATGTCTGTCACACAGCTGAAAATCGCTATGCTTGTTGTCCACCGTTATTTTCGAAAAGTTTGCGTCGCGTTATTCAATTGATGAGATATATCCGATAAAATAAGTCACATTTCTCCGTTCTAAAATACTGGTAGCCAAAAATCGTAAAATGTGACAGACATGACAAGTTTTCATGGAATTAGCCTGAAGTGATAAAACTATTTTTGTATTAATTATAATAGCAAATCATAAAAATTATTTTTTTTTCTAAAATTCTATTAAAATTTGAGATACGAAACAAACATTTGATACGTAGGCGTAACTTGGGCTCTATGGCTAGGGGGGGGGGGGGTGAGTTTTGAGGCCCTTTTCTACAAATCTATAACCCCCCTCCCACCACCACCACCACCGCCTTGCCAGGGATCTGTCCAGACTTTTCTCTCAGGGTCCTGTTTTTGTGAAATTGTGAAGAGCTTTTTTACATTTGTGAAAATTCTAGTCCGAATTCTGAGAATTTGAAACGAACGCTATACTCAAGGTTCTTTTTTATATATTTTTAAGAAGATATATGTATGTCAAATACATATTTTTTCTTTATATATGTAAAGGTGACAGGTCAGATTTTACTTTTAAATGATTAAATTTGTGAAAGATTCAGTTTAGAACGGGAAAATATTTTGTAAAAAGACTATTTTTAAGACCAAAGAATTTTGTGAAAGGTCCTTTTTTAAGATGAAAAGTTTTGTGAAGGGTCCTGTTTTGAGATGAAAAAATTTATGAAGGGTCCTGTTTTGAAATGAAAAATTTTGTGAAGGATCCTTTAAAGTAGGGGTGCACAACCTTTTTAAGAGAAGGGTCACTTACAAAAATGTTTGGGTTGTCGAGGGCCACATCAGTAACACAGCAATCATTCTATTTCGGGGAGGTGGGGAGATCTGTGGCCTATAAAAAACAAGATTTTAGAGAAGTGGCAGTTTTACCCCTTTAGGTTTGCCTACCCTCTACATACCATACCCAATTCAGCTGACAAAGATATATCAACAGCTTATGTTTGTATATATAACAGAGATATAGCAAAAATTATTTTCAAAGAGTGAAAATATTCCTTGTCTTTATTCGGGGGGATTAAATTTTGCTTTATTAAAAGTAGTAAAAAATAAACATATGCATGACAGTGGCTAGTGCCAAAAAAAAGTGAACTTTACGATCGAAGTTAAATTGACGAAACTCTCAATTTTTCTGCAGCCGATCAACAAAATTTTACATTTTCCCGCGCCTTATCGACAAAATTCGCGATTTTTCCACACTTTATCAACGGAATTTGCGATTTTTTCGCGCCCAGTCAACGAAATTCGCAATTGTTATCTGACTGACGAGATTTAAAAAAATTTTCCGTACGAATTGTCGAAATTCACAACTTTTTCTCGCGATTTTACCTTAGCTAATCGAAGAAATGTGCAATTTTTTCGCACTTAATCGAAAAAATTCACGATTTTTTCTCTGCTCGATCAACGATATTTGCGATTTTTCCGCACCCGATCGACGAATTTCGCAATTTTTCCGCGCTTTTTATAGACAAAATTCGCAATTTTTCCGCGCTTTTTATAGACAAAATTCGCAATTTTTCCGCGCCCTATCGACAAAATTCGAAAATTTTCTGCGCCCGATCGACAGAACTCGCGATTTTTTCGTGCCCGATCGACAAAATTCCGGATTTTTAACTAATTGATGAAAATTGAAAATTTTTCCTCGACAAATTGCCGCAATTCACAACTTTTTCTCGCAATAAACTAACGAAACTCGAGATTTTTCCGCAGCCGATCAATAAAATTTGCATTTATTCCATGCCCTATCAACAGAACTCGCGATTTTTCCGCGCCCGATCGACGAAACTCGGGATTTTTCCGCACCCGGTAAACTAAATTTGTAATTTTTCCATGCTCAATTCACAAAAACTCACGATTTTTCCGCACCCGATCAACGAAAATTGCAATTTTTTCGAGCCCAATCGGTGAAATTATCATATCTTAAATGACTGACGAAAATTGCAATTTTCCCGCGGCAAATTGGCGAAATTCGCTGTTTTTTCCAACGATAAACGGACGAAACCAGTGACATTTCCGCTCCCGGTCGACGAAACGCTCGACTTTTTTGCGCACGAACAACAAAACGCGCGATTTTTCAGCGGCCGATCGAAGATACTCATGATTTTTTCATGCCTAATGAACGAAACTCTTGATTTTACCGCACCCTCGAAGAAACTCGCGATTTTTTCGCGCCCAATCGACGAAACCCGATTTTTCACGCTCAGTCAACGAAATTCGTAATTCCTAATTGACTGATGAAATTCGCAATTTTCCCGAGTTAAATTGGCGAAATTCACGACTTTTTCTCCAGATAAACTGACGAAACTCGGGATTTTCCCGTGCACGATCAACAAAATTCGCGACTTTTACGCGCGTGATCGATGAAACACGCGATTTTTCCGCGCCCAATCGATGAAATTCGAGGTATTTTTCAACTAGCGACTGACGAAATTAGAAACTTGGGAATTTTCTATATTGATACAAATGTTATCGGCCGAGCGATTAATGAAATTCGCGATTTTTAACTGACTGACGAAATTTGCAATTGTTTTCCGGGACAAATTGACGAAAGTCACGATTTTTTCCTGCAATCTATGGTAAAAAATCTCAATTTTTGCCAATTATAAATTGACGAAATTCGCGGGCCACTTGTTAACCCGTCGCGGGCCACTTTTGGCCCACGGGCCACAGGTTGTGCATCCCTACTTTAAAGGACCCAATTTCTTCTTAAACAGATCCATGCTTACCCATTACACACACCTAAATTAAATACTTAAAAACTTTAATATTTAAACGATAAAATTCAAATGTTCAACGAAAACGTAGAGTAAGATCATAAATTAAACATTTTATTTATTTAAAGCATAAAATGTTTTTAATTTTACACCTTTTTAAAATGAACTTCCCTTAAAGACCTAAATAATAATATTCAGTTTTATTTTATCCTAACTAACCCGGGGAGTCTTGCCGGGTCCGTAAAAAATAGCATGAACGCGAGAAAACTCTAAAAATCGCAAAAAATAGCGGCACGAATTTCATACAACATTTATTGAAAAGATAACAAAATGCACTATATTGCATTAGAAGATTGAAACCTGATTAATCTCACTGATGTGATAAAACGCAGCAAATTATGAAAAAATGCTAACATTTAAAAAAATCGCAGAGGAAAAAAAATACCATTGGGCTAAAATATTAAAACAGAATTTCTTTTATGAATGTGAAAAAAAAAAAATTGCAGTAGAACGCGAAATATCTGTGAAATAGCATAAAAATTTTCAAAAATGTCTGTACGAATTACGAGCAAATGTTATTCAAAACAAGAAAGAATTTATTATATTGGGCTGAAAGATTAAATTCGGATTGCTTTTACTAATGTGAAAAATTGTCAGTAAAACCAGAAAATAATCGCATTAAAAATCGGTAAGAATTCAAAAATCGCAAATAGCAAAATTTTCTGCAGTAAGCTAAAACATTGTAAATCAAAATTCGTACACGAATGTCAAAATATCGTCGAGAAATGCAAAAAAGCTATAAAAAACGTATTAAAAATCGTGGAAGACAAAATTTACTATATAATGCTAAAAGTTTGAAACCAAATTCGTTTTCAAATGTCAAAAGAAAAAAAAAATACACAAGAAAAGAAAAAAAGATGCAATAAATTTTATTAAAAATCGCTAAATATTCAAAAAGCGCGAAGAATAATTAGTATATTAGGATAAAAGCTTGAAATCAAATTCTTCTTAAGAATGACAAATATCACTACGGAACAAAAAAACAAAAAAAAAATGCTCAAAAATCAAAAATCACACAGGACAAAATTTACTATATTAGGCTAAAACTTTAAAACAAAAATTCCATTAAGAAATTTTTTTAAAAATCACTGTGGGGCGCGATAAACTTCTAAATACCGCATTGAAAATAGCACTGAAATTTAGTAATTCTAAATAAATTAGTAAAAATTCAAAAATCGTGGAGGACAAAACAGACTTTATAAGGCTAAAAGTTCGAAACCAAATTCTTTTTCAGAATGTCAAAAAATCGCGTGAAATGCAAACAAATGCTAAAAGTAGCTAAAAAATGCATTGAAAGCAGCATTAAAAATCACAGAGAATAATATTTTATATTAGGCTGAAAGTTTAAAACACAATTCCTTTCCCTTATGTCAAAAAATCATCAAGGAGCGCGAGCAAAACAAATGCTAAAAACTGCATTAAAAACACATACACAAAAAAAAAAGCAATTTGACAAATTACAACGACTATTTGGAAAATTATTTTTTCAAAGACTAAAATTTAAGACATATAAAATCGCACGGAGTTGATCATACATTACGTACGCCATGAATTAAACATTAATAGTGTTATTACACGTAAAAATTGTAAGCGACAAAAATCGCCGGCGACTTGTCAGATTTCCAGAAACTTACGTATTATCCACCTGAAACTTATGTATTATCCAAGCATTTCATTGGCTGTTGGGGAAAAGGCTTTTCCATCGTCAGATTTCCAAGAAATCTGACGACCAATTTTAAAGGAAATTTCATTTTTAAACTTCTAAACATCCCATAATATTACTTTTTACATCGTCCTATAGAGAAAAAAATGTACTTTTAAATGCAATTTGTTTGAAAGCTGTATCTCAATTTGTTTCTGAGTTATTAATTTTTATTTTTTTGTAGTTTCTATTACTTTTTGTCATAGTGGCAACAGAAGAATCCATCTCTGTTGAAAGTAAAGGAAATACTGATTACTGTATAGACCCATCAGAAAACGAGTAAAATGCGGATTCCATTCAACCAATAAAAAGCTTCAGATATGTTTTTGATTTCCTACCCTGACGAGGACAATAAAGATTTTTCCAAATGGTTAAAAAAGAAAAAGGAGGACTAAACATTTATTCAAATGAAGTGGCAGAAATTAAATCAAGTGGCAGAAAATTTCGGTCAAGTTCGTTAATGCGCAAAATCGGACCACGGGGATGGAAATAGGGAGGGGTTTTGTGAAAATCGAAAAAAAAAAACAAAACCCATAACGTCTTAATTATAATATATATCAAATCAGTTTAAAGTTATTATTATTTCTAAGAAAAGGGCCAAAAATTTATGTATCACTGCTTTTTGATAAAATTTAAAATGTGTGAAGGGGCGCAAAAAATAGGGTTTTAGGGAGAAAAATATTCATAACTTCGTCAATTCTCAAGATATCAAATTCACGTAAATATATTATAGATCTTAATACTAATTATAACTTTTATACTGACAAGTTTTGATAGGACCAACTCTTACCAGAAAAAAAGGGGGGGGGGAAGAAGAAAAAAATTCATTACTTCATTTTATTCACAAGATATCCAATCCGCTTAAATTTATTTACACCTTCTTAATATTATCTACCACTTTTATATTGACATGTTTTTGATAGGACCAACTCTTACAGCAAAAAGAAATTAAACAAAAATAGGGTTTGACGAAAAAATTATCGTATTAAGGTTGTACTCAAATCCAAACTCCTTATTTTCTGACTCATTTTTAAATTCATTTTTCTCTCATACGCATCCAATGGGCAGGTTCTCTTATTCAGAAATTATAAATGGGCCGTATTGATCGATTTTAGGATAAAAGGTAGAATATATTTCAAAAAATGCTGCCAAAATGGGCATTTTACACCGAATATCCCTAAGCGATAGTGCTGATAACGGAAAAAAAAATGGTCGTACTGAGAAAATAATTGTTTGTAAACCAAGTTCTGATAATTTGAATGAAAAATAAAATACAGGTCGCTTATAAATCTCTTCAAAAAATCACGTCCGCAAGTTTCATGTTTTTACTTTTAAAAATGAGCCTAAAAATGTGTCAGAAAATTTCGAATTGTGGAGCGTGGGAAAATATTTCTTTTATACCACGTTAACACGATTCTGATAAAATCAGCTCTTACATAAAAATGAAACTAAAAACTTTCAAAAGTGGCCAGATAAAATTATTAAACTGGGTTTATTTTTCATCTTGATTTTACTTTTGTTGGTGAAATTAGTACTTAACTTCAAAATCTACCCCGCCTGTAGGCCGAGCCGGAAGGGATTTTTTTTTTTTTTTAGTATAATCAGTTTCTCAGTCAAAGTTCGGCTCAAGGGGATAGGTGGGAGGTAAGTTGTTGACAGTTAGTCCAGTGGTCACCGTATATTTAAGTCATTGTTTAATTGAATCAGTATTTTTAATGAATGCAATCATGACCTCATCTCGTCTCAACAAATTAAGTTCCCCCTTATTTACCCTTTGCACTGTTATTTAAAAGAAAATCATTGTCGCTAAAACCTATCAGGAACTTTCCCACCCCCACTCCTCCACAAAAATATATCCTGTCTATGAAGTAGAATTTTTAACAGTCATTTGAAACAATCTGATTCTTTATGTAGCTTAAGGTTATTCGCGACAATGCGACCGCTATCCTTTTTTGAAACTGTTGAACAATTTTCACTTAACCCATATATCTACTATGTGTTTCTTCATTTTTAAATATAACAATAACCGTTTAAATGAAATATTTTCGTTAAATGGAATATGATTCAAGAAAGTGGTAAATTTCGATTAATCTAAAAACACTAACACTTGATTTTGATTCATAAAAGTGGCTAATACGATTAATTAGTGATTCAAAAAACCAGCTATTACTGCATTTTTTAGGTCTGGGATGGGTTTTAAACCCGACCCCCCCCCCCCCCCTTCACACGCACACCATTCGCCTCACTACTGATAAATACGATATTTAATGAGTAATTTTTACGAGTTGTTCTCAAATCCATTTTCTGGCACAATTTTTAAAATCATTTTTATTCGGAAATGTAAGAAATTAGCAAGCTTGTAATAATTGCTAAGAAACTATATAATACAACGGTTTTTCTCGTTTTTCGGTAAAAAAAAATTTTTTTTTCAAGAAGTGCTGCCAAAAGTGGCATTTTATACGAATTTCCGGACACGACAGGGCAGGAAAGGGAAATAACCGCCGTTCTGAAACAATAATTGCTTATAACTCAAGAACGCAATTAATTTATTGAAGAACGAAAATATTGAATTACAAATCACTTCAGTAATCATGCCTGCAAGTATCACTTTATGTTTAAAAAACGTATCAATGTTTCGCGTTCTTCAACAGAGAAAAATATTTTTTTAAAACCTCTTTCTAGTAAATTTTTCTAACACTTCCTAACACTAAAAATTTGACTTTCTACAAGTAAAAAGTAGTACTTTAATTTAAAACATTTTATTCATTCGGCCTTAAATTACTTAAAATTGCATAGTTGGAAATTAAAGTACATAGTAAATCAGATGTTTAATCAAATATTATACATTTATTTACGAAGGAAAAAAAAAAAAAAAAGAGAGCCGATTAATCATAAGATCAGAGCACTCATTAGATATAGCACTTTGGCATTAAAGTGAAATTTGTCACAAAAACCCAGATTTTCATTCTATGTTCAACATAAAATTATTATGAAGCTAATTTGAATTAGTTCAAATATGTTGCATCAGAATATGCCCGGAATTATACGTACATATATGTACATATACACTATATAGCCATTAATGACCGGCGACGGCAACTTTCAATTTTAGACATTTTGTCGAATATTTATAAATATACTTGACAGATTCTTCTGGAATTTCAGGATAAAAAAGAATAGGTATGACCTCATATTTAGCAATGTCGATTTGTTAAGGGGTGGGGGGGCAATTAGGGGGCCAACAAAAAATCAAAGAAAAAAAATAATACTTGGGATCACCCTGTAAAATAAAATACACGAAATGATCTACCGCTATCGAATATAAATAAACAGACATTCTGTAATATGTGTATTATTTTGTGTAAGAATAGCACGTATATTAACAGAGATATAGCGATTTATTTAAAATAATTAAAAAATTCTTGCATGTTTTTTGCTTATTACATGCAGGGTTTTCAACCAATTTAACACCGATTTCAGAAAAATTGGCAAAATACAGTAGAAACAATATAGTGCAATTGGAATATACATATATTAAATATTTTAGGAAATATGAACAGTTGTATGAAATAATTTTTATCTGCGCATGCGCGAACGATAACAAGGATCATTTTACATAATTTAATAGTCAACTCTATCGAGCAACACTAAAAAAATCTAGTCAAATATCGTAAAAATTCAGAAAGATGATCAATCCTGAAATTCCAGAAGAATCTGTCAAGTATATTTCTAAATATTCTACAAAATGTCTAAAATTGAAAGTTGCCGGTCATTAATGGCAATATAGTGTATATGTGTGCATGTGTGTTTGTATTTTTAAGTTCGACAATGTATGCCAATTTATAAGAGGGAAACGATTCCAGACCATAAGAAAAGAACAACCAATCTGAATAATGGAAAGGAAATGAAGAACAATACAAAGAATGAAAACATTAAAAAACTGGCTCATCTACAGAATTTCAATTATCATTGTTAAAAATGTATACATTTTTATATAAACATTGATTAGCTTAAAATAATGGTTACGCTCCGGACAATATGAATTTCAGACGTGGGATTATTAGATAGGACATTTTAAAAATCTTTTATGTCGTCGAATTTTGACAGAGACCACCTAGTGGTTAATAATGTTTCAAAATGTTTAGTAAAATATAAATGCTTTCTAAACTTTGACGTAAAAAGCAAAACATCAGTAAACATGACAATTGAAGTGATCTAGATTCAAATAGATTTTTCATTTTTCGATAACTGAATTATATTTTAAGTGATATGCGATTTTTGTGACGCTGAATTTCGTTTCAAAACACTAGCTTTGACAGCATTTTCTAAAAAATCGCAAGCCTTTATTGAAAAAGGAAAAAAAAATATTCGATTTCATAGCTTCTGAATAGAAATACACCTGTCAGTCTCATGATTTTACAATCAGAAAACGATTAGCTTCTGAATAGCGTACCTATCGTGTGTACCTGTATTAACACGTACGACATTTACATTAATGTAAAAAAATGCTGTTAGATTCTTTAGCAACCTTATGGAAACATCTGAACAATTCAAGAATGTAGCTGAAGCTGAGTACCTATCAGTCCAGCTTTAACAACCCAAAATGGATTTAGGAATTATGCCAGAAATTAGGCAGTTTAGCTTTGAAAACAAGCTTAAATGTCATCTCAGATAGCTACTTTCTAACGCATTCGTGATTTCTAAACTATACTGAATACTGTCACATATTATTTCTAATGTCAACATCCACTTTTATAAGCACATACAAAACACAGACGATGGATAAGATATTATTCAAAAAAATTGTCAACAGAGACTTTAAAGAGCACATTCACATATCACTAAAACACGTTGTTTTCTTGAAAATTGCTGTTAACCCATTCGCTGCCAAAACTATAAAGTAAAAAATTTCAAATTTCTTGTTGAAAGTCGTATGCCACCACAAATTCAGAAATGTAAATTTCGCTTTACTAATACAGTAAAATTTCTGCCAATAAATAAAGCAATTTTTTAATTCTAAAATAGTGGTGACAAAGTAATAAATAAATTAAAGCCACGAGTATACTCGTGGTTGGCAGCGAATAGGTTAATTGAAAATGAATGAAAAGACGTATCCGCAAAAAATCTCAATGATTACAGTGAAAAAAAAATTCGCAAGTTTTCATACATTTTTATTAAAATTCTAAATTTTAGTTATTTTTTTTTCATTTTTCTATAAAAACACAACGCCTTTTAGAAAATAAATTTGATTTTTTAAAAGATTTTTGAGGCAAGAAAATAACTTAAAACTATTCATGAGGTAACAATCGAATGCAAACAACATTTACATTAATGTAAAAAAATGCTTTTAGATTCTTTAGCCACCTTATGGAAATATCTGAAGAATTGAAGAATGTAGGTAAGAAATTGCCTAATTATATTTGAAATATTTATGTAGGGGAAAACGAAAATATCTTTATCGAAATAAGAAAGTAAAAAGTACGGAATCTTTGCAATTAAAATTTTAAAATGAAACAAAACCCACTTCAGACATAATTGACTAAAATAAGAAAGATAATGTTTTAAATGAATAAAAAAAAAAGAAATTACGACCGAAATATAATTACACTTATTCACTCTTAAATACATTTAAAAATTAATTTTCTTGCACAAAATGTATATAGTTTACTCATAATTTCTCATATATTTATTTCCCAAGTTGCCAATTATTTTTTCTGAAAATTCATCTGAACTTTAACTTTCGATTTCTAAGATATACTCATGCAGCGGCTAATAACATAAGTGATTTTTTTTCTTGTTTTTTCATATAGAATTTTCACTTCAAAATTTTATTAATAATTCAAATTAATTGTAATGTTGATAAAACCTAGCGATGAATAAAATGATTTTTTTTAAAACACGATTCTTGAAGTCAGTAGATAAGTTGTATAAACAAACATTCATGTATAAAGTAAGTTATGTAGACAAGCCATTTTCAGTTCTCAATTTTTCTTCTAATAGATCATTATTACATCCCTAATTTTGTTCTATGGAAATCTAATATTTATTAGAAGATTGCTCCAATTATCATGAAATTCATATATATTATTTGTGAGATACAGATAGATGCCTCTTGGTCTTGTTGACAAACAAAAATTTTCAAGAAATATAACTTTTTGCTTTCTTTTGTGTAATATGTTATTGAGTTAGCTCAGCTCCTCAAATAGTAAATAATAATAATTATTGTTATTATTTAAAATTTTAAAAATGATTTTAGTAGGGTTTTGATTATTCATGTGAACTGGAAACATTCTAAATTTTAAGCTTACTATCTGAATGCAATCACATTACATTACGCAACACATGTGCTTATACTACGTAAAAAAATAAATATTTTTTCACATTTTAAAAATATCCTAGCCGGCGTAGTCATCCGTCCGTAGTAGCCCGGCGTAGCATTTTTCATAGCATGCTATTCTCTCTCTCTCTTTTTGCCTTTTGAATGAGGAGGGGGGGAGGGGGGAATTTAATTCAATTCTACATTTAAAAAAGGTTCAAAATGTTAATTTTGATAAATATTTCAATATAATCAAGTAATCACGCTTAGAATTTACAATATAGATTATATGAAAATTACGGAAATTATATCTTGCAAGTTACCTAATTTTGATGCAATAATAGTACAATGCCTTTATAGTAAAAGGGTATACGGGTAGTAAAATTCAATCGATCTAGATAATTTTGGATAAAAATTTAGAGAGCTTGCCACTATTGTCAAGTTAATGTTTGTTTATTTGCTTGATTCATTTAAGACTTTTCTGAAATGCAAACTTGATATTTTCTGATACATTTTCTAATTCATTTTTGTTTGCAAACGTGTCAAATTGGCAGGTGTACTTATTTAGAAACAACGCAATCGAACAGTTTTCCTTTTTCAGAAAGAAAGAGGAATTTTTAAGATATGCAGTTAAATTTGGTGTTTTGATTCGAATTTCTAGACGTGACAGCGCAGGAAAGGGAAAAAATTGTCGTTCTGAGATAATAGCTTCGGCCATCTGACTGTGGTCAAGTTCTATATGTGACTAATCTTCTGCTTATGTTTTAGACAAATCTTTTATTATATACCCTGTACGTATGTTCAATCCATGCTCAAAATTTCATGTTATTTATATGGTCATGATATTTACTGTTTTACATGTTATTTACATTTTAAAGAAATTCAGAAAATATTATTTCATACGGATCAAGAATATGAAAATTTTTCAGCTTTTTGATAAAATCTTTAATAAATGTAGAAGTCATATTATCATGCTTTAAATAACTTTTTAAGAAAACATAAACTAAAAGCCATTAAATCAATTTATTTAAACAAAACAAAAATAATATTTTTTTTTTATCATTTCGGATAGCATTATTTTCCCCTTTTCCTCCACAAAAATGAAGTATTTTACTTGTGTTTCTGAGAAACTCAGTTAAAAGTTATAATGGCAAAATGTAGTTAATATTTTGAACACTATTTAAAAATTTAAAGTCCAGAGAGTCATTAAGACATTCCCGGATTCATGCGAATAATTGGTGTTAATTTCATAGCGCTGCTTTTCATATTCTCTAGGAATTGTGAAACAAAGAAACAGACAAATTTTTATATAAAAGAGTATAAAAAATAGTTTTTAGAAATATTTCTATAAATGCTGAAATACTAAATGAAATTCATAAGTCATACTTATCATTAACGAAAACGTGAAATTTGTTACAATTTTTATACTTTTTAAACATTATTTTATTTCAGCTCTCCAATAATCAGATAAATAACTCTATTTAGAAATTATCTTGGGTCAATCTTAAGATGACTAATATACTGTTTAATAGTTTAATAAATATTAATTTTAAAGAAAAATAACCATATTATAACCGTATTATGGCATACAAGTATGCACCAAATGTTACACGATGGTATGCTAAAAATATTCACTTTTTTTTTTATTTCTAGCATCTTGTTCTGAACAATCTTTAAAAATAGGATAAGGAAGGTATGTGGCCATGGTCAGGGGGTATATATCAAGTTATTTTTCGTTGCGCCGAAAATCTCAATTAGCAGAAGTCCTAATGGTTTTTTTCACGGTGAGGAGTGACTCGTATTTGGAGGGAGAAATTTTGCTCCGTATGTGAATGTCCATCCGATAACGACGTATTTTTTGGTCTGGTTTTTCGCGTTTATTTTGCCGTACGATCATTCATCAACAGTGTGAGTAATTAGGAATGATATATGTCTTTTGGCTCTAAAGGGAATACCTGATTGTTTGCGGCGTACTTTATTTATGTTAATCTATTTGATATGTAATGAAATTGATATACGTCGTTGAGGTTTACATACTATGAATTATTTCATGTATAATACGAAGTGTATATAGCATTTACAGGGACACACAAAATATTTCAGATACTATATTGTATACGAAGTACTGTTCATTAGCGATGATTGCTGGAAATACATTTTTAATTATGATATACACTTTTATGATTCACTACATTTATGCATAGTATATGGTGTATATATATATGCTATAATTCATATACAGGAATATACAAAAGTATTCGAAAGGGTTACTGGGTATTGCTTAAAGGAGGTTTTTAAATAAGTTATGCATTTTAACGCTGCACTGTATTTAATTTACTAAGAAATGTTTGTAGTATATAGATAAAATGATATAAAGGGTCACGCAAAGAATTGGATACGTTGCCATCTATGAATTATAATTTCTGGAAATGTAATTTCAGCAGTTTTAAGAGTGTTTTAGCTTGAATAAAATTTTAACTAAATAGTGGCGTGTAATAAAGGTTCTAGGTAAACTACAGGGTTGTACAAAATTATTTAAGTATGTTTCCATATATTAGTATAAATTGCTAAAAGAGAATTTCAACCTGTTATGCGTTTCCTTGATAAACTAAATTTTTCCATTATATAGTATATATATATCAATCTACAGATCAAATACAGGACTGTTTAAAAGAATTAGAAAACATATTTGGCTGTGGATGGTAGGGTGTCAACGATTTTAATCGGTTGATTTAAATCAGCGATTAAATCATGATTTTAATCAACCGATTTTTTAAAAAAAATCATTGATTAAAATCAAAAATTTTCTAAATGTTTAAAATGTCAAAAAAAGTATTAAAATCTAACATGAACATAATTTGAAAGTTTCTACAGGTATTTTGACTTATTAATAAACAAAAAAAGAGCTTTAAATAATTGTTTCTAAGCTTAATTCATTAGTATTGTAAAAAAATTAAAAGCATTGTTTTTAAGTTTTTATCCAAATTAAAACAGTTTCATTTAAAAATGATATTTAAATCTAACATAATTTGCAATGTCATAATTTCCTTTAGGTAATTAATTTATGCATTATTTTATATAAAATACACATAGCAAGTATAATTACATTTCTACAAGTAAAATAATAAATAGTAATTAATAGCAATCTCAAGTTAAAGAAGAATGAAAGAATGACATCTGCTCAGCAGCTAAATTGTAAATGAATGCATAAGAGAAAAAGAAATAATTGGTATAAAAATGCTAAGCACAGCAAGAGCTTCTTTGGTATAGGTTGAATAAATGTTTATTATTATTATTATTTTATTTATTTATTTATTTTTTTGTAACTCATATATATTAAAAAATTGAACCATTGAAAGCTAATAGAGGTAATAATGCTGTTACTTAAATATTTTGAGGATTTCAGATATTAGTGGCTAACTTATATTTATTCTATATGAATGGGTTTAACTCATTTTCCTTTTTTTCTTTTTGGTTAGCATACACGTACATGTGTGTAAGTATAGATTTTGGTGGTTTACAGAAATTTTCCTAAATACAAATGCAAAATGAGCTGCAAATAATATTTGTTAGTTTTGTTATTTGTGCTACTAACTAATGAATTTCACTTATTTGCAGTTTTTATTAATTCTGTAATTACTTATACTGCTTCTTTTAGGCCATTTTGTTTAATGGTGCCACACCATGCTCCTTTTGAAATTGGCAAAATGCACCCTGCCTTAAAAAAAGAAAAAAAAAGTTGAAATTTACCTGTAGTTGTAGCCAGAGATTTCTTGTGAAAAACTTCCCCATTCAACAGTATTCTAAATTCATGTGGAAAAAATCTTGCAAAAATATAGAACTTTATTTCTTTAGAAAAAACAGGATATTATTAAAATATGTTATTTAATTGTATTTTTCAATTTGTTATTCATAAAATTATTAAAAATTAAGGACACTTTACTTTTAATGCTAAAAAATATTCTTTTTTTTCTCTTACATCATTACTAAACACATTACTAATATATTTCCTCATGAAATAGTGCCCGTTTTTTGAACTAGCATCCTGTCCCTTTTTCTTTCTAAAATGAATTATTATCATTTTAATAATTAAGGCTTAAAAATGTATAATATGTTCCTAATTAGAGAGTTGATTGTTTAATAATTAATTTGAAGTAATGTTAGCTATTTAGTATAAAATGCAGTTAATAATTTTCATAAATGTTAAGTATCTCTAGTATTTATAAAGTTTTACATAATTATTACAATATTAATGTATATAACATTATTGTATAATACTACCTAATGAAACTACTAATTTGCAGTTTTTATTTCTGTAATTACAAACTAACAATTATAATTTTATCAATTAAAGTGTAAAAACATAGATTATGTTAGCAATTAGTGGTGTAATTGTTTTGGAAACCTAAAACTCATGATAGCTATTCAGTATTTGAACGCTGAGGAAAAAATCATACAAATCTGATTTAAATAAAAAAAATCTGATTTAAATAAAAAAAAAACGATTTTTTTTATTTATTTTTTTAAATTATGATTTTTTTACACCTTAGTGGATGGTAACTGCGTAAATCAGTTTTTAAATGTTTTACGCGTTTTCATGTTTACTTAGTTATCTTATTTACGTTATTTCCCCCGATGTCTTGATAAAACATTTAGGAAGAGTTGGAAAGTGTTTTATAATATATGCCTAACGCATGATATATCTTACTTGTTGTTTCTATTTCCCAGATCAGTCTTTTCATATAAAACATACCAAATCTAATTAGCTCATATTCACAAAATACAATATATACGGGAATAAAAAATTTAAATAAATAGGGCTTATCATGTAGTTCTATAAGTAACAGTTGTATTAATGTCCGTTAGACTCCATGTTCGTATTTAAAAAAGCAATGACAAATCATAACACATTAAAAAGCTTACACATTCTTAATAGTAAGCTTGAATTCAAGATCAAGCTAACTTAATAAAAAAAGATGTCAGTTAATAAGCATTGTTTTTTAAATGGAAAATTAAAAATATTTTAGAAGAATAGGACTCCAAAATAGCGATATCTTGCTAAAAAGTACGGTAAAAAGATAAAATTTTATATTTCAAACAAAACTTTACTTTAAAATTATCGTAGTTTTTATGACAAGAATCATCACAGTATTAATACTTGGACATTTTTCCAGAGAGAAACATTCGCCTTGCATACAATATTTCAAATGAAAATCAAATTTCAAATAAATTGCTTAAAAGGCGCAAAGGCCAACATAGTGAAAAATATCCACGCCGGGTCTCGATCCCGGGTCATCAGTATAGCGCACTGACATTCTACCGACTAAACCACATGGAACGATACCCAGCCTGGAAATTTTCTCCTTATTACATGTTGGCAAGGCTACAAACGCCGCACAAGATGGAATATTTATCGTGAGCCACCGTCATGGGGCAAACACGAAACTTAATTAAACCAGCATCGATTAAATATATATTAATACTTGAAAATTTTTCCAGAGAGAAACATTCGCCTTGCATACAGTATTTCAAATGAAAATCAAATTTCAAATTAAAATTGCCTTTTAAGATATTAATTTGAAATTTGATTTTCATTTGAAATATTGTATGCAAGGCGAATGGTTCTCTCTGAAAACATTTCCAAGTATTAATATAGTTTCAATCGATGCTGGATTTAAGTTTCGTGCTTGCGCCATGTCGGTGGCTGACGATAAATATTGCATCTTGTGCTGCGTTTGTAGCCATGCCAACATGTAATAGTGAGAAATTTTCCAGGCTGGGTATCGTTCCATGTGGTTTAGTCGGTAGAACGTAAGTGCGCTATACTGATGGCCCGGGTTCGAGTTCCAGCATGGAATCTTTTTCACTAGTTCGCCTTTGCGCCTTTTAAGCAATTAATTTGAAATTTGATTTTCATTTGAAATCATCACAGAGTTTATGACAAGTTCGTCACAAATGACACATATTTCACAAATTGGTCACAGTGTGACTTCAAAACATTGTCACTTTCGTCACAGGTTCGTCACAAAGTTAATGCCAAAATAGTCACAAATGACACACTTTTCACAAATTAGTCACACCGTGACTTCACAGAGTGGTCACAATGTGACGTCACAAACGACCTCTAAAACGGCCATAACGACCTCACATTCTAGTCACTGTGACGTCACATCCACGTCACGTGACGTCACATCGACGGTCACAAAATCACAGTGTGACTTCACAACGACGTCGCCGTGACGTCACCATGCCTTACGGGTTAGAAAGAGATTTTAAAGCGAAATATATTGCTTTCGCTTTTTATTTAAAATGCCATCGGCACACGCCTAATTAACATGTTTGGATAATCTTTTTTTTAAACAATTGTAAAATGTTCAGATTTGCAGCTGCCAAAAGCTCAAAATGATATGAGCGGTAGTTTTTTACAAAATGAAAAATAAAAATAAGTTTTCCATTTTTAACCACTTATTTAAAAAAAAAAAAAAAAATACCACCTTACCCAAGAAATATTTAATAACTATCGTAAGAAATGCATCATTCTAGACTTTTAAATGTTATTAAAATACAATTCTTATAAATCCTTGTTAAATAAATATAAGTAAAAATACCCGAAACATTCAGGGCTGCTTAAATATAACTGGAGAAATATTATAAGCTTTGAAACTAATTTTAAACACTAATAATAAACGTTCTTTGAAAATGCTGCAAAGTTCAGTATAAGTATCAAATTCCCATTAGCTTGGAGTTTTACACGTAGTCTTCTTGGCGTCCAGGTAACGTGCACGTTCCCTATTCCGCAAGCGGCGGGTTCAAATCCACATGGTTCCTTTAAAATTAATTTTGTATTTTTGACACGTTACAAGTTTTATGCTGGAATTTTAATTCGGCAGCCTTGAATGTTTTTATATTTTCCTAATACATTACATTTTCGTTTTCAATTTTTTTTTTTATGAATATTTATATTTTTTCTAATTTTTAAACTAATATATCTATTGAGCAAAATCCAAATGGAAATTCCTAATTTTTTTGTATATCTTATACAAAATGTTTTTAATGTTGAATCTGCCAAACGTATTTATGGTTAGATAATTCCAATGCATAAATTTGGCAGATTCGACTTGAATTTTTTTTTTTTTTTTTTTTTGTATAAGTTGTACTTAAAAAAGTAAAAGATACATTTCCATTTAAAATTACATTAAGAAAAAAAATATTTTAGATCTGTGCTTAAAATATAAAAAGCTGAATAATAAATTAGAAAAAAAATCTAGACATAAATTAGTTTAGATTTCCATCAATAGAAATATTACTTTAGAAATTGCGGAAAAAATATAAATATTCAAAATATTTTTATTTAATTTTAAATGTAATTTATTAGGAAAATATCAAAAAGTTCAAAGCTGCTGAATTTATAATTCAACGTAAAATTTGTAACGTGTCAAAAATCTAAAATTTATTTAAAAAAGAAAAAAGGAACAAGCAGGGATCGAACCCGCCGCCTGGGGTACAGCTAACGGGCAGGTTACCTCGACGCCACAAACATTACACGTAAAATGCTAAAGCAATGGGTATTTGAAACGTATGGTGAAATTTGACTCCCAATTTCTCAAAAACTAAGGTCTATTTGAAGAAAACATTTCCTCCGGAATAATAGGGTTTTACTATAACAACATATTTTAAAATCATCAAATCATCATACGCATGTACAACAAGAGGTGAGGAAATCAGAACATGCAATAACTAATGATGAAATAGCAGAATTTCAGCGAGAACGAAAATTTTTGCTTATCTGTGAATGGTCAACCAGAATCCGATTTCGCTGAAAGTTTAATTTCTCAGCTTCAAATCCGACACGCTTTGCAGATGATATCATGGTAGCACATACAGTGAGCGTCGGATTTGTTTTGTCGGAAACATGCAACTCCGATATCGAGATTTTTACGTTTCAGATACGATGCGATCTCTTCATGGTAGGGCTCCTGATTACGGCCTAAGCAAATTCTCATTAGCATTTCCGAAAAATATGTTTTGCCTTATTTAATCCCAAAATTCAGCAGTTAAATAAGGTTTAATGCTGAAAAATAATTTTCGAAAAAAGTGGTGAAAATTTGTATAGGCGATAATCAGGTCCGAAGGAACACTAAATTTTTCTCTCTTTTTGAAGAAAAAGGCTTATCAATTCTGCATTTGATATTTGCCATATTTTCAAAATCTCAAAAACATTACGTACAAAACTTAATTTGCCGCTTCCCCCCCCCCATCCCCCATCTAAATTTTGTCATCGTGGACCGATGTGGAATATGCGTAAGTCCGGTTCTTATTATTGTTTTGTAATCTGTATTGATGTTCATGTTTTGTTTCCCCAAAACAAAACAAAACTTAAAAATTTTCGTTTTCTTGTTGCTGGTTTTTTTTTTTTTTTTTTTTTTTTTTTTTTTTTTTTTGTAAAATGGTCAATGATTTTCTTCAACTTCTCAAACTTTTTTTTTTTTTAATGTTAAATTAACTAAATAGGTGAGGCTGTTACATCGTAAATATAGGTTTCTCAGCAGTGATTTCTTTGGCTTACATTATTTCCGTACAGTAATCACCATGATAAATTTCTAAAACATTTTCAAGATAAATGTACCAGGAAGTTTGTTTGAAAATGGTGGTTGCCAATAAAGTGGCCAATGACAGCTCTATAAATAAGTTTTGATTAGTTTAAGATTTGAAAATCTTCAACTCTCGTCTACGGAAAAGTTTCAGAAAAAAAAAAAAAAAATCGGGCATGATGAAACGGTGTTGGAGAAGTTACTCGGGGCTACAGTACGGTATGAATTACAATTAAAACTTCGCAAATAGAAGCAATTTCTTTTAACTGTGTATAAAAACATGTTTTAAGCCGAAATAGTTGAGGTTAAACACAGTAGAAAGTAACACACAAAGACACAGTAGTAAAAACATAATAGTGAGGTTAAAACAAAGTAAAATAACATAGGAATATGCCTATTGTAACAAGATTTATCTATGATATCTGATTAATAGTGAAAAAAATATGCAAATATTTTAAAAGTTTTTATTTTGCTCTTTCTAATTTTGCGCCCTTAGGATTCGGGCGCCTGGAGCAGTTTGCTCCAACTGCTCCACGGTAGCTACGCCCCTGGTTGGAAAAGGAAGTATTCAAATCCAAACTGCTTATTTTCTGACTCATTTTTAAATTCATTTTTGCTCTCAAACGCATCCAATTGGTAGATTCGCTTATTCAGAAACTATATAATGTACCATAATGATCGATTTTTTGACAGGGGCAGAATATATTTCAAAAAATGATGTCAAAGTGGGCATTTTGAACGGAATTTCCCGAAGCGATTGTGTTAGAAACGAAAAATATTGTCTTACTGAGAAAACAATTGTTTATGTATCAAGTTTTAATAAATTAAACGGAAATTAAAAACACAGGTCGCTTATATATCTCTTCAAAAATCACGTCAACAAGTTTCATGTTTTTCCTAATAAAAATGAATCTGGAGTTATGCCAGAAAATTTCGAGTTGTTGAGCATGGAAAAGTATTTTTTTGAATACCGCCCTAACATGATTCTGATAAAACCAGTTATTATATAAAAATGAAATAAAAACTCGTCAAAAGCGGCCAGATAAAATTGTTAAAGTGTGTTTATCTCTAATCATGATTTGGTTTTTGTTTGTGAAATTAGTATACTTCGAAATCTACCTCCGCCTGTAGGCCGGGCCGGCAGGGATTTATTTATTCGAATAGGTTCCATTATGCTGGTTTTACAAGGAGAACTAAAGTATCAATAAAAAATGAAAAATGGTATACGAATTAGGATATCTGATTACGTTTAAAATGAGATTTGTGTCTAAAATTTTCGTTTTCTTTGTATTACATTTTATTAAAGACCACATTTTTACCATTCCAAATCTGCGCTTATATTTATTGTACTATATAAAAAATCTAAGTTAAAAGAATTTAAAAGCTATTTGCTAGCTGTGAATGAAACTTGAAGTGCCAAAAGTTTGAGCGTTGAATTTTGTTTTCCTTCGAACAAAAACTGCCAAAACTGTCATTTAGATATAAGTGTAATAAAAAAGAATACCTTGATCGATAAATACAGTAAATTTCCAATCTGCATAACTGTTAAGTAAATGTTAAGAAAAGTTTAAAATAGTTAAGTAAATGTTTCAGTTAAATAAATGTATTTTATTGAAAACTTTCCAGTGAAAATTCCATACGCAAAACGTGATTTCTCAAAAAGCTATTGAAATATCACTATAAAAATCAAAATGAAAGTTATTTATTGACTCATAACTCATGAAAAATGTCCAATATATCTTAAATTTTAGTTTATTTTCTTCAACACTGTCATACAAATTACGTGTATACGGAAAATACATGTATATGCGATAGAATTTACTGTAGAGTGTTTTGCGTATTGGACTAAATTTCACAAAATTTTACCATTAACTCCTCAATTTACCTAAATTTAATAAATGTATGGACTACATTTTTCTTTTCATCGTAGTTTAGAGTCAAAATCTTCCTAAACATAACCGTAAACTATAATTAAATAGTTTTTTCAAAAAACTTGCTCCGAACGCTGTCAGATAACTTAGAAATAACAATTTGTGGACATTCCCTTATTATTCAGAAAGTTTTAGTGAGAAACTAAAAAACAGCTCACTCTAACGCTGATATCTCTTCGAATTTTTATGATATTTGACTGATTTTTTTTAATAAGTTGCTCCATTGAGTTGACTATTAAATTATGCAAAAAGTTCCTATTTATCTTTCGCGCATGCGCAGATAAAATTTACTTTATAAAACTGCCCATATTTCCTTAAATATTTAATATATTTATATTCTAGTTACAATATATTTTTTCTACTACACTTTGTCAATTTTTCTGAAACTGGCGTTAAATTTGGCTAAAAACACTGTATGTTATAAGCAAAAAACATGCAAGAATTTTTTTAATTAAAAAAAATTGCTATATCTCTATTAATATACATGCTATTCTTACACAAATGAATACACATATTTTAAAATGTCTACCTATGTATATTCTGTAGCGATAGATCATTTCGTGCATTTTATTTTACAGAGTGATCCCAAGTATTATTTTTTTATTTAATTTGTTTGGCCCGCTAATTATCTTCTTTATCAAATCGACGTTGATAAATATGCAGACAAACCTGTTCTTTTTAATCCTAAAATTCCAGAAGAATCTCACATGTATATTTTTAAATGTACGACAAAATGTCTAAAATTGAATGTTGCCGGTCATTAATGGCCATATAAGTGTATATACAATGCTGAAACACCTTGATTAAAAAACGTGTTCCTTTTTAGGTGCGTTCGTAATTATATAAATACGTAGAACCTATAGTCGTCGTTTAGTCCGTCTGTCCGTCCGCATATAACAGAGCAAAAACTACCCAACCGAATGGTCTGAAATTTTAAATATATGATTGCTGCAAAATTGTGTCGATCCATTTCAAATTTTATGAAAATCGTATGTATAGTTTAATTACAGGGACATTCAAAAGCTTTTCTTTACATTACGGCCAATGGGAAAAAAATATTGCAAGTGCATTTTAATGATGTTACAGTCTCCCGAATGGTCTGAAATTTTAAATATATAATTGTTGCAAAATTTTGTCGAGCCATTTCAGATTTTATGAAAATTGGATGTATAGTTTAATTACAGGAACAGTCAAAATTTTCCGTTACATTACGGGCAATGGGAGGAAAATTATTGCAAGTGCATTTTAATGATGTTATAGACTATGCACTTATGAAGTGCAAAAAAATAATACATTCAGTATCAGTTTAATATGGGGTGCAAAAAATATTTATAAAACTAGTTATAGTACGAACGGACCTCATTTGCCACGTTTGACGAACAATTTCCTACTTTTTTTAATGGATTTTAATAGTAAAAAACCGTTAACTCCACTTATAAATATATGTGGACTTCATGGAGGTATGCACTTGTGACAGCTACTTGTATGAAATGACAGATGAAAGAAAGTTGCTGTCACTGTTGAAAAGTAAAAGTAAAGCGTGTGACAGCATTATTAATATAAAAGAAAAAAATTATGATAAATATTACTTCTTTATAAAGACTTACACAGCCATTTTTATATGTATAGCGAAAATAAATGAAGGCTTCTTTTCATCTTTCAAGTTAGTAACTGCTGCCTATTTATATAGATGATATGCTTATAAATAATGAACGTTGCAATTGCTCTCGCTGTCTTTTTTATTTTACTTGGATTTTTTAAAAACTTGAATAGTAATTTTATTAAATTTTTGTTGAAAAAAAATCTGTAAATTAATGTGAATATATTAATAATCCATGAATAGGCTGAAATTCTAGGCTTGCACACACTTGTATGTGTGTGTATGGCTATGTAGCTTTATTTTCTGTAGTCATACATGCGTGAAATACCTTCCGAATCCTTCAGTTAAAATTATTCAATCAGTTTCATTAAAATTTGCTCGTGAATTGAAAACAAACATACTGCTTCTAGAACTTTGTAAAAATTAAATAATTCTAACACAAAATGTATAATTTTTAGGAAAAAATAGATTCATCCCAATTATATTAACGTTATGTATGAATATATATATATACAATGTTCAAAAACGTGTTCCTTTACTTATCTAAATTCAATTTTTAAAGAAAAAACAGTATACTCGAGTAATAAATATTTCTTGACGTCATGGATGTATGCATTTCTCACAGCTACTTGTATGAAAAGGCCGATGAAGTAAAGTTTCTGCCACTGTATTTAAAACGTAAAAAAAAAAAAAAAAAGTGACAGGAATATGAATTTAAAAAAAAAAGAGAAATATTACTTCTTTACGAAGTCATTTCGTTTTTAATTTTAGTGAAAATAAATGATAGCTGCTTTTTGTGCTGCACTTTAGTAGCTGCTTACTAACGTATAGATGATTTTCCTTATTAAATGATAAAAGTTAGAATTTCACACGCCGAGTCTTTTAATTTATTTAAACTTTTAGAAAAATGTTGTAATAATTACCCCTAAAATATTGTTGGAAAAACATATTTTTATAAGAATGTAAATATATTAGCATTAGATGAAATTGGAAAAATTCTACGCATACGCACACACACACTTTCACTCGTATGTGTTTTCACGTGTATATAGCCTTATATTCTTAGTTACAAGTGTAGAAATATGCACAAATTTTAAGTATTTAAACCATGCAAAGTACATATATGGATGCGTATGCTTTCGTAGAATTCTGTATCATTTCCTTTTATCCTTTGATTTTGCTGTTTGTACAGTTTATTTTCTTTATAAACGTAATTAAAATGCTTCGATTAAACTTTTTAAACATGTTTAATATATGTTTCATATTCTTAAATACTACCTTGAATTAAATATATGTCGAAGTTCAGAACAGGTTTTTCTTCCAGATAATTCTATAATCTCTTGAATGTTTTCTCATCCAGTAAAGCTTATAGAATTCGGTATCGTTTCTTTATATTCTTGATTTTTTCAGTTTATATAGTTTCTTTTATTTATAAACGCAACTAGTAATATTTTCGCTCAATTCATATTTTGTATCAATATTTTAAACATCTTTAAAAAAATGAATTATTGTCTCTTTAATTCTGGCTTTATTTAATTATCCATCAAAGCTCACATCATGTTCTTTTTCTTTGCTAATTTCTTGAACTATTGCATACAAACTTCCATTACATTTCCATTCTCAGACTCATAAATTTTAACAATATCATAAATGAAAAGAATATTTCCAGAAAATTTAAAGAAAGCGTTTCTTGTAGTAATAACGATTTGATTTTAAGATTTTTGTTATAAAGCTATTTTCTCGTACATGCCTAATTGAGAATTGTAAGTAAGCATAAAAAACGTTTATTTTCTAGTTCCTACGTAATTATGAGATGTAAATTTCGAACTGGACAAAAAATGTCAGGACCAGGATTCGAGCTAAACTGTAACAAGTAATATAAAAATTTTGTTTTTAAAGTCAGTTCCTACTTAGGTCATCAAAGAAAAATTTAATATAATCCCGTAATCTAATATTAGTTTTTGTTGCATTAAAATATCTCAATTTGTTGACTTTCTATAAGCAATTAGGTTTACAATGGAATTCTATGGGAATTTGGCGACATGTTAGAAATATCGCCAAGCTGGCGACAAATTTGGCGGTATTTGGCGACAGAACAAGGCCCCCCTATGGTAACCCCCTTATAGATATGAAGATGTATTAAATGCCGTTCAATAACCAATGGCCGCCATTTTGTCTCCCATGTAAAACCAAAATTAATTAATTAAAATTTAATTAATGAATTAATATTTGAAAAACTGTATTAACATCAATTGTCATCCAGTATAAGTTTTAAAAAAATTATTTCAACTTGATATGATAAATAATAAGTATTTTATTAACGATTGAAAATTTGAACAAGATATATAAATAAATAAATAAATAAATAAAGGGAGAGTGTGAACTGATAGTAGGAATAGAAAAAAAATACGACCAGTCTTCCTGTTGGAATCGGAAAAATAGTTGTCCTTATCGTACAGGAAAATTTTCCGATCCAGGTCCGAATAAAATCAGTTAAAAAAGGAAATAGTCAATAAAACAGTATTTTACGGATTTTAATCCCATGTTATGGATTTTATACGAAGCTGGGTCGGAAATTTTTCCGGTACGATAAGGGCTAAGGGCAACTATTTTTCCAATTCCTACAAGAAAACTGGTCTTTTTTTTTTTTTTTTTTTTTTTTTTACAGTGTATGGATCTCCTAGCTGAAGCCGCCAATGCTCTACCATTTAAGCTGTCCCGGACGAATCTGCTGGATCTAATTCACCTAGCTAATCTTATCGATATAGCATCTGATCTGATATCTGAATCAGCGCAAGAGAATAAATCTCAAGTAACGGAACTAAAAAAAACGCTCCACTGTAAAAAAAAAAAAAAAAAAAAAAAAAAAAAAAAAAAAAAAAAAAAAAAAATACCAGTTTTTCTGTAGGAATCGGAAAAATAGTTGCCTTATCGTACCGGAAAATTTTCCGACCCAGCACTGAATAAAATCCGTAAAATACCGTTTTATTGACTATTTTCTTATTTTTACGGATTTTATTCGGAGCTGGGTCGGAAAATTTTCCGTTACAATAAGGGCAACTATTTTTTCGATTCCTACTTGAAAACTGGTCGGATTTTTTGTTTTTTACAGTGTGGATACGTAATGGCACTATATTAATTTTAACACAATTATTCCAATAGGTAAATTAACCATACACTTGAATACCGATAATATGATTTTTTTCCAGTTAGAGTAATTGTGTTAAAATTAATCTAGTTTAATTACATATCCAGCGTTTTCTGTAGTTCTATTTCCACACTGTAAAAAAAAATCCGGATAGGAATCAGAAAAATAGTTGCCCTTATCATACCGGAAAATTTTCCGACCCAGCTCGGAAGAAAAAGATTAAAAAAAGGAAATAGTCAATAAAACGATATTTTACGGATTATATTCTGAGCAGGTCGGAAATTTTTCCGGTGCGATAAGGGCAACTATTTTTTCCGATTCCTACAGGAAAACTGGTCGCATTTTTTTACAGTGCAGCTATTTATTCTTCTGAGCTGATTCAGATATCAAACTAGATGCTATAATGGGTTAACTGGGTGAATTAGAACCGCGAGATTCATCCGGAACAGCTCAGATGATACAGCTTTAGCGCCTTCAGCCAAGAGATCCCTGGTTCGAATCTTGATCCGGACATTTTTTGCACAGTTGGAAATTTGCGTCTCATATGATTTATTTAACAATTAGAAAAATTGAGTTAAAATTAATCTAGTCTAAGTACTTAATTAGCATAAATATTACTATTACCTCCCTTAAAAATAAATTAATTTGTAATTAAGAAAATGTTCGATAAAATCTTCTACTTGCAGATTATTCTCACATTTAAACAACGCTTTTTTTACTAATAATTATGTTTCGAATAATATTTCTATTTGCTTATTGCTGTATTATTAACGACTATGTCCTCAATAATAGCCTTTTTTTTCCTCATTATAACACGGTAAGTAAAAAAAAAAAAAAAAAAAAAAAAAAAAAAAAAAAAAAAAAAAAAAAATCAGAAAAAAAAACGGAAAATATACTGGCAGCAATAGACTTTTTTCCCTCCTACAAAATAATAAAATATCCATTTTTAAATTTCCTTCCGTTTTCAACACAGAAATTTCCCGCTATTTAAAACTGGGGGAAATATTTGAGCTATAGCGAAATATTTAAGAACAATGTCTGATTAATAATTAAAGTAATTCCGGGTGAGATGCCGCGTATTTTTTAAAATTTGTGTATAAAGTCCCATGGTGCACATTCAAAAAAATATATCATGCTGTGCTAATTCATGTTAAATAGACAAGATGTTTATTGCGTATAAAAAATATAATTAGAAATATTAATATTTAAAAAAAAAAATTCTAAAATATTACATTGCGGCGCGTCACCCGCACATTCAGGGTGAGACGCTGCACTTGCGCAGGAGTTATTATGTCGCGCTATACATAAGAACAGGATGAAATAAAAAGTAAAAAATATTCAAACAAATATTCATATCTGTACAGTAATTAACTATGTAATAACAAAAAGAAACAAAATGAGTGCAATGAAACGTACTAGTAGGTTCAAATCAATATTAGTCTTCCGATTTTGTTCACTACTAAAATTATCTTCTTATTTTTTTTTAAAAATTGGATTTTGATTGTTATTTCAGCAACGACTTAAAATCAATGAACTAGGGACGGAAAATAAAAAAGTGTTTACATTGTTTTATTTTATTAATAGACTTTTTTTTTACCACAATCTACACAAAAAGTTTCGAAAATAGTACCGTCTTCCTGTAATCACATTTGACACATAATGCAAAGAAGTCAATCACACTTCCTATTAGTTTTGAAGTAATTTTCTGAACATTCCTCGGAAAGAACTGCGTCACATGTGTGATCAAACTTTTTATTATTATCATCTGGGCTTGCACCATTCATCGCACGTTTTCTTTTTCTTTTTTCCTTTTCCACCTTTGGCATAGTAAACGTGATACCGCTTGAGCATTAATCAATGTCTGATGGACTGTTATGGGATCCTCCACCTGAATCGAATTTAATTTTTCTCTCGGTAGATTTGTAACCTTTTTGTTAATTTTTTAAATTTTTGGAATTTTTTCTCTATTTGTTTAAGCGAATTTCTATTGTCAATAGAGGTTAAGTTTCCAGCATTTCTTTTTAATTCTGTGCTTTGCTGCCACCTGTCTAAGTCTCGGAATAGGAGAGATTTTATGTAGGTGTTTGGTAGGTGGTAGTGTTTTTACACTCCTAGTTAAAGTTTCTGCAGGCTGTAAATTTATTGGAGATGTGTTGATTAGAACTTTACTTTATGTATTTGCATTCTATTGTATCGCGTTTTCTGGTACTGGCACCTGACTATCCACTAATGCAGAAAACAAATGATCTGGGAGAGCTTTGTTGTTAAAAATGAATATGACAACATTTGCCGATTTGATCCAAGCGTCGCAGATAAAAGACCCTACCTGATACGGAGTCGATCTGCGGTCAATATGATGCACTAACCTTTCCGGATGCCATTGTCCTCTCGGGCTTACGCCTTATTTTCTTTTATAAAATGTGCGCATTTCTAATAAAATCTGAAAACAAGTTTAAAATTTATCGGTCTTTTAAAAACAATATTTCATTTAAAACCAGGAAAATTACAATTACAATTAACGACTAATAACATGCCTAATTTGTTTCAAAAATATATATTCTAAAAACACTCAAAATATATATTAAACATTTAATTGCTAAAAAGGACGTCAAACGTTAATAAAATACATTAAAAGATCTTAATAATTTGACATGTTTCGATTGAATTTACTCAATCATCATCAGAAAAACAAATAAACACAAAGATGGAAAATGACAATAATGTTTATTGTTTCGGAAGGTCCCCGCAAAAGTCGCAACAAGGATTTTTTTTTTTTTTTTTTTTTTTTTTTTTTTTTTTTTATCAGGCGCAATATTTACTTCGTCTTAAATGGGAGAAGTTTGCCTTCATGTTCGTATTAAACGATACAATTATTATTGTTTTTCAAGATAACGTGATGGGGAAACTATTTCCCTTCGTCTTAAGCGAAATTTCGTGTTAATCGCTTTCGTCTTAACGAGGTTCGACTTATTTAAATTAAAAGAACAATTATTTTTCCAGGCACATTTGTCATCATTTTAGAAATTTTAAATAAATTTTACTAAAAGTTTAAACAAAATAAAGCGTGTTATTAACAGGCCTATATTGAATTAATAAAACTTTTTTCTCATTATCACGATAGTTAAATTAAAAGACATTTATTTTTTGATATACTTACTTTAGTATCACAGTTTATCTTAGCATGTAATATCTATCATAATTTTGTGTTTCGTATTATATATGATAACTTATGAGAATAATGTCCTGAAGAATAATGCAGTGTAGTTATTTTTCAACGTAAACACAAAATAAATAAATCTGGTAATCAATTCTATTTTTCTTTTTTAAGAATCCATTCTTATTATTTTACAGGTACAAATTCTTCTAAATTCTATTGACACTAAAGTTTCATTTTTTGTGTTTTCTTCCTTGACTTTTGGAAAGTAAACGAAATTCTTTCACTCTAAAAATGTGTTCTAGTGGGAACTTTCTAATGCCAGTGGGGATAATAAAAATGTTTTACTTAA
The DNA here is from genome assembly GCA_963932465.1 of Maratus speciosus. Taxonomy (NCBI): domain Eukaryota; kingdom Metazoa; phylum Arthropoda; class Arachnida; order Araneae; family Salticidae; genus Maratus; species Maratus speciosus. The sequence continues at coordinate 287,169,140 of OZ010799.1, forward strand.
TATTCGGGAGATTTCATTGGTAATGTGAAAACTTAGAGAACATTTGAGAATTATTTTTATTAGTCACGCAGAAGCTTTCTTTATTTTTCTAAAAAAATTTAACATTTGAAATGATTTATTTAAGTTAATATTTATTTTCCCTAATATATTTGTGAAATATTATCTGGCAGTTATATTTATTTATTTATTTAACTCGTGACATCCACACTAATGCGAATTAGCACCGAACATGACTTCAAATGTCAGCTAATTTTGACAACATACTTTCATTAATTTGAGATTTTTATTGGCAAAAATAAATTTTTGATAAAAAAAATAAGTATCTCAATTTGATTCGTTATTAAATTTCGTATAGAAATCATCTCATTATCACAATTGCCAGCTAAGTTATAGCAATTGAAGTTAAGTAATCCCTAATCGCTCTAGTATGGAATGCTCATATGCGGGACCGAAGTGTAATATTTAACCAAAGGGCAATAAATATTTGAATGATAATTGACTTAGCCAAAACATTTAGAATATCTTGAGAAAAAATGTTTTTACTTCAAAGATACTTTTAATTTCTAAATACACATCTACTTACAAGTTTAAATTTCAATCTCTTGAATTATAGGTATCAATAAAACAATCAAATATAGTTAAAATATATATATATATATTTGTATATTTAATTGATTGGTAATATTTTTTCTAGCATCTTCACTTCTTTATTCTAGCGTTTTTTTTTAAATTAAAAGTACTTTTTTATGGGGAGGGATTGCCTTGCACGATATTTTTTTTCAGTGTTTTCTGATGCTAAAATGTAAACAAAAATGTGTATTTAGTGCCAGAAAAGGCTTTAAATTTATAAATTAAAAATGAACTTATACATTAAAATAAAAACAGAAAAAAAGTAAAGAATGTCAGATTCTTTTTCCTCTTTCACCTAAACAAGACGATTTCGTATTACATTAATTAAGTTGATCCTTGTTGCAGACGAGAAGAAGCTTTTATAAAGTTTCTTTTGTAGTGACATCGTATCCCGAAGTCTAGTTAGTTATTAAGTAAATTTTCTGTATGATACTACAAGAGTGCATTTGTGGACCCGTTTTATTACAAAGTAGCTTAAAGTATCCTCCTAGAAGAAACTAAAGTGGCATTTCCTTTTTATAGATTTTTGAATAAAGTAAAAAAAAAAAAAAAAAGTGATTTCTATTATGCAACTTATGTAAGGGTCATTCTTCAAAAAGTGTAACATTTTCGTCACATGCATTTTACAGTTGAATTTTCAAAGAATTATTCATTTAACTGTATTTTTTAATTGCAATAAAATTATGTCTATTTATATAAGTACCCACCTTTTTTATAATAATTTTTAATTTATTATTTTTTGGGGTCGCAGTATGTGATTTCTCACATCCGTAGCATGTCACACACCTTGTGTGGCTGTTAATGTTGTTTAATAACTTGTTTAATTTAAAAAATATATTTACCTATTTATTATTCCTTCCGCAAGTGTCTCATATACTAAATATTTAAGCATATTTAAAATTTGTATATTGTGATTTAGTTTGTCTTAGTAGAACAATTAATTCTGCCACACAATAAATTCTCACCTCCATTACCCAAACATAAAATGCCATTTTTTACTGACAGATGGAAGTGATGGCATCACATTTGACTTCCTATGACACAAGTCATCCACTTCTTTAAAGAAGTTCTGAGTTTTTAGTTGAGAAACAAGAAGATAGATTTTGTTTTTAAGAATCAAGTGTCGTTATTGAGAACTCTCACCTGCGTGAACTGGAAGTTCAGGTATATAAAACAATGTAAAAATACAAGTTTACCGGTTTTAATATGCTTAACATTTGCAAATTGTAATACCAAAAAAAATAAATTTCTCTTCTTGAAAAAAGGCACACATTAAACCTATTTTTTATAGAAGATTCATCACCTCCGTGAATTAAAGCTCATCTCAGTGAATAAGGTTATATATATATATAGAGAGAGAGAGAGAGATATTATATAAGAGTAAACTAATTAAAATTAACCCGAGTTTGCTCGCGCTGGGTATGTCACACGCAGTGCTTTTTTTTTTTTTTTTTTTTTTTTTGCAGTTTTCTCCCTAACCTTTCTTTAGAAATGGATGAGTCTTCGTGTAGCTGCCTCGAAGGTCATAATCTTAGAGGGGGGAAAAGCGGTTAAATTATTCGAAATATAGATGTATCGTAATTGCGACATATGGGCATCTCACACCCAGCGCGAGCATTTCTGTAGCAGCTCTCAGTACAGATAGACGCAGGAAATTTGCAGAATAAATGTAAATAACATTTTAAATATATCTTTAAAACTATATTATCCCTTTCTTTTTCGTAGTGTTTTATGTTTTATGTAGATTTTAAAGTAAAAATATTGGAAGAAACCGCCATGGAAATGACATACCCAGAACGAGTAAAACCGACAATTTTTCTCGCGCGTGAATTCAATATAGATTGACGCAGCGAATGTACAAAATATATGTAAGTAATATGTTTAATATATGTTTAAAACTCTATTATCCCTTATTTTTTCCTAGTGTTTTATGCTTTATATAGATTTTATGGTAAAAAATTGGAAGAAACCGCCATGGGTATGACATACCCAGCTCGAGTAATCCCGTTAGTTTTTCTCGCGCGTGTAATGCCGGGTTAAGTAGGACCATTGTTTATGATTACTTCTAGTATGTAAAAGTTTGATATAAAAATGAAAAAAAAAAGGAAACGCAATGTTTTGAAATTGAAATATATTTTTGTTGAAAAGGTACACTTTCTGGAGAATGACCCGTAATTCTTTTTTTCTGAAAGACCTGGAAAATAAACAATCTTCAATTTATTTAAGAAAATGTGAAAGAGAAACATAAACAATGATGATAAAATAATTTACATGTAATATGTGATAAATATATATAACATGTAATAAATAAATATAAAATAACATGTAATATGTGAAAATTAATGCCAATGTATTGAAGTTAATGGAAATATAAGTGGTATAAATCGAAATAAGTTTACATTCATAACTTACACATCACTATTTTTGGAGTATACCTACATATCTGAACTATATTTAAGTTGCGTTACCAGATACTTTTTTTTTACTATAATTTACTGCATGTAAATATAAAACTTTCTAATCTCAATATATATTTAAAAAAGGAATTAAAGTGACAAAAAATAAAAATTGCAAAATATCACATTCTTCTTCCTCTAATTTATAATAGCAGGGCACAGGTATATACAGGTTACAGTATAATAGCAGGGTATTAATAACAGGATTTGATTAAATATTAATAAAAGTAATTCCTGTTACATGTGAGACGAAGCTTTTATGAAGCCTGCTTTCTAATCCTGTCAGATTGGGAAATCCTGTAAGTAACTAAACTTTCAGTTACCTACGACAACAGCACACTATTTATCATACGTTATTACAAAGTCCAATAGACTGAATTGTAAGAAGAAACTACAACATAGAAAAAGTTTTTTATCATTTTAAGTATTAATGGTATTCAGATAATAAAGAAAAACATTTGAAACATTTTTGGAAGTAGAACTACACTTTTATAATTAACGGTTTAAAAAATATACTGGTCAAGGATGAGATAGTACATTCTGTATATAAATGTATTTGTGGAATGCTTCATACATATATATAAAACTTTGAAAAGTTTTAGATTTATAAGAATTTGAAGAACATAAAAAGAGAATGAACACAGGAAAAGAAGTAAACAATGTAAGATTCTTATTCATTTTTCATCGAAACTAATAGGCTTTTATAAAAAAAATAATTAAGTTGATTCTTGTTACACACAAGTCGAAGCTTTTATAAAGCGTTTTCCGTGGGTTTTATTCAAGAACGCAGACCCTATACGTCAATGTATTTGTATTATTCTATATACAAATATAAAAGTTTGAAAATTTTCAGTTTCATAGGAATTTCAAGAAGATATAAAAAATGAACTGAAAAAAACAGAATTAAAGCCTTATTTTTTTCCTAAACCATCAAAACAAAGATGATCTTATAAAAAATTAATGAAGTTGATTCTTTTCACACATAAGACGAAGCTTTTCTTAAAGCGTGTTTTTAATTGTCCACGATAAAACTAGTCGGATATACCAATCCCAAAATTTTCTTCTATCTCATGCATGTTAACACTTGGAAATTTCGCTATCACACTACCAAAATTAAACGGCTATCTATGCCCATCATGAGGATTCTATAGATATGAAATTCCGTGCATTAGTTCTTGAGATATGGCTATCTCCGAAATCGTGTAAATCCAGCAAAATTCAGCCTAGCAGCGCCACCTATTGGGTGCTTTACACCAAAACCTATGTTAAACAAAACTACCAAGCAACCACTTACGTCAAAGTCTAACTGAATCTGAAGTTTGGGTAAAATCCGTGCATTAGTTTTTGAGATAGAGTTATTTCGAAAATCATGAAAATGCCAGTATAGCGGCGCCACCTATTAGACGATTAACACCAAAACCTATTCAGCAACAACTTGTGTTAACATCTAACTAAATCTGAAATTAGATGAAAATCCGTGCATTAGTTTTTGAGATAGAGCTATTGCGGGAATCGTGCAAAATGCAGCACAGCAGCGCCACCTGTTGAGCGATTTACACCAACACGTAATCCGCATTAAGTCATATCAAGGACTAACTAAATCTGAAGTTTGATGAAAATTCGTGCATTAGTTCTTGAGATAGGGCCATTGCGGAAATCGTAAAAAAAATGCAGCATAGCAGCGCCACCTGTTGAGTGATTTGCACCAACACGTAATCAGTATCAAGTCATATCAAGGACTAACTGAATCTGAAGTTTCATGAAAATCCGTGCAATAGTTCTTGAGATACAGGCATTGCGGAAATCATAAAAATGAAGCATAGCAGCGCCACCTGTTGAACGATTTACACCAACACCTAACCAGCATCAAGTCATATCATCGACTAACTGAATGTGAAGTTTCATGAAAATCCGTTCGTCAGTTCTTGAGATAAAGTCATTTCGGGAATCATAAAAAATGCAGCATAGCAGCGCCACCTGTCGAGCGATTCGCAATAAAAACTAATCAGCATCAACTTGTATCAGGGACTAACAGAATATGAATTTTTATTAAATTCCGTTCATTAGCTCTTGAGATAGAGCGCCCACAAAATTTGTGTCACACACAGACACACAAACAGACGGACAGACAGACAGACAAATTCACAGACAGACATTTAGTAAAAACATGTTTTTCGGGTTCTCTGACCTCTAGAACGTGTAAATCTTTCGAAAACCGGAATTCGAAAATTTTCATGAATCCAATACTTTCTTCTTGTTAACATAGAAGAAAGTAAAAATACATCTTGTATATAAGTAAATTTATAAATGTAAGTTTATTTTTAAGTGTGTAAATATAAAGCTTTTAAATTTTGTAGTCCCATATAAATTTCAGGAACGCAAAAAAAGAAAATGAACACACAAAAAGAAGTAATGAACGTCAGATTCTCCTTCCTCTTCCTTATAAACTAAGAGGATTTAATAAAACATTAATTAAGTTGATGCTTGTTATACACGAGACGAAGCTTTTATAAAGTTTGTTTTCTAGTCACGTCATATCCTGAAGTCATGTAAGTGATTAAGTAAACTTTCTGTTTGAAAGTACAAGAGTGTATTGTGGGTACATTTTTTACAAAATAAAGTATCCTTCAGGAAGAAACTAAAACGACAGATTTTATTTATTTATTTATTTTTTGGTTAAAGTTTTAAAAGATTTCCATTTTGTTAATAATGTAAATTCATTTTTGAAGATTTGATATGGATTTTCGATAAGATTTACGATATTTGATATGAAAGTAATTTCTTTGGTTTATGTAAGTAAAAAAAGTAAAAACTAAATAATAAAAAATTATGAAAAAATGGTTCACATCTGTGTACACCAAATTACCAGCAAACGTGCGAAAATTAATCCAAATGTATCAAAGTAAACACAAATGGAAGTGGCACTAAACGCAAATAATTGTCCAATTTCATAATTTTAACGTCTCTATTTTATAGTTAAATGTACATGTTACATTATTGGATCTAATTCCGCGATTTCCTTCTCTTATTCTAAATTACTACTTTATATTCACTAAATATTTATTATTAAATAATCTCTATCGTTAACTCTGTTAAATTCCTTTTAATTTAATGTCTCACTTGTCTAAATTGCTTTAATATTACGCTTTTAGTATTCTTAAATTAAATGTTCCTTTGCCGCGCCTTTTTTCTTTCGAGAATATTCTTTTAGCTTCCATTTTTACTTTCCCGCGCATTTCTGAGATTTTCTTTTTCCCTTCAAATTCATCCGCTAGTTCTGACCGCACTCTTTATATCACGTGACATCCTTAATTATCCATTGGTTGAGAGCGCGACCTACGTCATATTCGTATCCTTACAAGTGAGGAACAAAAAGTTGATACTCGCTGTGTTTCAGCAGATTTTTGCAGATTTGAGTCGTATTTCCAGTTTTCATCCATCCCCTGGTCACCGTCCTGTTATTCGATTTTCTGGAACTTTGTTTAAACCTAATTACTACTACTGAGCGATGGCTAATTATCTTGGTGGAAACTGCACTTTTTACAAGATGTTCTAATAAAGTGCTTAGCTGATATTATGAGTTGTTTCAATTTCTTCTGGGGAAACTTCACGGAACGATGCATTCCATTGTTTTCACTCGACAACTGCATTTCAACAATTTGTTCTACTAATATAACAGATTCAAATTATCTGTTCTGACCACTTCTTTTACGTCATTATCGCTGAATGTGATCCATAACTACTATCGTGACAGCCAGTACAGCATTTTCAACGATAAAGCCAATTCAATGTTGCTAAAATGCAACATACATATCTTAACTAGTCATAATTTGTACTCAAAAAAACTATTTTACTAATATCACACACTCCATCTAAATAAAAAATTCTTTTTTATGACTTTACGAAACATATTTTAAAAAGCAAGTAAAAGAAACGGAAATGAAAACTGTGAAATGTCACATTGTTCTACAGTTTCCATCTTATCTAACACTATTTTATTAAATATTAATAAAATTAATTCATGTTACACGTGAGACAAATCTTTTTTGAAGTCGGTATTCTAATCAGATCAAATTCGAAAGTCATGTGAGCGATCAACTAATATTTCTGATTTATTCGACAATAGAAAACTCGTAATTATACATTATTAAGGGGACAAGGGTTCAAACTCATTTTTTTTAATTGCCCATTAAGTACTATTCAAAGGCGCACTATATGAATTATGGCATATGTTTATCGCACAAAAAGTATAAATAAACTGGTGAAAATAAGGAATTTTCCTGAATATTTTAAGTGTTATAAAGAACTTTCAAAATCTCGCAACTTTACTCCATATTCATTAAAATCCCCAATATTTTTTGACAGTTTGATTCACATATGCAAAAAACAACCTGTGAATCGAATTTTATATGTTTGAATATAAAGGTAGAAACAAAATATTTTCTAAATTTTATGACATTCTCATCACTTTTCCATCCAATTTCTGCACTTAACTACCTTTAAATTTTACAATTACATTTAGTTTCTAAAAATTATGCATAGTTTTATGTACCGGGTGTCCCAAAAAGGACTGACTGATTTTAAAATTCAATAACTTGTAAACGGCGACAGATATTTAAAAAATTCTTGCAGGAGGGTTATGCATAAGGTCAAAAGTTTTTTTACAGTGAATTTCAATTTTAGTTCGAATTGCAAACAATAGATGGCGCTGCGATCGATAGACGCTAAATTCAGGCTCGATTTTTGGTACTTCGTGGCCCGGATAATACATTTCCATCTCCTTTTTCCGCATAGAACAAGATAAAGGACCAAAAATCGAGCCTGTATTTAGCGACTATTGCTTACAGCGCCATCTATTGTTTGTAATTCGAACTAAAATTGAAAATCACTGTAAAAAAAACTTTTGACCTTATGCATAACCCTCCTGCAAGAATTTTTTAAATATCTGTCACCGTTTACCAGTTATTGAATTTTAAAATCAGTCAGTCCTTTTTGGGACACCCGGTATATAAAAACCAAACTGCCATAAAAAATATTGGAGATTTTAATGGATATGGAGTGAGGTTTAGAGATTTTGAAAGTTTTGGATAAAGCTTAAAATATTCAGGATAAAATAAACTTTTCAAAAAAAAAAAAAAAAATAGTAACCGACTTAAAAAAAAAGCGCTAAAAAGAAATAAATAATTCTTTAAAATTCTCTAAAGACGAAACATTATCCAATAACCACACATCGGATATAATATATCGGCATAAAAGCCTTAAATTTAATATGTAGAGTTTAATATCCACCAAACATGAATTTTATAGAGAATATTTTTTACAAGAGATTGATTTACATATTTATGATTTAATTTACGAATATATACATATAAAAAGTAATCAATTACTTTTTGAAGTTGGTGCCAAACATTCGCAATCGATAATGATTAAACAAATAAATTTTTGAAGAATTAGACCATTTTTTTTTTTTTTTGTATCATATTTTCCATTATCAATTTATTCATGGTAATAGGTACAATATATTCACAATTTAACTATACTTAAGATAGATTGGCACCAACTTCAAAAAGTAATTGATTACTTTTTATATGTATACTAGAAAGTTAGCCCGTCAAAAACGACGGTAATTTAGATATAAAGATATATACAACTCATGTGCAAGAATATGAGTTTTCTCGCTTGTTCCGCAGTGATAAATGAAACTAACACAGTTTAAGAACGAAATACATTTATGAAAAACTGAGTACATTAGAAGACCACTAATCTGCACAGTTTGGTTCCAAGTGTTATGCAGATTTGATGCTTTTTGCGGTCATATCAATTCAATCTTCGTTTACATTTTTTTAAATTCATATATTGGACAATTTAGATTGTTGAGCCTTAAAAATAAATAAATAACACACTTGAAGTAAGGTTAAAAACTATTAAATTATCGTATACGATTTCATGAAATGGTATTATATGGTATTATATGTGTGTGCTTCATGATCTTGGTTATGACGCTGGCGAAATCGGCTGCAACTTGACATAATCCCTATAGTGTGGGCCGCTATAACAAAAAAGTAACCAGTTTTTAGTAAAATTTCTGATGTAAAGTATCTTTAAAAAACTTGTGTAAAATTGCAAGCCGTTCTCGTGTTATGTCAGTCCTAGGAATAATATTTCTAACACTGAAGATTTTCCATGTATATATGGAATTTAGAAAAGCTTCTCCAAAAGAATGGTCCTGAAATGACATTGTAATTCCTCTAACTTCAAAGTTTAATCGGGCCCAGATGTTGAGTACTGAAATCTAATAAATACAGTTATTTTGAATATTACAACAGAATTAAACAGTTAAACTTATTTAACTTAAACCCGCTGTTACTTCCCGATGTTATTTTTTAGTATTAAGAAAGAAAATTATTTAGAATTTTCAAATCATGCATTCATGATTTTTTTCCGTCTTTAATAACTAAATAATGAAAAAATAGGCTTTTGTTCTGAGCTCATAAATATGACAATAAAATAATGTAACTAAGAGGCATTGCCAAATTAAATCTTTGTGATTACAAACCATAAACAAACGATACCGCCACCATTTTACCTACTATGACGTCATTAGAATATTGCCCATTGATTGTTGGAGAACTTACTTTGTGAATGATTACCTCAATGATTTAATATTTTTGACGTTTCACGATGAATGAATCACTTGTGTTTGTTTAGGTTTATGGAATGATATATTAAGCTGTGAAACTAATTTCAATTGAAGTTATCCAAGGATATATGTATTTTTAATCGAAATTAAAAACAATGTTTTGATCTCGAAATAAAAAGTTTTAGTTTGTATAATTTGTTATTTCTGTTAATTATTTATTTAAGTACTTTTCCATTATAGCGCATTATTAAAAAAAGCTTGGCGCGACCGGGATACCTAACTGGTGCCAAAATGGTGCTATTTTGCCTGCTATGGTAACCCGGCTATTGTTTTTGGTACAGATGTCATATTCGCCCCATATTGGCGCGATTTTTTTCTGTCGCCAATATCATATAGGCTCAGAGTAAAGATAAGAAGTAGAGGCCGAATCCCATTGTTATTTTGGTCAGAACTTGAGGCACACATGTTTCCGCTTTCATCGCCAAAAGGTTCTCTTTTTTGGCGGTGATCACCTTATTGGCAACTGTCGGATTTGATTTATGCGAGAGAAACGCCCGACGCAAGAAAGTTTAAGCGGGAACCAGAGGAGAAAAACCGGTTTGGCGCGTTTTCTCTGCCCACCATCACGTGACGGTGGGTAGTGATCCCGGCGTCATGAAAGGGTTGCTATTTCTGAGTCCAGTTATATGAGAAGTCTATGCATATAGGCAAGAGGTACTTAACTTGCGCCAAAGTGTCGTTATTTTGTTTGATGTGGTAACCCGGATTATGTTGTTTATGCTGGTGATGTTTTCGCCAAACTGGCAACCGAAAAAAATCGCGCCAATATGGGGCGAATATGACATCTGTTCCATTTATACATATATAGAAGCTACATGTATACATACATATATGTGTGTGTATATATACATACATATGTATAAATAGGTATACATACATATGTATATATAGGTATACATACATATGTATATATAACACTGGCGCCCAGCTAACCGAAAAGTACCCTTTTATTTTCTGTTTTTTAATTATATAAACTGCTTTGTTCTATAGTTATTATTCAAACTTTTATTTATTTGTAGTTATTTCCTTTTCAAAATGATAGCAAATAATTGAAAAATATATAAGTAACTGGTATTCGAAAGCGAGATTTCTGCAAAATTGGCGTCATAGAAAAATCACGCCAACCCCCATGCGTATATGACATCTGTGCAAAAATTACTTCTGTTTCTTTATAAAAATGGGTAAATAGCTTTTTTTATATTAAATTGTCGGCACAGATGTCATATACGCCTATATTGGCGCGATTTTTTTTTTTTTTTTGACGCCGATGTCATATACGCACCGGGTACTTAACTGGCGCCAAAGTGTCGTTATTTTGCTTGTAATGGTAACCCGAATGTTGTTTATGCTGTTGATGTTTTCGCCAAATTGGCGTCGGAAAAAAATCGCTCCAATATATGACATCTGTGCCAAATTGTATACATATGGAAAAAATTGCTTGTGAGTATGAAGCAGTAAATAGGTTGCCAGAAAATACGTTGGCAAACTTCTTTCTCGCCAAGAAACTTTTCTCCGAAGTATTGTACATAATGCATTTTTAATTATGATATGCGCTTTTATGTTTCACTACATTTATGCATACTATACTGTGTGTATAAATGCTACAGTTCATATGCAGGGCTACACAAAAGAATTCGTAAGGGTTACTGAGTATGAGAGTAAATTGCTTAAAGGTGGTTTTTAAAGGAGTTATGCATTTTTACGCTGAACTGCATTTAGTTTCCTAAGAAATGTTTGTAGAATATAGATAAAATGATATACATGGTCACGCAAAGAATTGGATAACCGTCTATGGATGATAATATCTGGAAATGTGATTTCAGTAGTTTTAAGAGTAGTTTAAATTAAATTTTAGCTAAATAGTGGCATGTAATAACGGTACTATTGGCTATGGACGGCAACTGCTGAAATCAATTTTTAAATTTTTTTATGCGTTTTCTAAAATGTTTACTTAGTTATCTTGGTATTTCATAGTTATCCCGTCGACCAAATTACTGTCGCCAAATTGTAAGATTAATTGCCAATAATGGTTGCCATTAATTAATTAATTAAATGCCAATAATGGCCAATAAAACTATTAATTCGACGTTTTATTTGTATTTTTATTAATGTTTTACTATTGATTTGGCGATTTATATAATTTGGCAAAATTGGTCGACGGGATATCTAAGAAGTAACGTTATCTTATTTACCTTATTTCCCTAAATAACGAAGTTTTGTTAAAGCATTCAGGATGTGTTGGAAAGTGTTTCATATTCTATGCTTAACGCATGATTTTTCTTTCTTCTTTAGTCTTATTTTGCATTTATTTTATTCTTAATTTTTTAGTCTTATACTGCTTTATAGAAACTTTGGCACAGTTGTCATATACGTTATCATATATTGGCGCGATTTTTTTCCGACGCCAATTTGGCGAAAACATCAACAGCATAAACAACAACATCCGGATTACCATATCAAGCAAAAATACGACACTTTGGCGCCAGTTAAGTACCCGTTGTGTATATGACATTGGCGTCAGAACAAAATCGCGCCAATATATGGACATATGTGCCGAAACTTTAATATTTAATGTTTAAACTCTTCGCTCCACTCCCCTTGCATATAGTACAAACTATAACAGGGATAGTGCAAAATAATAGACAGTTTGGTACTTTTCAACTGTAGGGGCTTTGGCATTTTTTTAAAAAAAGCTTGGTGTAATTTGGGCATCAAAAAGTGAGATTTGGGTACTTTTCCGTTATGCGGACACCATTGTCGCCAAGCGTAATGGTTGGCGCAAAATCATGAATTGAAGCATTTGAAAAATAAAAGAAAAACCATTGTCGATACTAAAGTGATAATTTAAAAAATATAATATTTGAAAATTCCAGACTTTTACGAACTATTTCATCAAATCACAAATATATACTTAAAATAAGTGAACAAATAACTGCTATAAAATAAAGCAATAAAATAAAACTCATATTAAACTGCTGGCATAAAATTACAAATATCTTTTAGCATTTTGAAATAATTGGCGCATTAGCATACATTTTGGCATGGTGTCCGTATAACGGAAAAATATCGAGATTTGTTGTGAAATCATATAAACAGCTATGAAAACAAATTTGATGAGCGTTTTTGTTTGTGTTATATGTATATTATTGATGTTTTTATGTACAAATTACATCTGTTTCTGTATAAAATTAGAGAAATGGCTTTTTTATGTTAAATAAATCGTATAAATATCGAATAAAAAATGCGTGTGTATATAAAATGAAACAGTGAATAGGTTCCCGGGAAATATGTTACCAAATTTCCCTTTTCGCCAAAGCACCTATACTGTAAAAGTACCTAAAACACATTAAAATCGCGCAGTTAGGAGCTCACACAGTACACCGTTGTCTATTGGCGGTTATTTTATTAGTAGCATCGGGGGAAAGATGTAAAGATGTACTTTAAATTCTCACCCATAGATTTCGAAAAAATATCTTCAAAGAGTGGAGTTTAAATTAAATTTCGGTGACCTCCATTATGAAAGATTAATGGTTTTAAATGAGAATCTCGCCAAATTAGCCAGCTATCGCCAAGTTGGCTAACATTTGGCGCTACTGTGGTAACCCTGCATTAATATTTTTCAACAATTACTCATTTCAATGAGGCGGTCCTACCGGAATAGTGAGGGACACACAGAGACTTGGATTTTATATAAATAGATAGTTATTTCCTTTTCAAAATGATAGCAAATAATTGAAAAATATATAAGTAACTGGTATTCGAAAGCGAGATTTCTGCAAAATTGGCGTCATAGAAAAATCACGCCAACCCCCATGCGTATATGACATCTGTGCAAAAATTACTTCTGTTTCTTTATAAAAATGGGTAAATAGCTTTTTTTATATTAAATTGTCGGCACAGATGTCATATACGCCTATATTGGCGCGATTTTTTTTTTTGACGCCGATGTCATATACGCACCGGGTACTTAACTGGCGCCAAAGTGTCGTTATTTTGCTTGTAATGGTAACCCGAATGTTGTTTATGCTGTTGATGTTTTCGCCAAATTGGCGTCGGAAAAAAATCGCTCCAATATATGACATCTGTGCCAAATTGTATACATATGGAAAAAATTGCTTGTGAGTATGAAGCAGTAAATAGGTTGCCAGAAAATACGTTGGCAAACTTCTTTCTCGCCAAGAAACTTTTCTCCGAAGTATTGTACATAATGCATTTTTAATTATGATATGCGCTTTTATGTTTCACTACATTTATGCATACTATACTGTGTGTATAAATGCTACAGTTCATATGCAGGGCTACACAAAAGAATTCGTAAGGGTTACTGAGTATGAGAGTAAATTGCTTAAAGGTGGTTTTTAAAGGAGTTATGCATTTTTACGCTGAACTGCATTTAGTTTCCTAAGAAATGTTTGTAGAATATAGATAAAATGATATACATGGTCACGCAAAGAATTGGATAACCGTCTATGGATGATAATATCTGGAAATGTGATTTCAGTAGTTTTAAGAGTAGTTTAAATTAAATTTTAGCTAAATAGTGGCATGTAATAACGGTACTATTGGCTATGGACGGCAACTGCTGAAATCAATTTTTAAATTTTTTTATGCGTTTTCTAAAATGTTTACTTAGTTATCTTGGTATTTCATAGTTATCCCGTCGACCAAATTACTGTCGCCAAATTGTAAGATTAATTGCCAATAATGGTTGCCATTAATTAATTAATTAAATGCCAATAATGGCCAATAAAACTATTAATTCGACGTTTTATTTGTATTTTTATTAATGTTTTACTATTGATTTGGCGATTTATATAATTTGGCAAAATTGGTCGACGGGATATCTAAGAAGTAACGTTATCTTATTTACCTTATTTCCCTAAATAACGAAGTTTTGTTAAAGCATTCAGGATGTGTTGGAAAGTGTTTCGTATTCTATGCTTAACGCATGATTTTTCTTTCTTCTTTAGTCTTATTTTGCATTTATTTTATTCTTAATTTTTTAGTCTTATACTGCTTTATAGAAACTTTGGCACAGTTGTCATATACGTTATCATATATTGGCGCGATTTTTTTCCGACGCCAATTTGGCGAAAACATCAACAGCATAAACAACAACATCCGGATTACCATATCAAGCAAAAATACGACACTTTGGCGCCAGTTAAGTACCCGTTGTGTATATGACATTGGCGTCAGAACAAAATCGCGCCAATATATGGACATATGTGCCGAAACTTTAATATTTAATGTTTAAACTCTTCGCTCCACTCCCCTTGCATATAGTACAAACTATAACAGGGATAGTGCAAAATAATAGACAGTTTGGTACTTTTCAACTGTAGGGGCTTTGGCATTT
The DNA here is from genome assembly GCA_963932465.1 of Maratus speciosus. Classification (NCBI taxonomy): domain Eukaryota; kingdom Metazoa; phylum Arthropoda; class Arachnida; order Araneae; family Salticidae; genus Maratus; species Maratus speciosus. The sequence goes on from OZ010799.1 coordinate 287,184,285, forward strand.
TTTTAAAAAAAGCTTGGTGTAATTTGGGCATCAAAAAGTGAGATTTGGGTACTTTTCCGTTATGCGGACACCATTGTCGCCAAGCGTAATGGTTGGCGCAAAATCATGAATTGAAGCATTTGAAAAATAAAAGAAAAACCATTGTCGATACTAAAGTGATAATTTAAAAAATATAATATTTGAAAATTCCAGACTTTTACGAACTATTTCATCAAATCACAAATATATACTTAAAATAAGTGAACAAATAACTGCTATAAAATAAAGCAATAAAATAAAACTCATATTAAACTGCTGGCATAAAATTACAAATATCTTTTAGCATTTTGAAATAATTGGCGCATTAGCATACATTTTGGCATGGTGTCCGTATAACGGAAAAATATCGAGATTTGTTGTGAAATCATATAAACAGCTATGAAAACAAATTTGATGAGCGTTTTTGTTTGTGTTATATGTATATTATTGATGTTTTTATGTACAAATTACATCTGTTTCTGTATAAAATTAGAGAAATGGCTTTTTTATGTTAAATAAATCGTATAAATATCGAATAAAAAATGCGTGTGTATATAAAATGAAACAGTGAATAGGTTCCCGGGAAATATGTTACCAAATTTCCCTTTTCGCCAAAGCACCTATACTGTAAAAGTACCTAAAACACATTAAAATCGCGCAGTTAGGAGCTCACACAGTACACCGTTGTCTATTGGCGGTTATTTTATTAGTAGCATCGGGGGAAAGATGTAAAGATGTACTTTAAATTCTCACCCATAGATTTCGAAAAAATATCTTCAAAGAGTGGAGTTTAAATTAAATTTCGGTGACCTCCATTATGAAAGATTAATGGTTTTAAATGAGAATCTCGCCAAATTAGCCAGCTATCGCCAAGTTGGCTAACATTTGGCGCTACTGTGGTAACCCTGCATTAATATTTTTCAACAATTACTCATTTCAATGAGGCGGTCCTACCGGAATAGTGAGGGACACACAGAGACTTGGATTTTATATAAATAGATATTCGTAAATTAAATCATAAATATGTAAATTAACCTCTTGTAAAAAATATTCTGTAGAAAATCCATGTTTGGTGGATATTAAATTCTACATATTAAATTTAAGGCTTTTCTGCCGATATATTATATCCAATGTGTGGTTATTGGATAATGTTTCGTCTTTAGAGAATTTTAAAGAATTATTTAATTCTTTTTAGCGCTTTTTTTTTAAGTCGGTTACTATTTTTTTTTTGAAAAGTTTATTTTATTTCCTTCTTTTTAGTTATTCATACCGTAATACATAATTATCCTTATTTCAATCAATATCTGCTGAATAAATAATTAATTTGTCATTGAAATAATAATTTACAAATTTATTTATTAAAAGAATAGTTTTTTATAATTTTTTTTGTAATTTCATTCGAAGTATTGATTTTATCAACATTTAATACTTATGATAGTTTTTTAAACAAGTGCATTGTATTCCAACAATCTACATTCATTTGACATTTTATTAACATACATCTGACCTGTGCGCTTGGCTTCAAGTGCCCGCTTATAAATCATCGTCAATATATGTGGACGAGATAGCACACAAAAGGAAATTTACAATATAGAGAAATACAGCAGGGAGCTTCACAAAGAGCGTGCAACTGAGCCAGCGGGATACTCGCAACCGATTAGCGGTGTAATGCCTTGACCAGTCAGCCAATGTGAGCCCGCCTACATTCAAGAATGGAGGATATTCCAAATATGGGTTCGAGGCTGAAAGAAGTCACGTGATACCGGTAATTTACCCAAAGAACTTCTAACTGATAAGAAGGGAAGTTACTACTGCTTTGCCTCATGAACTGTTTCATTAGCTAGCGGGGATTTACATTACACGTCTACGGAGCCTTCCCTTCTTTACGCTAGAAGTTTTTACCTTGACCACGTGATCAAAACGGAGATGGAATGTCCTCCATTATTTTTTGAAGGACTCCGTTGTCAAGAAGCACAATGAAGGCTATGTATTAAAATTTGTATTGACTCTTCATGTATGTTGGCCAGATCCCGGTAGATTTTTCGCTGTTAGCGAAATGAGACCGACCAATCAGAAGCCTGCATTTTTGAGAACTTATCTCCGTTTACATCAAATCGGCAAAATGCAGGCAACTGATTGGTCAATCTCGTCTCGCTAACAGCAAAAAATCTATCTGGATCGCGACCTAAAGAGAAGAGTTGCCAAGACTCTGGCTTTTTGGATACCTGTAATTTTTATAGAGTATGTCTTTTTGAATTAGAAAAATTCTTCTATCAAATAAAAAATAATTTCCGTACTAAAATACTGGCATTCAAAAAGCTGTAGACTTGCCAGGTTTGAAAATGTGGTCCAGAATTCTACATTATTATTTTCTGATAATCTCCATCAATTGTTTCCTCATGTAAGATGCCTCTATATGAGAGTGGTGACATACAATGCTCAGACTCCGTTTTTACATACGTGTTTTTCTAAACTATGGAAAAAATAGACTTTTCTATTCCAGAACTTGGCGATACTCGCTTGGAAAACTTTGATTATACTAGTGGCGGACAATTTAACAAGCATTAGTTTGGCAATAACGGAAGTTGGTCAAGATTCATGGCAATAGCTTTTGTCCAGAATCTATCAATCAACAGTTTTTTTTTTCGTATGTCGCCATTCTCATACCAATACTCCCTATCCTCATGCAGTAAAGATATCAGAAATGAGCGGCAATGATTAGGTGTTTAGTCCGAATCTTATAACTGATGACAGTGCTGCTACACATAAGAAGGCACTTTACTGTGTGCAGGCATATAGAGGCACTTTTATGTGTACTGAGGTATGGAGGCACTTTGCAGTGCACCGACTAAGGAAGACACTTTGCTGAACTCTGATGTATAAGGTCTCTTTTCATCAGGATTAGATTGCATCATGCATTTCTATTGGGTTGTAAGCTTTTTGATATCCACTTCCGATGTCGGTTAGCATCGTTTTAGATATTTGGGTTTTTTTGAATGCGGTAACTTTTCTAGACAAGATATCGCACTTCGGAAAGTTACCACATCCAGTAAGCTTTAAGGTCCACATCGATACCTACGCACATCGGAATTGGGTGTGGAAAAGCTGACAATCCATCAGTAAAGTTAAACATCAGAGCGCGGAAACATGCTTTGAGACGAGCCGTTAATTCCCAAATTGGCTCAACCGAGCCCAGCAATCTGATTGGCTAAAACTGATATTTATATAGTAGATAATTATATTTATTTTTTATGAAGTAGTGTAATGTGAAATAGAATGCAATTATAATGACTTAAATTGATTTATTTTGTTAAATTTGATCAAAATCACAGTAAAGTAATCCAAAATATTAATATTAACAAAGGATCAGATTGCTGAGATCAGATGAGCCAATTGGGGAATTAACGGCTCGTTGCTTTGAGATATGATTTTGACAAAACTATAGCAAACCTAGTCATTTTCTATTGCATAACTATAGCATCTAGAAGATGAAAATCAGTCAACCAAAAAGTGTTAAAAAATTGTATCCCAAAAATGTAGAATGATGCAGAACGGAAAATGACGATCGCAGTGACATATGGTAGTTCAAACCTAAACATTGTATAAGGATTCAATTGAGATAGCGTTTCGGCCTGTGTAGAGCAGCAGATGTCACTGCGATCGATATTTGTCTTCAGATATTTGTATAAGTATCGTTAGACATTTATGGGATGCAATTTCTTAACACTTTTTAAAGCATTACTGCAATAGTCGGTTTCGACACTATATCGCCTAGATGCCGTATAACTTGGCGATAGTTATCTTAACGAATTCGATTATGCGAATGAGAGAAGTTAACAAGCTTGTCGGTAATGGCTGGCTCACCAAGATGCTTGGCGATTCGCTTTAATCCAGAATCATCTCATCCAATCAAATATTATACCCCATATGTCGTCACTTTCATATTGAGGAAACCTACCTGAAAAAAAATCTGAAGTCATTCTGACAACCGAATCTGGATCTAAAGACAGTGGCCGGAATCCAGAAACATTTTTCGCTGTTAGAGAAACAAGATTGACCAATCAGAAACCTGCATATTTGCAAACAGTGAAAAGTTGCAAACAAAAAAAGTTGCAAACTAAGCGCCTAGAATTTATAGTGTAGAAATCGCCTATCCCTGCACTGTTAAAAATATCGTGAAAAATTACCTCTGTTTTTAAAGGCTATCTATTTTCTGACCAATGAGAACGCTACATAAACACCTATCGAGCGTTCTCATTGGTCAGAAAATAGATAGCCTTTAAGAACAGAGGTAATCTTTCACGATATTTTTAAGTGTGTAATACTTAAAAAAGCGCCAAAATGTTGCATCCCTTAAATGTGCAACGATGCTGCTGAAATATAAAGATCGCAGTGGCATATGCAGGATGTTTTCTACATCTGCAAGATATTGCTCGTCTATACTATGTAATACGAATATCACGCAGATGTCGCTGAGTTCGACACTTGGGATTTTAGGAGTATCGTCGCACATTTAAGGGATACAAATTTTTAGCATTGTTTGGATAGCATAATTCCACTACAGCGTCTAGAATACCTAGTGTGGAAATATGCTATCCAAGCAACGCTAAAAATTTTTATCCCTTAAATGTGCGACGATACTGCTAAAATCCCAAGTGTCGATCGCAGCGACATCTGCGGGATTTTTCTATTGCACTGTATAGACTAGCAATATCTTGCAGTTGTAGAAAATATCCTGCAGATGTCTCTGTAATCTGTATATTTCAGCAGCATCGTTGCACATTTAAGGGATACAATATTTTAGCACTTTTTAAGTACAGTCGACTGATTTATATGTTGAGCACCGGACCCATGACGATTCCTGACACAATAGGGAAAAAACACAAGAAAAAATATTGGGTTAAAAGTGGTTAGGGGGGGTTGGAGAATTAAAAAGAGTCGGCGAGGGGGGGAAACTCCTGTTTTGGACTGAGTTTGGATCGTGTCATGGGTTTCTGGTGCCGTGGAGTGGGTTGTGTGGAGTGGGTTTCAGAGTTGTGACTATCGTGGAGTGGGTTTCAGAGTTGTGACTATCGTGGAGTGGGTTTCAGAGTTGTAAATATCATGGAGTGGGTTTCAGAGTTGTAAATATCATGGAGTGGGTTTCAGAGTTGTAAATATCGTGGAGTGGGTTTCAGAGTTGTAAATATCGTGGAGTGGGTTTCAGAGTTGTGACTATCGTGGAGTGGGTTTCAGAGTTGTAAATATCATGGAGTGGGTTTCAGAGTTGTGACTATCGTGGAGTGGGTTTCAGAGTTGTGACTATTGTGGAGTGGGTTTCAGAGTTGTGACTATCGTGGAGTGGGTTTCAGAGTTGTAAATATCGTGGAGTGGGTTTCAGAGTTGTAAATATCATGGAGTGGGTTTCAGAGTTGTAATTATCGTGGAGTGGGTTTCAGAGTTGTAAATATCGTGGAGTGGGTTTCAGAGTTGTAAATATCGTGGAGTGGGTTTCAGAGTTGTGACTATCGTGGAGTGGGTTTCAGAGTTGTAAATATCGTGGAGTGGGTTTCAGAGTTGTGACTATCGTGGAGTGGGTTTCAGAGTTGTAAATATCATGGAGTGGGTTTCAGAGTTGTGACTATCGTGGAGTGGGTTTCAGAGTTGTAAATATCATGGAGTGGGTTTCAGAGTTGTAAATATCGTGGAGTGGGTTTCAGAGTTGTGACTATCGTGGAGTGGGTTTCAGAGTTGTAAATATCGTGGAGTGGGTTTCAGAGTTGTGACTATCGTGGAGTGGGTTTCAGAGTTGTAAATATCGTGGAGTGGGTTTCAGAGTTGTAAATATCATGGAGTGGGTTTCAGAGTTGTAAATATCGTGGAGTGGGTTTCAGAGTTGTAAATATCGTGGAGTGGGTTTCAGAGTTGTAAATATCGTGGAGTGGGTTTCAGAGTTGTGACTATCGTGGAGTGGGTTTCAGAGTTGTGACTATCATGGAGTGGGTTTCAGAGTTGTGACTATCGTGGAGTGGGTTGTGTGGAGTGGGTTTCATATGTTTTGAGTGTGAGGGTTTCAGAGTCGTGTTTATCGTGGAGTGGGTTGTTTTCAGTGTGAGGGTTGTTGTCCGTGTGAGGGTTTCAAAGTCGTGTTTATCGTGGAGTGGGTTGTTGTCCGTGTGAGGGTTGTTGTCCGTGTGAGGGTTTCAAAGTCGTGTTTATCGTGGAGTGGGTTGTTGTCCGTGTGAGGGTTGTTGTCCGTGTGAGGGTTTCAGAGTCGTGTTTATCGTGGAGTGGGTTGTTTTCAGTGTGAGGGTTGTTGTCCGTGTGAGGGTTTCAAAGTCGTGTTTATCGTGGAGTGGGTTGTTTTCAGTGTGAGGGTTGTTGTCCGTGTGAGGGTTTCAAAGTCGTGTTTATCGTGGAGTGGGTTGTTGTCCGTGTAAGGGTTTCAAAATTGTGTTTATCGTGGAGTGGGTTTCATATGGTTTTCCGATGTTTTTATAGGGGTCCTTTCATAGAATGGGTTTCACAGTTTTGTTTTGGGGGAGGTGCCCTCTGTGGTAGGGTCTTTTTCGAAACATCCCAACTCGTATTCACGCTCGAGGTCGAAGGAAAACCACAGTAAAACCTTCGACGGTTAGGCGGACGGCCACCACCCCCGCCGAAATAAAAAAAAGGGACTTTTGTGTGTGGGGTGCCCTCTGTGGCAGGGTCTTTTGCGGGGGGTGGACCTAACCCGTATTCACGCTCGAGGTCGAAGGAAAACCACAGTAAAACCTTCGACAGTTAGGACCCGATCCCTGAAAAAGAAGACTTTATACTTTTCTCACCCTGAAAAAGAAAACATCGCCCTGAAAAAGAAAAACTTTCTCTTTATTCTTTTTCTCTCTCTCCCTGAAACCCATTTTATACTTTTCTCACCCTGAAAAAGAAAACATCGCCCTGAAAAAGAAAAACTTTCTCTTTATTCTTTTTCTCTCTCTCCCTGAAACCCATTTTATACTTTTCTCTCCCTGAAAAAGAAAACATCGCCCTGAAAAAGAAAAACTTTCTCTTTATTCTTTTTCTCTCTCTCCCTGAAACCCATTTTATACTTTTCTCTCCCTGAAAAAGAAAACATCGCCCTGAAAAAGAAAAACTTTCTCTTTATTCTTTCTCTCTCTCTCCTTGAAACCCATTTTATACTTTTCTCTCTCTGAAACATCGCCCTGAACTTTTATTTTTTTCTCTCTCCATCGCCCTGAAAAAGAACTCACTGTATTCTTTTCTCTCGCCCTGAAACAAAAAACAGAGTCAAAGAAAACACACACACCAGAGAAAAAAAAACATTTTTTTTATTTCACCACCTACCTTTCAGAAGGGGGGGGGGGTGGTCTCGAGCGAATCCAGCCCGGATTCGAGCGGCCCCAAGTTTTTCTGACCCCCCCCCCCCCCTCCCCGGCGCCAGGGAGCGGGGGGGGGGATTCGGTGGCCCTCGGCACTCGAAGCGACTCGAGCTCGGGACCCTCCCCCTTGGATCCAAGACTTTCCGTCACCTACCTTTTTTTCAGATGCCACACACGGAGAGGGGGAGTATGTCCGGTGGTCCTCGGCACTCGAGCGAATCTAGCCCCGGATTCGAGCAGCCCCGCCCCTGAGGGGGGAATTCGGTGGCCCTCGTCACTCGAAGCGACTCGAGCTCGGATTCAAGCGACCCCGCTCGGACCCCGCTCGTGGTGGGAGGAGAGCGAGATGGGTTTTTTTTGGGCGAGAGGAGGGCGGGTGGCCCTCGGCACTCGGAGCGAATCAAGCCCGGAAGACCTTCCCCACCCCGGACAACCGGTACAAATGAAAATGCAATATATAGATCTCTTTACTATATATGCAGGTGTCGGGGAGGGGGGTGGGCCCTCCGAGCGACTCCAGCTCGGATTCGAGCGGCCCCCTGTCTCTAATGAAACTCTCGATCCCTCCAATGCCCCCCGGGGCTCCCTTCCATCTTCTTTTTCCCCTCTCTCTCTATCCAGCGACCGTGGCCCGTCCTTTCCTCCTGCGAACCGCCGAAAGGGGTCACGCGACTCTTTACACCACGGAGGTTCTCCCACTCCATACAAGGCCCAGGGCCCCACTAGGGGGGGGTGAGCACCTTTGGACCACTTGCCGCAGATTTGTTAAACCTCACCCTTCCCCAGCCGTGGCACCTCCCGCCCATTCACGCTCCTGGACCGCAGTGCAACAAAAGCATGCATGAGCGGGAAGCCTCTTCCACCGAAAAGGCGCGTCTCCACGCCTGTCACCCCCCATAGAAGGGGGGGAGTCGTTGCTCTCTGACAGGGCCCCAGACACCACACACACAAGCAATGTCCATGCAAGGCACCGAGCATCTATCAAAATCTCCGTATCATCGGGTACCGTTTAGGCGCTATGCCTAGTCTGGAACTAGAAGAAGGGTTGAATCCTTTTCCGCTCCAGTGTCCCGGGTAACCCGGATAAGGGGTTCCTTGCCAGAGACCTCTAAAGACCCCGTCGAGAGAACAAAACTCGTTCGGTAGCCTCAGGGAAGTCCGCAGTCGAGAACGGGCCCAACAGTCACCGGGGAGGGGGGCGAGAGAGGGTACACGAGAAAAACAGAATCGAGCCGCCCCAAGAGGAGGGGGGGAGTGGCCCTCGGCACTCGGACGAATCCAGCCCGGATTCGAGCGGCTCCCCCGCAGTTTATGACCCCGGCAACTGGAAATAAAGGGAGGGCATTTATAAAAAAATGCGATATATAGATAGCTTCACTATATATGCATGAGGTGGGGGATGTTGCCATACACGGGGAGGGGGGGGTAGCCCTCGGCACTCGAAGCGACTCTAGCCCGGATTCAAGCGGCCCTCCCGAGTCTCGGACTCTTGTGGTCTGGGAGCACTGGAGGTGGAACACCTAAAAGGCACACGGCAATGGCACACATCGACTGGAGGTGGAACACACAAAGGAACTCTTCTCAAATCTTTGTTTTCATACGAAGGAATCTGGAGCGCTGCAATGAGAATGGAAAACGACATTTTAAAAACAAAAAACAATTTTTAATAACATTTTCAAAAAAGTTGCATGAAATTTCAAAGACTCGAGATAATATAAGCTGAAAAGGCTTTGGATTGGAACAATCAACATTTCTTGTCCCGATCCATGAGTGTCACATTTAAAGAATAGAGAGAAAATACATTTCAGCCAAAATATTATATTAGATACTTAAAATTAAAAAATTCCTTCAAGACACGACAAAGTTCCTGTAGAAATTAAAACATAGAGATACCAGTTTTTGATATACTATTATAAAGTTATAGTGTCTGGGAGTATTTTTAATGTGTATTACTCATTAATATATTATTTAATTCATTACTCATTTGCGGGTATGGAGTATTTTTAATGTGTATTACTAATTAATATATTATTTAATTCATTACTCGTTTGCGTATTGTTTAATGAAATCAAGAAAATTTTCGCAATGATTGCTTAAATTATAACTGTATTAAATTTCAAAACAATTGAATTTAAAACATTTCAAAAACCTTAATCCATTAAAAATAGTTTTTATGAAGGGGTCTCTCACTGAATATCAATCAAAACATCCAAAGTGTGAATGAGTGTATTTTTAATGCCTGTCTAAGTATAAACATGAACATTTGATAAAACAGATTTTGCCTTTTAATATACTACTATTAGAAACTGAACAGATCTTCAAAGAATTTCTTTATTGTGGGAAAAAAAAAAATCAACTTTTTTTCTTTTTTATTGAATAACAATAATCATAACAAAAAATCTTACCCAGAGTTGTCAAGTCTCCGGCACACCACTATTATTTTAGAGAAAATGTTGTTCCTTTAAATCGCCCAATTGTTCTAATTAAATAAAACAACATTTTCTGTCTTAAAATAGTTGTATCTAAAAGGCCGGAGACTTGGCAGCTCTGCTTACCATAGCAAATAATTAAAAGTAGGTCATTTTAAACGAGCCATCTATTTAAAATTTTATAGAAATCCATACATATGTTCTCAAAATATCATGCGCGCGCAATGACTTACAGAGTAATAAAAAGAGTTCTTTTAAATTCAATAATCCATCAATTCTGAAAAGGTCTGCTCAACAAGCGCAAAAACGTTTTGACACATTCATTTTTTTTAACGGAAAGTCATAAAAGTGGAAGGCGATTTGGAATCGAACTGTGTTTTTCATTATTTCTTTTTTGATAAAGCACCTATTGAGCTTATAAGCGCTTTTGATCGCGTGACATTCATTTTTTAACGGAAAGTCATAAAAGTGGAAGGCGATTTGGAATCGAACTGTGTTTTTCATTATTTCTTTTTTGATAAAGCACCTATTGAGCTTATAAGCGCTTTTGATCGCGTGACATTCATTTTTTAGGTGCGTTCGTAATTATATAAATACGTAGCACCTATAGTCGTCGTTCAGTCCGTCCGTCCGTCCGTCCGTCTGTCCGTCCGTCCGTCTGTCCGCATGTAACAGAGCAAAAACTACCCAACCGAATGGTCTGAAATTTCAAATATATGATTGTTGCAAAATTTTGTCGAGCCATTTCAAATTTTATGAAAATCGGATGTATAGTTTAATTACAGGGACAGTCAAAAGTTTTTCTTTACATTACGGCCAATGGGAAAAATTATTGCAAGTGCATTTTAATGATATTAGAGCCTTCCGAATGATCTGAAATTTTAAAGATATAATTGTTGCAAAATTTTGTCGAGCCATTTCAAATTTTAGGAAAATCGGATGTATAGTTTAATTACAGGGACAGTCAAAAGTTTTTCTTTACATTACGGCCAATGGGAAAAATTATTGCAAGTGCATTTTAATGATATTAGAGCCTTCCGAATGATCTGAAATTTTAAAGATATAATTGTTGCAAAATTTTGTCGAGCCATTTCAAATTTTAGGAAAATCGGATGTATAGTTTAATTACAGGGACAGTCAAAAGTTTTTCTTTACATTACGGCCAATGGGAAAAATTATTGCAAGTGCATTTTAATGATATTACAGCCTTCCGAATGGTCTGAAATTTTAAAGATATAGTTGTTGCAAAATTTTGTTGAGCTATTTCAAATTTTAGGAAAATCGGATATATAGTTTAATTACAGGGACAGTCAAAAGTGTTCCGTTACATTACGGGAATGGGAAAAAATTATTGGAAGTGCATTTTAATGATGTATCAGACTATGCACTTTATGAAGTGCAAAAAATTATACATTCAGTACAATATGGGGTGCAAAAAATAATTATAAAACTAGTTATAGTACGAACGCACCTCATTTGCCACGTTTGACGAGCAATTTCCAACTTGTTAACGGAAAGTCATAAAAGTGGAAGGCGATTTGGAATCGAACTGTGTTTTCCATTATTTTTGATAAATGACCTATTGAGCTTATAAGCGCTTTTGATCACGTGACATTCATTTTTTTAACGGAAAACCATAAAATTGGAAGGTGGAATCGAACTGTGTTTTCCATTATTTTTGATAAATGACCTATTGAGCTTATGAGCGCTTTTGATCACGTGACATTCAGTTTTTTAACGGAAAACCATAAAATTGGAAGGTGGAATCGAACTGTGTGTTCCATTATTTCTTTTTTTTGATAAATTACCTATTGAGCTTATGAGCGCTTTTGATCACGTGACATTCAGTTTTTTAACGGAAAGTCATAAAATTGGAAGCTGGAATCGAACTGTGTGTTCCATTATTTCTTTTTTTTGATAAATTACCTATTGAGCTTATAAGCGCTTTTGATCACGTGACATTCAGTTTTTTAACGGAAAGTCATAAAATTGGAAGGTGGAATCGAACTGTGTGTTCCATTATTTCTTTTTTGATAAATTACCTATTGAGCTTATGAGCGCTTTTGATCACGTGACATTCAGTTTTTTAACGGAAAGTCATAAAATTGGAAGGTGGAATCGAACTGTGTGTTCCATTATTTCTTTTTTTTGATAAAGCACCTATTGAGCTTATGAGCGCTTTTGATCACGTGACATTCAGTTTTTTAACGGAAAGTCATAAAATTGGAAGGTGGAATCGAACTGTGTTTTCCATTATTTCTTTTTTTTGATAAAGCACCTATTGAGCTTATAAGCGCTTTTGATCACGTGACATTCAGTTTTTTAACGGAAAGTCATAAAATTGGAAGGTGGAATCGAACTGTGTTTTCCATTATTTCTTTTTTTTGATAAAGCACCTATTGAGCTTATAAGCGCTTTTGATCGCGTGACATTCAGTTTTTTAACGGAAAGTCATAAAATTGGAAAGTGGAAGCGATTTGGAATCGAACTGTGTTTTCCATTATTTTTGATAAATTACCTATTGAGCTAAAGCGCTTTTGTTCACGTGACAAAGACGTTTTCCACCCTTTCTTGCGTGTGATTATTTTTCTTTCGCGCCGGAGTTTGGTTCAAAACACTCACTTTGATACTATTTTCTGACAGATCTGTTGCGTTTGCAAAACAAGCGGGTAAGTGGGATCACAGATTGCACAGAGGGTTCCGTTTAATATTTCTTTTAAAACACTTTAATCCTTTTGCGAAATCTGCTTTAAAGCTTAAAATACACACAAATTGGAGCCCAGAGGGTTAAATATAAGACTTTCTCAAAATTGTATGATTTGTCGTTTGATGTGAGGTTTTCAGCTATAAGTAACCAAAATTTCAAGTCTTCAACTTAATTAGGGGCTCAGTTAGAAAAAAAAGCTTAAAATACACAAGTTGGAGCCCGAAGGGTTAAATAGAAGACTTTCTCAAAATTGACTAATTTGTCGTTTGATGTGAGGTATTCAGCTATAAGTATGCAAAATTTCAAGTCTTCAACGTAATTAGGGGCTCAGTTAAAAGCTTAAAATACACACAAGTTGGAGCCCAAAGGGTTAAATATAAGACTTTTTCAAAATTGACTAATTTGTCGTTTGATGTGAGGTGTTCAGCTATAAGTAACCAAAATTTCAAGTCTTCAACGTAATTAGGGGCTCAGTTAGAAAAATAAAGCTTAAAATACACAAGTTGGAGCTCGAAGGGTTAAATAGAAGACTTTTTCAAAATTGACTAATTTGTCGTCTGATGTGAGGTGTTCAGCTATGAGTATGCAAAGTTTCAAGCCTTCAACGTAATTAGGGGCTCAGTTAGAAAAATAAAGCTTAAAATACACACAAGTTGGGGCCCGAAGGGTTAAATAGAAGACTTTTTCAAAATTGACTAATTTGTCGTTTGATGTGAGGTGTTCAGCTATAAGTATGCAAAATTTCAAGTCTTCAACGTAATTAGGGGCTCAGTTAGAAAAAAAAAAGCTTAAAATACACAAGTTGGAGCCCGAAGGGTTAAATAGAAGACTTTTTCAAAATTGACTAATTTGTCGTTTGATGTGAGGTGTTCAGCTATAAGTATGCAAAGTTTCAAGTCTTCAACGTAATTAGGGGCTCAGTTAGAAAAATAAAGCTTAAAATACACAAGTTGGAGCTCGAAGGGTTAAATATAAGACTTTTTCAAAATTGACTAATTTGTCGTTTAATGTGAGGTGTTCAGCTATAAGTATGCAAAGTTTCAAGTCTTCAACGTAATTAGGGGCTCAGTTAGAAAAAAAACTTAAAATACACAAGTTGGAACCGAGAGGGTTAAATATAAGATTTTTGTCAAAGTACATTATAATATTTATATTTATATGAATATATAATATATAACGATTTGTCGTTTGATGTGTGGTGTTCAGCTATAAGTATGCAAAAGTTTCAAGTCTTCAACGTAATTAGGTCATCAGAAAAAAAAAGCTTAAAATAGTTGTTATATGCAATTTTTAATACATGAACGTCATATTTTGCCTTTCTCAGCTGCTCTGCTCAACAAGCGCAAAACGTTGGGAAGCTTGACTATGGAAGCGATCGATCTGCGTTTTTCCATTTTGTTTTTCAATAAAATAAATTACCTATTGAGTTATAAGCGATTTTGATCACGTGACAAAGACGTTTTTCACCCTTCCTTGTATGGTATTCTTCTTTCGTGTGGGTTCAAAACTCCCACTTTGACACTATCTATTGCGTTTGCAAAAAGCGGAAAACACAGTTCAATTACATAGTTTCTGAACAACAACACCTGCTAGTTTCAGGCATCTCCGAACAAAACTAAATTAAAACTTATGCCATAAAGTTGCCCTTTTGGATTTGAGAACAGCTTTAAATAAATGTTTTCGTTTTACCTTTTTATTTTGTTAGGATATATTTAACTAAAATGATTTTTTAATTTAGTATTAATAGTTGTATATGCAATTCTTAATACATGAACGTCATATTTTGCCTTTTTATGTAGTGAATTTTTTTTTCCTTTTTATTGGAAAAGCAATATACCCAAAGTTCGAAAAAATCTGAAGTTCGGATTTAGTAAAGTGTTGAGGATTCCGGAAAAGTGAGATCCGGCAATCAAATCATATCGATTTTTTTTCAAAACATGTATATTTATACAATTCTTAATTATTTAAAAATATATAAACTTTGCGAACGATTTTCACTAAATTTAAACATTGTGGGTGGTGATCATACAAAAATAAATAATAACAATGTTTACCGGTTTCACTATTTTACAGAATCTTTTTCCTTCAATAATATATTTTACATTCATCACAGAATAGCTTTTACAGAAAACTTTCTGGTTAGAAATTACAAAGTATTTTGTTAAAAAAAAAGTTGAAATGTGTTTATGCATTCGGTTTGTCTGGCCGTCTGCTCACGCTCTAACTCCCTTAAATATGTTTGGATTTTTCTGAAACTGATAAGGGTTATTTGGGATCACCAAAGCATGTTTGGTATTGTACATGCAGTAGGTAGGATTCACCGTTCATTTACAGGGGGCGCTCAAAAGTATTCCGTTACATTAGGGTATATGGGGGTGCCGTAAATATACTCGGATTTTTCTGAAACTGAAGGGTCACCAAAGCATGTTTGGTATTGTACATGCAGTAGGTAGGATTCACCGTTCCTTTACAGGAGGCGCTCAAAAGTATTCCGTTACATTAGGGTATATGGGGGTGCCGTCTCGGATTTTTCTGAAACTGATAGGGGTTATTTAGGGTCACCAAAACATGTTTGGTATTGTACATGCAGTAGGTAGGATTCACCGTTCATTTACAGGAGGCGCTCAAAAGTATTCCGTTACATTAGGGTATATGGGGGTGCCGTCTCGGATTTTTCTGAAACTGATAGGGGTTATTTGGGATCACCAAAGCATGTTTGGTATTGTACATGCAGTAGGTAGGATTCACCGTTCATTTACAGGGGGCGCTCAAAAGTATTTCATTAAATCACTGTATATAATAAATTAATAAAATTGATAAAATATAATAATTAATAAAATTAATAATATAAATCACTGTATTTCACTACAATCACATTAGAACAGGACATTCATAGCATTTTTTATTCATTTACAGGGACACGTATAAGAAATCGGTTACAGTACAGTACCGTCTTTAAGTAATAAATGTTGGAGCGCACGGTTTAAAATTCGGTGTGCGTTTTTAAATTTAATTAATTTTTTGCATCTTACCCGTTATATATAAATTCCGTACCTCAAATACAGGGCTGTATAAAAGTATCCATGTACCGTTCTCCTTATGAGAGGAAATTGCTGAGGGTACATTTTTAACTAAAGTATATGTAGCTCTTAAGTGAACTAAATTTTGGCTTGCATGTAGCTAATAGATTCAAATTTATAAATCCTATACAGGGCTGCAATTCGCATAATTTTCCGATTGAGGATGGGAACAGCTGAAATTGGGCTCTGAAATGTATTATGCGTTTCCATAGGGTTGAATTAGATGTAATATTTTAATTTTTTAAACGGTGTAGTTTTGTTACATTATTCTAAATCTGTTGGAAAGTGTTTCATAATCTATGCTTCACGCATGATTTTTTTATTACTTGTTTATATATAATTTACTTCAGTTGACATATAAAAATAGTTAAATGTTATTCAAAACAATTTTAAAAACTATCGTCCACTTAATCAAAAATAGTTTAGAAAATGTTTAAAAAAAAATAAGAATTACCTTTCATTGCAACATTCGTAGCACATCTGTTGTCGGGAATAGAACAGCACACACTTCCACAGGCACGGATTTTTTTTGCGAGGGGCAGGTGCCCCCACTTTGCCTTGCATGAGATCGAGAGAACAGCACACACTTCCACAGGCACGGTTTTTCTTTGCGCGGGGCAGGCGCCCCACTTTCCCTTGCATGAGATCGAGAGAACAGCACACACTTCCACAGGCACGGTTTTTCTTTGCGCGGGGCAGGCGCCCCACTTTCCCTTGCATGAGATCGAGAGAACAGCACACACTTCCACAGGCACGGTTTTTCTTTGCGCGGGGCAGGCGCCCCACTTTCCCTTGCATGAGATCGAGAGAACAGCACACACTTCCACAGGCACGGTTTTTCTTTGCGCGGGGCAGGCGCCCCACTTTCCCTTGCATGAGATCGAGAGAACAGCACACACTTCCACAGGCACGGTTTTTCTTTGCGCGGGGCAGGCGCCCCACTTTCCCTTGCATGAGATCGAGAGAACAGCACACACTTCCACAGGCACGGTTTTTCTTTGCGCGGGGCAGGCGCCCCACTTTCCCTTGCATGAGATCGAGAGAACAGCACACACTTCCACAGGCACGGTTTTTCTTTGCGCGGGGCAGGCGCCCCACTTTCCCTTGCATGAGATCGAGAGAACAGCACACACTTCCACAGGCACGGTTTTTCTTTGCGCGGGGCAGGCGCCCCACTTTCCCTTGCATGAGATCGAGAGAACAGCACACACTTCCACAGGCACGGTTTTTCTTTGCGCGGGGCAGGTGCCCCCACTTTCACTGCAGTAGTTATTTAGACTGTCGATGGAGAGACTAACTTGAACCATTCACAAGTACGAGTGACACGGAAGACGGAAAAAGTTCCATTTATATAGCTTGCGTCCGTGAATTGTCTGCATAGCTTAAAAAAAAAAAAAAAAAAAAAAAAAAAAAAAAAAATAATTTTTTTTTTTTTTTTTTTTTTTTTTTTTTTTTTTAGCTATGCAGACAATTCACTGACAATTCACTGACAATTCACTAACAATTCACTGAAGAAAAAAAAAAAAAAAAAAAAAAAAAATTATTAAAAAATTATTAAAAAATAATTTTTTAATAATTTTTTAATAATTTTTTTTTTTTTTTTTTTTTTTTTTTTTTTTAAGGTTCCACTGGTCATGGATCATTTCTTTTCATTTCAGTATCAAACCATCAACAACTTAAAAAATTTTAACTCCCATATGTGCTTTGCATATGTTAATAATATGTAATTAATAGTCTTAAGGAATATAGTAAATATTGAAATATTATTTCAAGACTTTGAATGAAATATATGAATCTTTTTCTATCTAAAATTTAAAATATGTAATATTGAACTACGTAATATACAATGGCAAATTCAAGGGAGGCTCGGAGTTCATAAATCCCCTCTGAACATCAACAAAAATATTCTAAACGTCATTTTAAAAATGAAATATACAGTAACCCTCAGTTATCAGCTGTTATTATTATAAAAATAAATCCACAAAGTGATAACACAACATGGCGGTGGGGCTGAAAACATCATTTTTAAAATGAAGCACGACATGACTTTAAATTATTGTAAAGTCGAAATCTTTGATTGTTTCAGGTAGAGGAATGTTTAAAGTGGGGGAGGGGGAGTCTGGACCCCCCGCCCCCTTTCGTTAGGGTACTTTAAAAAAATTTTCAAAGTGAGAGCAAAATCACAACATGCTTCGGGCCGAGAGCAACTACACTGTAATACGGATGCCCATAACTTAAGATATAAGATTAATCCAGATATAAGACTGGCCACAAAAGTTCAGAAACACTTTTTTTTTAGAATTCACAATCCATGCATTTATGCACAAGAAAATTATTATAAGATAAATAGGGGACGAGTGTGCCCCCCCCCCCGGCATTTCCATTATTTCATTTTTTTCTCTCTCTCTCTAATGGACTGGTGGCTTCTATTATTATAAAACAGCCATTATAAATGAGGTGTTAGGTGAAGATGAAAGAGCAGCCGTAAAAAGTTAGAACTTTGATTTTCTAGTCGGCCCCACCTGTGGCCGAGAGGTTCTGCTCTCGAATCTGGTAGACGGGAGGTGCTGGGTTCGAACCCAATCGCGCCCGTCGGCCTAATCGTTCGGAGTTTTCTTCGAGCCATGGATTTCCATGCGTCAATACGGATTAGGTTCCCCTAGAAAGCCCCCTCCCCTCCTTCACGAAGAGCACGACCGTGCCTATAACCCTAGAGTAGATAATCGGCCGTCAAAAATCGACCCGATTTTCTAGTCCAAAAAAAGGGGGGAAGGGCTATTTTTCTTTTGCGGCTGCTCTTTCATCTTCACCGAACACTTGATTTATAATGGCTGTTTCATAATCACAACATGCTTCGGGCCGAGAGCAACTACACTGTAATACGGATGCCCATAACTTAAGATATAAGATTAATCCAGATATAAGATTGGCCACAAAAGTTCAGAAACACTTTTTTTTTAGAATTCACAATCCATGCATTTATGCACAAGAAAATTATTATAAGATAAATAGGGGACGAGTGTGCCCCCCCCCCGCCGGCATTTCCATTATTTCATTTTTTTCTCTCTCTCTCTAATGGACTGGTGGCTTCTATTATTATAAAACAGCCATTATAAATGAGGTGTTAGGTGAAGATGAAAGAGCAGCCGTAAAAAGTTAGAACTTTGATTTTCTAGTCGGCCCCACCTGTGGCCGAGAGGTTCTGCTCTCGAATCTGGTAGACGGGAGGTGCTGGGTTCGAACCCAATCGCGCCCGTCGGCCTAATCGTTCGGAGTTTTCTTCGAGCCATGGATTTCCATGCGTCAATACGGATTAGGTTCCCCTAGAAAGCCCCCTCCCCTCCTTCACGAAGAGCACGACCGTGCCTATAACCCTAGAGTAGATAATCGGCCGTCAAAAATCGACCCGATTTTCTAGTCCAAAAAAGGGGGGGAAGGGCTATTTTTCTTTTGCGGCTGCTCTTTCATCTTCACCGAACACTTGATTTATAATGGCTGTTTCATAATCACAACATGCTTCGGGCCGAGAGCAACTACACTGTAATACGGATGCCCATAACTTAAGATATAAGATTAATCCAGATATAAGACTGGCCACAAAAGTTCAGAAACACTTTTTTTTTAGAATTCACAATCCATGCATTTATGCACAAGAAAATTATTATAAGATAAATAGGGGACGAGTGTGCCCCCCCCCCGCCGGCATTTCCATTATTTCATTTTTTTCTCTCTCTCTCTAATGGACTGGTGGCTTCTATTATTATAAAACAGCCATTATAAATGAGGTGTTAGGTGAAGATGAAAGAGCAGCCGTAAAAAGTTAGAACTTTGATTTTCTAGTCGGCCCCACCTGTGGCCGAGAGGTTCTGCTCTCGAATCTGGTAGACGGGAGGTGCTGGGTTCGAACCCAATCGCGCCCGTCGGCCTAATCGTTCGGAGTTTTCTTCGAGCCATGGATTTCCATGCGTCAATACGGATTAGGTTCCCCTAGAAAGCCCCCTCCCCTCCTTCACGAAGAGCACGACCGTGCCTATAACCCTAGAGTAGATAATCGGCCGTCAAAAATCGACCCGATTTTCTAGTCCAAAAAAGGGGGGGAAGGGCTATTTTTCTTTTGCGGCTGCTCTTTCATCTTCACCGAACACTTGATTTATAATGGCTGTTTCATAATCACAACATGCTTCGGGCCGAGAGCAACTACACTGTAATACGGATGCCCATAACTTAAGATATAAGATTAATCCAGATATAAGACTGGCCACAAAAGTTCAGAAACACTTTTTTTTTAGAATTCACAATCCATGCATTTATGCACAAGAAAATTATTATAAGATAAATAGGGGACGAGTGTGCCCCCCCCCCCGGCATTTCCATTATTTCATTTTTTTCTCTCTCTCTCTAATGGACTGGTGGCTTCTATTATTATAAAACAGCCATTATAAATGAGGTGTTAGGTGAAGATGAAAGAGCAGCCGTAAAAAGTTAGAACTTTGATTTTCTAGTCGGCCCCACCTGTGGCCGAGAGGTTCTGCTCTCGAATCTGGTAGACGGGAGGTGCTGGGTTCGAACCCAATCGCGCCCGTCGGCCTAATCGTTCGGAGTTTTCTTCGAGCCATGGATTTCCATGCGTCAATACGGATTAGGTTCCCCTAGAAAGCCCCCTCCCCTCCTTCACGAAGAGCACGACCGTGCCTATAACCCTAGAGTAGATAATCGGCCGTCAAAAATCGACCCGATTTTCTAGTCCAAAAAAGGGGGGGAAGGGCTATTTTTCTTTTGCGGCTGCTCTTTCATCTTCACCGAACACTTGATTTATAATGGCTGTTTCATAATCACAACATGCTTCGGGCCGAGAGCAACTACACTGTAATACGGATGCCCATAACTTAAGATATAAGATTAATCCAGATATAAGACTGGCCACAAAAGTTCAGAAACACTTTTTTTTTAGAATTCACAATCCATGCATTTATGCACAAGAAAATTATTATAAGATAAATAGGGGACGAGTGTGCCCCCCCCCCCCCGCCGGCATTTCCATTATTTCATTTTTTTCTCTCTCTCTCTAATGGACTGGTGGCTTCTATTATTATAAAACAGCCATTATAAATGAGGTGTTAGGTGAAGATGAAAGAGCAGCCGTAAAAAGTTAGAACTTTGATTTTCTAGTCGGCCCCACCTGTGGCCGAGAGGTTCTGCTCTCGAATCTGGTAGACGGGAGGTGCTGGGTTCGAACCCAATCGCGCCCGTCGGCCTAATCGTTCGGAGTTTTCTTCGAGCCATGGATTTCCATGCGTCAATACGGTTTAGGTTCCCCTAGAAAGCCCCCTCCCCTCCTTCACGAAGAGCACGACCGTGCCTATAACCCTAGAGTAGATAATCGGCCGTCAAAAATCGACCCGATTTTCTAGTCCAAAAAAGGGGGGGAAGGGCTATTTTTCTTTTGCGGCTGCTCTTTCATCTTCACCGAACACTTGATTTATAATGGCTGTTTCATAATCACAACATGCTTCGGGCCGAGAGCAACTACACTGTAATACGGATGCCCATAACTTAAGATATAAGATTAATCCAGATATAAGATTGGCCACAAAAGTTCAGAAACACTTTTTTTTTAGAATTCACAATCCATGCATTTATGCACAAGAAAATTATTATAAGATAAATAGGGGACGAGTGTGCCCCCCCCCGCCGGCATTTCCATTATTTCATTTTTTTCTCTCTCTCTCTAATGGACTGGTGGCTTCTATTATTATAAAACAGCCATTATAAATGAGGTGTTAGGTGAAGATGAAAGAGCAGCCGTAAAAAGTTAGAACTTTGATTTTCTAGTCGGCCCCACCTGTGGCCGAGAGGTTCTGCTCTCGAATCTGGTAGACGGGAGGTGCTGGGTTCGAACCCAATCGCGCCCGTCGGCCTAATCGTTCGGAGTTTTCTTCGAGCCATGGATTTCCATGCGTCAATACGGATTAGGTTCCCCTAGAAAGCCCCCTCCCCTCCTTCACGAAGAGCACGACCGTGCCTATAACCCTAGAGTAGATAATCGGCCGTCAAAAATCGACCCGATTTTCTAGTCCAAAAAAGGGGGGGAAGGGCTATTTTTCTTTTGCGGCTGCTCTTTCATCTTCACCGAACACTTGATTTATAATGGCTGTTTCATAATAATAGAAACCACCAGTCCATCAGAAAAAAAATAACTCGGTTAAAGCGGGACTCTACTAATACTACTAGTTTCATAGGAAATCTGACAAGTCGCAGGCGATTTTTCCCACTTGCAATTTTTACGTGTAATAACACTATTAATCTTTAATTCATGGAGTACTTAATGTATGACCAGCTCCGTAGAAGTTTAAAAATTTACAGTACCAAAAATTGTAAAACTGAAATTTCTTTTAAAATTTGATCATGATGGATTCAAGAATGTTATCGTTTAATCCATGGCGTACGTAATGCAGGATCAACTCCGTGCGATTTTTTATGTCTTAAATTTTAGTCTTTGAAAAAATAATTTTCCAAATGGTCGGTGTACTTTGTTAAATTATTATTATTATTATTATTATTATTATTATTATAAAATGTATTAAAATATTCATACTAAGTTATACTAATTCACTATATAATATGCTATCCCCACGATAGGTATTGATTACATTTTTCAATAAATATTTAGAAAGTATTCTGGAAAAATAATTTTCATTGTATATTAAGAAAAAACGGAACACTTTATTTAATTCTCTTTTTACTTATTGTAACAACTCGTCAGTCAGTTTTGACCTTGTGAAAAACTGACTGACACGATTTACACCAAAATACAAATAACACTAATTCATATCAAAGTATACTGGAATCTCGGGTTTGTTTCAAAATCCAAGGATTAGTCCTTGAGATAGAGCTATTGCGGAAATAGTAAGAAATGCAAGCCCTTTCACGGATTCAGATCATTGCACAAATTTTCATCGAAGCGTGAAAAACCACATTCCCTTTTCACAGTTTTGAAGGACACAGGTTTCTCTCTCTGAAGTACAATTTAAAGAATGGAATGCACAAATTTTTTTTTTTTTTTTTTTCCCTTCAACATAGTTAAATTTATATATATAAATATTATATACAAGAGTATTTCACACAGTATGAGATGAAATTTATCAGAGCCACTGAAAAAAATGTAGGTTTTTCAGTTTCCTAATGCACTTGTATTTCAGGGTTAAATATAAGTTTTATACTCAGTCAATTTTTAAGTCAGTAATTTAAGTCAACTTTTATACCGTCGTATTGGAAAAAAAAAAAGTTCTTTTAAATACATTTTGCTTGAAAACTGTATCTCCATTTATTTTTGAAATATTAATTTTTTTGTAGTTTTTGAAGCCATATTGTATACGATAATCGTAAATATGGAATTCTTAAGCGGATGGGAATGACATCATTTTAGATAAAATAAAACGTGTGCTTTAAGTCTTAAAATTGAAATATGTTTTGTACTGCAGTAGAGTCCCGCTTTAACCGAGTTATTTTTTTTCTGATGGACTGGTGGTTTCTATTATTATGAAACAGCCATTATAAATCAAGTGTTCGGTGAAGATGAAAGAGCAGCCGCAAAAGAAAAATAGCCCTTCCCCCCCTTTTTTGGACTAGAAAATCGGGTCGATTTTTGACGGCCGATTATCTACTCTAGGGTTATAGGCACGGTCGTGCTCTTCGTGAAGGAGGGGAGGGGGCTTTCTAGGGGAACCTAATCCGTATTGACGCATGGAAATCCATGGCTCGAAGAAAACTCCGAACGATTAGGCCGACGGGCGCGATTGGGTTCGAACCCAGCACCTCCCGTCTACCAGATTCGAGAGCAGAACCTCTCGGCCACAGGTGGGGCCGACTAGAAAATCAAAGTTCTAACTTTTTACGGCTGCTCTTTCATCTTCACCTAACACCTCATTTATAATGGCTGTTTTATAATAATAGAAGCCACCAGTCCATTAGAGAGAGAGAGAAAAAAATGAAATAATGGAAATGCCGGCGGGGGGGGGCACACTCGTCCCCTATTTATCTTATAATAATTTTCTTGTGCATAAATGCATGGATTGTGAATTCTAAAAAAAAAGTGTTTCTGAACTTTTGTGGCCAATCTTATATCTGGATTAATCTTATATCTTAAGTTATGGGCATCCGTATTACAGTGTAGTTGCTCTCGGCCCGAAGCATGTTGTGATTATGAAACAGCCATTATAAATCAAGTGTTCGGTGAAGATGAAAGAGCAGCCGCAAAAGAAAAATAGCCATTCCCCCCCTTTTTTGGACTAGAAAATCGGGTCGATTTTTGACGGCCGATTATCTACTCTAGGGTTATAGGCACGGTCGTGCTCTTCGTGAAGGAGGGGAGGGGGCTTTCTAGGGGAACCTAATCCGTATTGACGCATGGAAATCCATGGCTCGAAGAAAACTCCGAACGATTAGGCCGACGGGCGCGATTGGGTTCGAACCCAGCACCTCCCGTCTACCAGATTCGAGAGCAGAACCTCTCGGCCACAGGTGGGGCCGACTAGAAAATCAAAGTTCTAACTTTTTACGGCTGCTCTTTCATCTTCACCTAACACCTCATTTATAATGGCTGTTTTATAATAATAGAAGCCACCAGTCCATTAGAGAGAGAGAGAAAAAAATGAAATAATGGAAATGCCGGGGGGGGGGGGCACACTCGTCCCCTATTTATCTTATAATAATTTTCTTGTGCATAAATGCATGGATTGTGAATTCTAAAAAAAAAGTGTTTCTGAACTTTTGTGGCCAGTCTTATATCTGGATTAATCTTATATCTTAAGTTATGGGCATCCGTATTACAGTGTAGTTGCTCTCGGCCCGAAGCATGTTGTGATTATGAAACAGCCATTATAAATCAAGTGTTCGGTGAAGATGAAAGAGCAGCCGCAAAAGAAAAATAGCCCTTCCCCCCCTTTTTTGGACTAGAAAATCGGGTCGATTTTTGACGGCCGATTATCTACTCTAGGGTTATAGGCACGGTCGTGCTCTTCGTGAAGGAGGGGAGGGGGCTTTCTAGGGGAACCTAATCCGTATTGACGCATGGAAATCCATGGCTCGAAGAAAACTCCGAACGATTAGGCCGACGGGCGCGATTGGGTTCGAACCCAGCACCTCCCGTCTACCAGATTCGAGAGCAGAACCTCTCGGCCACAGGTGGGGCCGACTAGAAAATCAAAGTTCTAACTTTTTACGGCTGCTCTTTCATCTTCACCTAACACCTCATTTATAATGGCTGTTTTATAATAATAGAAGCCACCAGTCCATTAGAGAGAGAGAGAAAAAAATGAAATAATGGAAATGCCGGCGGGGGGGGGGGCACACTCGTCCCCTATTTATCTTATAATAATTTTCTTGTGCATAAATGCATGGATTGTGAATTCTAAAAAAAAAGTGTTTCTGAACTTTTGTGGCCAGTCTTATATCTGGATTAATCTTATATCTTAAGTTATGGGCATCCGTATTACAGTGTAGTTGCTCTCGGCCCGAAGCATGTTGTGATTATGAAACAGCCATTATAAATCAAGTGTTCGGTGAAGATGAAAGAGCAGCCGCAAAAGAAAAATAGCCCTTCCCCCCCTTTTTTGGACTAGAAAATCGGGTCGATTTTTGACGGCCGATTATCTACTCTAGGGTTATAGGCACGGTCGTGCTCTTCGTGAAGGAGGGGAGGGGGCTTTCTAGGGGAACCTAATCCGTATTGACGCATGGAAATCCATGGCTCGAAGAAAACTCCGAACGATTAGGCCGACGGGCGCGATTGGGTTCGAACCCAGCACCTCCCGTCTACCAGATTCGAGAGCAGAACCTCTCGGCCACAGGTGGGGCCGACTAGAAAATCAAAGTTCTAACTTTTTACGGCTGCTCTTTCATCTTCACCTAACACCTCATTTATAATGGCTGTTTTATAATAATAGAAGCCACCAGTCCATTAGAGAGAGAGAGAAAAAAATGAAATAATGGAAATGCCGGCGGGGGGGGGGGGGCACACTCGTCCCCTATTTATCTTATAATAATTTTCTTGTGCATAAATGCATGGATTGTGAATTCTAAAAAAAAAGTGTTTCTGAACTTTTGTGGCCAATCTTATATCTGGATTAATCTTATATCTTAAGTTATGGGCATCCGTATTACAGTGTAGTTGCTCTCGGCCCGAAGCATGTTGTGATTATGAAACAGCCATTATAAATCAAGTGTTCGGTGAAGATGAAAGAGCAGCCGCAAAAGAAAAATAGCCCTTCCCCCCTCTTTTTGGACTAGAAAATCGGGTCGATTTTTGACGGCCGATTATCTACTCTAGGGTTATAGGCACGGTCGTGCTCTTCGTGAAGGAGGGGAGGGGGCTTTCTAGGGGAACCTAATCCGTATTGACGCATGGAAATCCATGGCTCGAAGAAAACTCCGAACGATTAGGCCGACGGGCGCGATTGGGTTCGAACCCAGCACCTCCCGTCTACCAGATTCGAGAGCAGAACCTCTCGGCCACAGGTGGGGCCGACTAGAAAATCAAAGTTCTAACTTTTTACGGCTGCTCTTTCATCTTCACCTAACACCTCATTTATAATGGCTGTTTTATAATAATAGAAGCCACCAGTCCATTAGAGAGAGAGAGAAAAAAATGAAATAATGGAAATGCCGGGGGGGGGGGGGGGGGCACACTCGTCCCCTATTTATCTTATAATAATTTTCTTGTGCATAAATGCATGGATTGTGAATTCTAAAAAAAAAGTGTTTCTGAACTTTTGTGGCCAGTCTTATATCTGGATTAATCTTATATCTTAAGTTATGGGCATCCGTATTACAGTGTAGTTGCTCTCGGCCCGAAGCATGTTGTGATTTTGCTCTCACTTTGAAATTTTTTTTAAAGTACCCTAACGAAAGGGGGCGGGGGGTCCAGACTCCCCCTCCCCCACTTTAAACATTCCTCTACCTGAAACAATCAAAGATTTCGACTTTACAATAATTTAAAGTCATGTCGTGCTTCATTTTAAAAATGATGTTTTCAGCCCCACCGCCATGTTGTGTTATCACTTTGTGGATTTATTTTTATAATAATAACAGCTGATAACTGAGGGTTACTGTATATTTCATTTTTAAAATGACGTTTAGAATATTTTTGTTGATGTTCAGAGGGGATTTATGAACTCCGAGCCTCCCTTGAATTTGCCATTGTATATTACGTAGTTCAATATTACATATTTTAAATTTTAGATAGAAAAAGATTCATATATTTCATTCAAAGTCTTGAAATAATATTTCAATATTTACTATATTCCTTAAGACTATTAATTACATATTATTAACATATGCAAAGCACATATGGGAGTTAAAATTTTTTAAGTTGTTGATGGTTTGATACTGAAATGAAAAGAAATGATCCATGACCAGTGGACCCTTAAAAAAAAAAAAAAAAAAAAAAAAAAAAAAAAAAATTATTAAAAAATTATTAAAAAATTATTTTTTAATAATTTTTTAATAATTTTTTTTTTTTTTTTTTTTTTCAGTGAATTGTTAGTGAATTGTCAGTGAATTGTCAGTGAATTGTCTGCATAGCTAAAAAAAAAAAAAAAAAAAAAAAATTATTTTTTTTTTTTTTTTTTTTTTTTTTTTTTTTTTTTTTAAGCTATGCAGACAATTCACGGACGCAAGCTATATAAATGGAACTTTTTCCGTCTTCCGTGTCACTCGTACTTGTGA
Organism: Maratus speciosus; assembly: GCA_963932465.1. Classification (NCBI taxonomy): domain Eukaryota; kingdom Metazoa; phylum Arthropoda; class Arachnida; order Araneae; family Salticidae; genus Maratus; species Maratus speciosus. The sequence goes on from OZ010799.1 coordinate 287,211,604, forward strand.
ATGGTTCAAGTTAGTCTCTCCATCGACAGTCTAAATAACTACTGCAGTGAAAGTGGGGGCACCTGCCCCGCGCAAAGAAAAACCGTGCCTGTGGAAGTGTGTGCTGTTCTCTCGATCTCATGCAAGGGAAAGTGGGGCGCCTGCCCCGCGCAAAGAAAAACCGTGCCTGTGGAAGTGTGTGCTGTTCTCTCGATCTCATGCAAGGGAAAGTGGGGCGCCTGCCCCGCGCAAAGAAAAACCGTGCCTGTGGAAGTGTGTGCTGTTCTCTCGATCTCATGCAAGGGAAAGTGGGGCGCCTGCCCCGCGCAAAGAAAAACCGTGCCTGTGGAAGTGTGTGCTGTTCTCTCGATCTCATGCAAGGGAAAGTGGGGCGCCTGCCCCGCGCAAAGAAAAACCGTGCCTGTGGAAGTGTGTGCTGTTCTCTCGATCTCATGCAAGGGAAAGTGGGGCGCCTGCCCCGCGCAAAGAAAAACCGTGCCTGTGGAAGTGTGTGCTGTTCTCTCGATCTCATGCAAGGGAAAGTGGGGCGCCTGCCCCGCGCAAAGAAAAACCGTGCCTGTGGAAGTGTGTGCTGTTCTCTCGATCTCATGCAAGGGAAAGTGGGGCGCCTGCCCCGCGCAAAGAAAAACCGTGCCTGTGGAAGTGTGTGCTGTTCTCTCGATCTCATGCAAGGGAAAGTGGGGCGCCTGCCCCGCGCAAAGAAAAACCGTGCCTGTGGAAGTGTGTGCTGTTCTCTCGATCTCATGCAAGGCAAAGTGGGGGCACCTGCCCCTCGCAAAAAAAATCCGTGCCTGTGGAAGTGTGTGCTGTTCTATTCCCGACAACAGATGTGCTACGAATGTTGCAATGAAAGGTAATTCTTATTTTTTTTTAAACATTTTCTAAACTATTTTTGATTAAGTGGACGATAGTTTTTAAAATTGTTTTGAATAACATTTAACTATTTTTATATGTCAACTGAAGTAAATTATATATAAACAAGTAATAAAAAAATCATGCGTGAAGCATAGATTATGAAACACTTTCCAACAGATTTAGAATAATGTAACAAAACTACACCGTTTAAAAAATTAAAATATTACATCTAATTCAACCCTATGGAAACGCATAATACATTTCAGAGCCCAATTTCAGCTGTTCCCATCCTCAATCGGAAAATTATGCGAATTGCAGCCCTGTATAGGATTTATAAATTTGAATCTATTAGCTACATGCAAGCCAAAATTTAGTTCACTTAAGAGCTACATATACTTTAGTTAAAAATGTACCCTCAGCAATTTCCTCTCATAAGGAGAACGGTACATGGATACTTTTATACAGCCCTGTATTTGAGGTACGGAATTTATATATAACGGGTAAGATGCAAAAAATTAATTAAATTTAAAAACGCACACCGAATTTTAAACCGTGCGCTCCAACATTTATTACTTAAAGACGGTACTGTACTGTAACCGATTTCTTATACGTGTCCCTGTAAATGAATAAAAAATGCTATGAATGTCCTGTTCTAATGTGATTGTAGTGAAATACAGTGATTTATATTATTAATTTTATTAATTATTATATTTTATCAATTTTATTAATTTATTATATACAGTGATTTAATGAAATACTTTTGAGCGCCCCCTGTAAATGAACGGTGAATCCTACCTACTGCATGTACAATACCAAACATGCTTTGGTGATCCCAAATAACCCCTATCAGTTTCAGAAAAATCCGAGACGGCACCCCCATATACCCTAATGTAACGGAATACTTTTGAGCGCCTCCTGTAAATGAACGGTGAATCCTACCTACTGCATGTACAATACCAAACATGTTTTGGTGACCCTAAATAACCCCTATCAGTTTCAGAAAAATCCGAGACGGCACCCCCATATACCCTAATGTAACGGAATACTTTTGAGCGCCTCCTGTAAAGGAACGGTGAATCCTACCTACTGCATGTACAATACCAAACATGCTTTGGTGACCCTTCAGTTTCAGAAAAATCCGAGTATATTTACGGCACCCCCATATACCCTAATGTAACGGAATACTTTTGAGCGCCCCCTGTAAATGAACGGTGAATCCTACCTACTGCATGTACAATACCAAACATGCTTTGGTGATCCCAAATAACCCCTATCAGTTTCAGAAAAATCCAAACATATTTAAGGGAGTTAGAGCGTGAGCAGACGGCCAGACAAACCGAATGCATAAACACATTTCAACTTTTTTTTTAACAAAATACTTTGTAATTTCTAACCAGAAAGTTTTCTGTAAAAGCTATTCTGTGATGAATGTAAAATATATTATTGAAGGAAAAAGATTCTGTAAAATAGTGAAACCGGTAAACATTGTTATTATTTATTTTTGTATGATCACCACCCACAATGTTTAAATTTAGTGAAAATCGTTCGCAAAGTTTATATATTTTTAAATAATTAAGAATTGTATAAATATACATGTTTTGAAAAAAAATCGATATGATTTGATTGCCGGATCTCACTTTTCCGGAATCCTCAACACTTTACTAAATCCGAACTTCAGATTTTTTCGAACTTTGGGTATATTGCTTTTCCAATAAAAAGGAAAAAAAAATTCACTACATAAAAAGGCAAAATATGACGTTCATGTATTAAGAATTACATATACAACTATTAATACTAAATTAAAAAATCATTTTAGTTAAATATATCCTAACAAAATAAAAAGGTAAAACGAAAACATTTATTTAAAGCTGTTCTCAAATCCAAAAGGGCAACTTTATGGCATAAGTTTTAATTTAGTTTTGTTCGGAGATGCCTGAAACTAGCAGGTGTTGTTGTTCAGAAACTATGTAATTGAACTGTGTTTTCCGCTTTTTGCAAACGCAATAGATAGTGTCAAAGTGGGAGTTTTGAACCCACACGAAAGAAGAATACCATACAAGGAAGGGTGAAAAACGTCTTTGTCACGTGATCAAAATCGCTTATAACTCAATAGGTAATTTATTTTATTGAAAAACAAAATGGAAAAACGCAGATCGATCGCTTCCATAGTCAAGCTTCCCAACGTTTTGCGCTTGTTGAGCAGAGCAGCTGAGAAAGGCAAAATATGACGTTCATGTATTAAAAATTGCATATAACAACTATTTTAAGCTTTTTTTTTCTGATGACCTAATTACGTTGAAGACTTGAAACTTTTGCATACTTATAGCTGAACACCACACATCAAACGACAAATCGTTATATATTATATATTCATATAAATATAAATATTATAATGTACTTTGACAAAAATCTTATATTTAACCCTCTCGGTTCCAACTTGTGTATTTTAAGTTTTTTTTCTAACTGAGCCCCTAATTACGTTGAAGACTTGAAACTTTGCATACTTATAGCTGAACACCTCACATTAAACGACAAATTAGTCAATTTTGAAAAAGTCTTATATTTAACCCTTCGAGCTCCAACTTGTGTATTTTAAGCTTTATTTTTCTAACTGAGCCCCTAATTACGTTGAAGACTTGAAACTTTGCATACTTATAGCTGAACACCTCACATCAAACGACAAATTAGTCAATTTTGAAAAAGTCTTCTATTTAACCCTTCGGGCTCCAACTTGTGTATTTTAAGCTTTTTTTTTTCTAACTGAGCCCCTAATTACGTTGAAGACTTGAAATTTTGCATACTTATAGCTGAACACCTCACATCAAACGACAAATTAGTCAATTTTGAAAAAGTCTTCTATTTAACCCTTCGGGCCCCAACTTGTGTGTATTTTAAGCTTTATTTTTCTAACTGAGCCCCTAATTACGTTGAAGGCTTGAAACTTTGCATACTCATAGCTGAACACCTCACATCAGACGACAAATTAGTCAATTTTGAAAAAGTCTTCTATTTAACCCTTCGAGCTCCAACTTGTGTATTTTAAGCTTTATTTTTCTAACTGAGCCCCTAATTACGTTGAAGACTTGAAATTTTGGTTACTTATAGCTGAACACCTCACATCAAACGACAAATTAGTCAATTTTGAAAAAGTCTTATATTTAACCCTTTGGGCTCCAACTTGTGTGTATTTTAAGCTTTTAACTGAGCCCCTAATTACGTTGAAGACTTGAAATTTTGCATACTTATAGCTGAATACCTCACATCAAACGACAAATTAGTCAATTTTGAGAAAGTCTTCTATTTAACCCTTCGGGCTCCAACTTGTGTATTTTAAGCTTTTTTTTCTAACTGAGCCCCTAATTAAGTTGAAGACTTGAAATTTTGGTTACTTATAGCTGAAAACCTCACATCAAACGACAAATCATACAATTTTGAGAAAGTCTTATATTTAACCCTCTGGGCTCCAATTTGTGTGTATTTTAAGCTTTAAAGCAGATTTCGCAAAAGGATTAAAGTGTTTTAAAAGAAATATTAAACGGAACCCTCTGTGCAATCTGTGATCCCACTTACCCGCTTGTTTTGCAAACGCAACAGATCTGTCAGAAAATAGTATCAAAGTGAGTGTTTTGAACCAAACTCCGGCGCGAAAGAAAAATAATCACACGCAAGAAAGGGTGGAAAACGTCTTTGTCACGTGAACAAAAGCGCTTTAGCTCAATAGGTAATTTATCAAAAATAATGGAAAACACAGTTCGATTCCAAATCGCTTCCACTTTCCAATTTTATGACTTTCCGTTAAAAAACTGAATGTCACGCGATCAAAAGCGCTTATAAGCTCAATAGGTGCTTTATCAAAAAAAAGAAATAATGGAAAACACAGTTCGATTCCACCTTCCAATTTTATGACTTTCCGTTAAAAAACTGAATGTCACGTGATCAAAAGCGCTTATAAGCTCAATAGGTGCTTTATCAAAAAAAAGAAATAATGGAAAACACAGTTCGATTCCACCTTCCAATTTTATGACTTTCCGTTAAAAAACTGAATGTCACGTGATCAAAAGCGCTCATAAGCTCAATAGGTGCTTTATCAAAAAAAAGAAATAATGGAACACACAGTTCGATTCCACCTTCCAATTTTATGACTTTCCGTTAAAAAACTGAATGTCACGTGATCAAAAGCGCTCATAAGCTCAATAGGTAATTTATCAAAAAAGAAATAATGGAACACACAGTTCGATTCCACCTTCCAATTTTATGACTTTCCGTTAAAAAACTGAATGTCACGTGATCAAAAGCGCTTATAAGCTCAATAGGTAATTTATCAAAAAAAAGAAATAATGGAACACACAGTTCGATTCCAGCTTCCAATTTTATGACTTTCCGTTAAAAAACTGAATGTCACGTGATCAAAAGCGCTCATAAGCTCAATAGGTAATTTA